>OX336392.1:33546481-34146481 GCA_946902985.2 Meconema thalassinum
TGTTTCGACTTCCGGAAAATTTCGACATATCTTCGCGTTTCACATCCCCAGGCCCCAAAACCACCGTCAGTTCAAAAGTTATATATAATTTATGTATGTATATGTATATCAGTTTATTGTGGACACGATAACTGCCGTAATTTTGTACCAATCACTTTGAATTTTTTACCGAATACGTATACCTATAAAATCTCGGTCGAGTTCGTTACTGGGCTAAATCGGTCGTTGGGGGATGAAAATGGGGGGCTTTTTTTTTCGAAAAAGTGAAATATTGCTATAACTCTCTTAATATGTGAAATATCGAATCCGTTCAACATTCATACTATGTGTCGGATAAAGCCCAAAAATGTATGTTTGAAGAGTTTTTTTTATAGCACCAACCATTGACCAAAGGGGTGGGAAAAAGTGGGTTTTTCGGGAAACATTAATCATATCTCTCTTAATAGGCACAATATCAAAACCGTACAAAATGGACAATATTCCCATAATAATTACCTAAAACTTTTGTCTGAAAGAATTTTTGATATAACCCACCATTATGCCAAGGGATGAGAAAAATAATTTCGGAATTATAAGAAAATGCCAAGACCTATCAGTGGTTGCCATGGCAACACTACTAAATTGATGAGGGATGAGCCATCAGACGTTGCCAAGATAACGCACTTGCACGAGATCAGATTCAGATTTCCATCTAAGTGTGAAGCGGCTTCGGTGACGTAACTGGTAGCATGCTGAATGTTTATGCCCAAGGTCGCGAGTTCAAAGCCGGCCGAAGTCGTCGGATTTTCTAAGAGCGCCAAAAATCCCTCAGTATGCTTTCCTTTGGAGGGGAAGTTCCAACGTTCGTTGCGAGTTGCTGGTTGCGGTGGCATCTAGTAGCCAAGTTCACAGATAGGTGTCGTTGACGGTAGTACCTGGTAGCAACATTAGTAACTACTGCTTGAAATTGACCGTCTGCAGTCCTTACCTGAATTACAGACTAATACAGCCATCCCAAAGTACACGGGGTTACATGACCGCGTTGTCGCAGCCCCTAAACTGAGGAACCAACCAAAATCTCTGCGGTAGATATAATTTTGCGTGAAGAAGTAACAGACCGTTACATAGTTGCACATCAGTGTCGAAACCTAGCATAAGGACAGTGTGACCACAAGTATAAGACAATAAAATGTTTAAAATAAGCATAAAATGACGAAAAACAAAGTTAATTAAGCTCCAATTATAAAATACCTTCTCGCATTAAATGAGGTCTGATCCTTCTACGAAAATCTGCATATTCTGCCTATTTTCGCCTATCCCCAAGTTTGTCCGGTGAAATCTACCTCCGCCTTCCGGCGTGCCGAGAGGACTTTTTTTTCCTTGGTCTTTGACTTTCATTTGCTCATTTAATATGATTAATTCAACCCTTTTCCTCCTCAATCGATGGGATTCCTTGCTTGTATTTTCATTAGCTGTTTATACTAAGAACTAATTTCTTTAAAAATATTATTTCCTTCTTTAAATGCATGTAATATTATTAATTGTCAATTATATATATATATATCAAAAGTGACCTCTGTGTTCTTGTATTATAGTTTGTCATTCTATTATGTTCATACTATTTAACTGCCTGGGTAAATGGTTTTGTTCAATACCTTCCACTTTCATCTCTGGTAAATTTTGGGGGGTCTTTCTTATTTTATTTGTAAAATTAGTTAGCTCTCTCTTCTACCGGTGTCGCAATTGGTAGCAGACCGTATGTTATTATTTTCACGTACATTATAATAAGTTTAAAATATATTTAATCAAATAGATTCTTGAACACAAAGGTCGCTTAAAGCTTGGGTATTATTAATCTAATCCTTGTGGGAATTTCTGTTTCATGACCGATTGCATACACAAAATGGAACCGAGGAATACATTATCAGCCTTCTACAACCTAAGGCAAGAGGAAATTGAATATGAATTGTTCATTAGAAAAATTCCTTCTAACAACAATCGTGAAAAGGATTTATTACTTCTGAAGGATGCGAAAGATGTGCCTATTATAATTCCTGACTTGGAAAGTTACCATCAAACGTTTGGTGAGTCTCATAACATTGTACCTGCTGTAACAAATTTAATTAATTTATCTATTTATTTGATAGGTGCTAGTAATCCTTCTACATCTCAATTAGGGAGATTTAAAACTCAAGCATGCCATTGGTTTTATAGACTTGGTGATCTCATTTATATTTGGGAACTCGAGGATTCTAATTTCGGTTCGGAATTAATATAATTTCAAAGTAAGCTTCTTGATGCTTTTTTAAAATTATTTCCTTCTGAGTGTGGTGATATTCAGGGTTGTGTCAATGGTGTTAATGATAATCCGTGTGAAATTATGGTGCCAAATGCGAGTAACTCACGTGTGATTATAGAATCTGAAGGTGCCGCTGACAATTTACCTAATAATCTTGAAAGTTTATCCTTAACTGATCATAATGCAAGCATGGAGAGCAGAATTACTTTGAATAAGAGCTTACAAGAGAGGTCATCAAGGATTTCCCAACCGACCTTATTAAACTCTAATAATAGAAGTGTTCATGAGCATGGGGAAATTGATAATACCATACCTCGTCCCTTGCCAAATATTTCTTCGTCTGGCGCTTCAAATGATTTTCCTAATGATAACTCTGCAAATTCTAGGTTATTACCTAGTAATGAAAGCCAATTAGGGTTACCCTGTACTAATGTTGTCACAGATTTTCCATCACGTTTGTTGCATAACGCTAATATGGGGGGAAATATGTCACCGATGCCTAACTATGAAAACGGTTTAAGATTTAACGGTATTCCTCATCCAGTAACCTCTTGTGTTCAGAATTTACAGATGTGTTCGGGTAATGACACTCTGGAGTTGATAAAATTTTTGAAACAACTAGTTGAATTAATGGACAATTCCATTGTTTTTGGTTTATCAGATACTATGATTTTCCAATTAATTTTTCCTTTCACCTGTGGCCTGTTGCGTGATAAGTTGATCAGCGCTATGTCATCTCACTCTTCGTTATCTGAGTTTCATGTCGAAGTAATTGATTATTTCATTCCTGGACGTGCAATGAGTTAACTGAAACATAATTGTTACTATCGTGGTCAGAGTGTAGATGAATCTTTGAATGATTATATTAAAGAAATTAGGTGCTACGCTAGGGTTTTGAATTTAAATTTGAGTGAATCTGCAATTGTTACTACTATAGTAGAAGGTATTAATCCAGAATATAGGTTATGTATGGCTATGGAAGGTAAACCTAAGAGTTTTCTTGAATTATATGATAAATTAAATCTGCAGAAAATGTCAAAAGCATTAACGCTGTAAGAGTGATTAACTCTCCGCCTCCCTTGGTTAATATCCCTGTTAATCCTAATAATCATTTACAACAGTCTTCTTTCCAAAGAAGGAGATTCAATTACACTGAAAATACTCGAACTGGTAAACGTTGTGATAGGTGCGGGTCTTATGATCACATAGCCAAGTGGTGTGATAGAAGATTTAATCGTAGGCAATGACTAGATGATAGGAAGATCTTGTCGGATTATCAAAAATCTGATGGTATTGCAGGTAACCGTAAAACAGATTTTGATAAGGATCTTCAGACTAATCGTAAGGTATATGACAAATTTTCTCGAATTGGTAAAGCTAATTATGAAACGTGTAACCGTATCACTGATGCGACAAAAAATAATTGCCCATACATTGATGTTTGTATAAATAACGAAGCTGTCTCCGCTCTTATTGATTCGGGCAGTGTTAATTCATTTCTTGACAGTAAATGGTTCAGGATGATGTCTTCTGTTTGTAAATTTGGCAATTTGGTAAAGGAACCACATAACTTTATAGCAGCCAATTCTTCTTCACTCAGTATTTTAGGAGATGTAAAGGTAAAGGTCAGCATATTTAACTTTTCTTGGATGTTTAGATTCTGGGTGGTTGACAATTTGTCGTATCAAGTGATTATCGGGTCGGATTTCATAACTCATGTTGGGTTATTGTTAGATATAAATTCTAAATCCTTTTGGTTTCATTTCAAACCCAATCTCAGATGGAAATTCAATCATTCGGAGTGTATTAGTGGAGTCAACTCAACTCAGGAAGAAAAAAGGGTTATAACCATTGAAGATTTAGAGTTCGATAACTTAAGCTAAGATCAAGCTAAACAGATTAAAGACCTGTGTTATGAATTTCCTGAGGTTCTAACTGACAAATTAGGTGTTACTAATTTAATAGAATATGAAATTGAGCTTTCCGACGACATTCCTGTTCGTGCGTCTCCTTATAGATTGGCTCCTCCTAAGATGAAAATTTTAAAAGGTATTGTGGACGAGATGCTTGAGGAGGGGATTATTCGTAAATCTACTTCAGCATATTCTTCGCCTATATTTCTAGTTCCTAAACCCAATGGTCAATTCAGACCCGTGATCGATTACAGAGCATTAAATAAGAAAGTCATCTTACAATCGATTCCTCTTCCGGACCTTCAGTCCTGCTTTTCGTGGTTCAAAGGAGCGTCCTATTTTACGATAATAGATTGAAATTCTGCTTATTTCCAAATTCCCCTGGCGGAGAAGTCAAAGAGTGTGACGGCTTTTGCCACGGATTGGAATTTATTTGAATTCGAACGTTTACATTTTGGGTTGTCGACCGGTGCTGCTGTCTTGAGCAGATTGCTAGATAACGTATTTGACGGAATTAAGTTTAAATTCTTTTACCATTATTTAGATGACGTAGTCATCTTTAGTAAAAACTTTGAGGATCATGTCCAACATGTTCGTGAGGTGTTGTCTCGATTAAAGAATAGTGGTCTTACGGTCAAGTTATCTAAGGTATCTTTTGCTAAACCCCAAATATCATTCTTGGGACATGTGATATCGTCATCCGGTGTCTCGGTAGACCAAAGCAGAACCCAATCTATTAGGGAATTCAAACAACCTAAAACGCCTAAAGAAATAGCACGTTTTATTGGGATGATTAACTACTTTCGTAGATTTATTCCTAATTTTGCTCACCGTGCAGCTCCTCTTAACATGCTTCGAAAGAAAGGTACTGTATTTTCGTGGGGTCCGTCGCAAGAATCAGCTTTTCTTGACCTTAAGTTGGCATTAACCAATCCACCGATTTTGGCTATTCCTGATTTTGGCAAAAGGTTTATCGTCCAAACCGATGCATCTAACAAGGCTGTTGGTGCGGTATTGTTACAAGAGTACGATGAAGGAAGGTTACCTGTAGCTTATGCTTCGAGAACATTAAACGATGCTGAGATAAAGTATTCTGTGTATGAATTAGAAGCGCTAGCAGTAATGTTTGCTCTTGAAAAATTTAAAATACCTATATCGAGCACGTTTCCTTTGATCTCGAGACCGATAACCAGGCATTGAGTTGGGTATTGGGAAAACCCAGGAAAACTTGAAGAATAGCTCGTTGGGCCACCCGTATTTTAGCCTTTCATTTCAGCTTTCGTCATATTAAGGGCACGGACAATGTCATTGCTGATTGCCTTAGTAGAATGTACGGTGATGAGAAAATAGAGGATAAGGGTGAAGATAAGTCTGATGAGAGTAACAAGGCGAACACTATCCTGTCTAATTATCCTAAATTGTTTAGGGAGGTATCCGAATATTAAAGAGAGGACCCTGGCTTGAATGAAATCATTGAGAAATTAGAAAAGGGAGAATATTTGAAGCCGTATTCGATGAAGAACAGCACATTATGTTGTTCCGCTAGGTACGATAGGTTGCCTAAAATTGTACTACCTTCTCTTCTTATACCGGAGATTTTTAAGTATTTCCATGAGTCACCAATTGGTGGACATCTTGGGGTATTTAAGACAAGGCAGAAAATTAGACAGAATTTCATCTGGAAAAATATGGATAAAGACATCAGGAAATTGGTGAACGGATGTAACGCTTGCAACGTAGCTAAACCTACTAACAATTCTAAAATTGGGCTGTTATCCTCGGAAATCGCTACTAAACCTATGGAGAGATTGTTCGTCGATTTCGTAGGCCCTCTGCCCTTGTCAAAGCATGGAAATCGGTTTGTATTTGTTTGCACGGACGGTTTTTCTCGTTTTAGTTGGATCATTCCTACTCGTATGGCAAACACTCAAACCGTTATTAAATGTTTAAATCAAATATTTGCTTCTTTTGGCCCTTGTCAGTTTCTGGTGTCAGATAACGCCAAATGCTTTTCATCTAATGTATTTCGAAATTATTTATTCGAATTTTCTATCTCTCATGTCACGAGCACCCCATACTACCCTAAAGGATCATATGCCGAAAGGGTGAATAGGAATTTACGGGCAGCACTTATTGCGTATCACCACAATGATCACAAGGGTTGGGACAGTTGCTTACATTTGATAACTTATGCTTTCAACACGGCTATTCATGAATCTCACCGAAACACTCCTTTTAATCTGATGTTTTCATATTCGCCTAATTCTCCGATATCAAATTTATGGTCTCTCAACGTTCTATTGCCTGAGAACATTTCTAACTTGGATGTTCAGGCGGTTTGGAAGAAAGCTAGGGAAAACATGAAGATTGCTCATGAAAAAATTGCAGAGAAGGTATAATGTGGGTCGTAAACAGTGTTCATTAAAGGTTGGTGATGAGGTATATGTTCGAAACTTCTCGCTAAAAGAAGCTGGTCCTAAAGAATCAGGGAAATTACTTGTTAGATTTAAAGGCCCTTGCAAAATTCTTAGTTTCATCACTCCAGTGACTATGCTAGTGAGTGATCCTCAGAAAAAACGTATTTTCAGGGTGCAGTTATCACAAGTGAAGAAAAATTGTGATATTTCTGAGTAATGTTTTATTTGGTTGAAATTTCTTCCTTTTTTGCTGTTTATTGGTAGATGTTTTGGTTTGTCCTTCCTGTTGTGATTCACTCACCGTAAGTATTATACTTAGCTTGTAATTCTTCTAAATTGTGTGTGAAAAACTGTGTGTATCTAGAATGGTTGTGTTTAGTGTGATTGCGGTAATTTAGATTTGTATTAAGGGGTGGGAAATTGTTGTTTTGTTGTCCAAATAAGGTTAGGTTTGCGTTAGTCAAAATGTTCATTGTTGATTGTATAATACCGAGTATGTAAATAAATATTTCGTTAAAATATATTGCTACTTAAGTGCACTAGGTAGTGATTTGAATGATTGCGTTGTTGAATGAGGACAGTTTCTTATTTCGATTCTTGTTATCTCTGGTATGGAACTGGTATAATTAAGATGAAGGAAAAGAGTCGTTGTTATGAAAGGTAAGCATTCCTTACAAAAGATCCCAAGTTGATCCAAGTTGGTGTACATTATGTCGCCTTATTTGCTTGTTTCATCAGGGATGTAAAAGGTATTGAATGTTATGTTTTGGCTGATAGTTGTTGAAAAGGTAAGTAAGTAATGCTATAAGGAAAATACCCGTATTGTTCTTTCGAGATGCGTTCCTTGGGTTCGTTAACTGTCAGTCTGAGCAGGGTAAGCATTGAGTGAAGTATGATATTGAATAATTGTAATTGTGAAAGTGATATGCTAAAAGGGCTCAATAGGTTCATGTCATGTGCGTCTGTGTACGTTTCATTTATTGTGTATGTTCCGAGTCTGCATACATGTAAGGGTATGCCAGGGTAAGTATGTTGTATAATTGGGTTTTCACGAACATTTATTTATATACTGGTAGATATTTTGGGGCATTTACCTTGCGGGTGGTAAATAGTAATCAGTAATTGTGGGAATTTTGCGGTTATGTACGAGTGTGTGAAAGATTTTGTGTATTTCTGTTTTTCTGCACGTGTAATCTGATACTAAAATATTTTCTGGTTTTCCTTGTTATTTTTTGGTATTTGCTTTGCCTCTCCCCTTTTGAACCTTGTTGGTACTTCTCTATTTATCTTTTTTTCTCTCGTTTCTGAGGTTCTGATAGCATGAGACTCGCTCATGATTTTTCCCTCCTTGTTTTCGTATTTCGTGTTGCTTCATCGGGTATTTGTAAGGGATTCTTGTGCGATGTTAGCGTCGGGTTTCTCTTAGTTTTTTTTCTCGTTTTGCTCGCTTGTAACTTTTCTTTGACCCTCTTTTATTTATGAAGTCTATAAAACTTAATGGTAATCTTCATTTATTTACGATGTTACAATGTTAGACTTAACCTACGTCATTTTCATTTTTTGTGATCTTCGGTTGGCTGATAATTGTTTCAAAGTCCGTTTGTTCTTATTTTATCTTTTCCTTTTGAAATAGCTGTGGAATTACGTCCCACAAAGTTATGATTTAATTAATAATACTCCATAAAATATAATTTTGTAAAAGATGTAAACCGTATGGTTATTAGAGGTAATAACTTATGATCCTATTTTGTAAAAGCAAGGAATCTTTGAGATGGGAGGAATTTTTTTGGGGGGCATTTGGAAAATGATACTCGGTTGTTCATTTATTACTTATTTGGATGATTGTGAACTGGTTGTAAAGATGCATTATCGTAATATGTCATGAAGAAAGAACATGGACCCTTGCTGTCGGAGTACAATTTGGTTTCAGATCTAGAGCTGATATAGTCATCCTGGTTGGCGAGTTGGCGACTGTGGCGAATGTTCTGGGCCCGGACTTCGTCGAGTAAAGCCGTGTCCTATACGTAGAGATGGAGTGTGTCTTCATCAGCCAAGAAAACTTCTAATTTGTATTTATTGTTAAAAGAAAGAAAACTGTTATTTTGTTGCCAAGTAAGGAATTGAAACTCTAAGCATGTTGGTAATGATTAGATGCATGAACAGTTTGGTGCTTGCCTATTTTGAAGATGGTAAGATTGGCGAACCTTGGACTATTATGAAAGAACGAACTGATATTCATATGCAGCTCTATTTACTCCCTCTCTCTCTCAACACATAGACTTGGTGTACATTTGAGTCCTATCGTCCTGTATAGTGGGGAGGAGAGATGACGCGTTTTAATTTCCCTGACGTGAACGATCCTTGCTAATATGTAACCGAATTGGTCTAGCGGTCGTGCTTGTGCTTGAGAAAAACAGACTTGCCACGCTACCTGTTGAGCACGACTAGAAACTCGTTTGTCGCTGCGGGATGCTGCTTTCTGACGGAGAATATTTGTACTACTCCTATTGGATTTGCTGCTTGGAGCGCTGTACTCTCTATCTACGATTTCCTCCGATGGCTCCCGAAGTCAACAAAAGGCTGTTACCTTGGATACAGCGATACTAAGAACAATTATTCTCTATTGGAATCCTTACAAGCAAGATGAAAAATTTTTAACTCCGATATTAAACCGGGCTGGTTAGCCCTGAAGGCTAACATAGCCTCTATTATGGAATATGTTCTTAATTCCACTTGACTAGGAAGTACTTCCGACATCTCCCTGAAGATATTTTGACTTGGTGTAATAATATTTTAGACTTCTCAACCAGTATGTTTTAGAAAAGGTTTGTAAATATTATGAGATATTTTGGAAGATGTTTTATTTCTATCGATATGTTTTTTTATCTTGGACGTATTTAAATTTCTTTTCTTGGTGCTATTTTATGTTGGCGGTCTGTTGTTCACTCGTGTTTTGGCCTAGCCTCGTGCTCGGAGTTACGGTAAAGTATCTGTCGATATATTTAAAATAGTTTCCAATTATCTAATATATTCTATGTACCTTTTGGGGGAATGTGGTTATTTAATTTATTTTCTGAGCTACAAGCCATGTAGAATTCAGTCTTCATTTTGGTCAAGTGCAAGGACTTTCTTAACCTAATTATCTTTATGTAAATTTTATTTTTATCCTTGCATCTTCTTAGAATGCCTCATATGGGCACTGTAACTTGTGTCGAAGATTATGGCACTTATTTTATTCTGTGTAATGGGTTGCCTGGTGACAACCTAAGCTATATAACAAAGGAGAAACTGTTCCGCCTAGTCAATACATTTATTTACAACAAGTTATAAACTTGCTATTATATGGTACATGTTTCGGGGCCTCTAGTACTGGTCCCTTCTTCAGCCATAAATTAAGTTGCAAAATCCAGCATAATTAAAGATATCATAATAAAAAATACATAAAATGATGAGTGAATGGATGAAATGAGGCGAAAAAGAACATATTACTCCTGAGAAGTAATGTGAGTGCACATCAGTAAAAATTAACACCATTGGTATTGCTAGGTTCTTGAGAATACACTTATATAGCACTGTTCTAATGTTTGTGTATGTGGAAATCACTTCACTTGGTATTTATAGCCTGTTTACAATGCTGTTGACTGAAACTAGCTGTTCAAGCTGGGGCTTCTGAGCTTATAGTCTTGCATTAGAGGGAAAACATCGAATGTCATGTAATGAAATACAACATCATGATGAGGAGACGTCCAAGTATGGAAAAAACATATTTTACTTAGACCAACTAAAACAATTTCCTTTGTTGATCTAATTCACAGAATCTCAATTTACTTCATGGCCCCATTATTGCTTCATCCAGTTGCTTAGATACCTTGGATCCAAGGCTTCTAGATTATATGCATTGCCTAGGTCATGAAGTATCTAAAGTTGTAACCATTGCACTCTCATTATTAATATATTATTAAATTTAAAAAATAATAATGACAATAAAAAAAACACCTAAAATACAATATGAGATTTAAATTAAAATAAGGTGAGGTAATATAATATTATATCTTTGTGGCCTGGAATTGTTATAAATGGAATATAGAAAGGTAGATGGGGTTATAAGGGTGAGAGGAAATGGAAGAGGGGGGAATATTGGGGGAGTTTGTGTTGGGGAATTCACGGTGGTTTGTTGTTGTCAACAATTTTATTCTTTATATATTCCGTTAGGGTGTTGTACAGGATATTCGTTTCAAAATTTATTTCATTAAGATTATGAAGAGGAGATAGTTTCTGTGCGGTGTTAATTTCTATCGCTTCTAGTACATTCATAGTGGTCCCCTTTCCTGTAAAATGGAGGATTTCTGGGTCTTTCTCGATGTTGGTGAATTTATGATGTGACTCCTCCATGTGTGTTGCCATTGCTGAGAATCTTCTGTATTTTGTGGCATTAAAATGTTCGTAGTATCTGATTGTGAATGCTCTACCCATTTGTCCCAAATAATTCGCATCGCACTCGGAACAATTAAGTCTATAAATGCCTGATCTATGGAATTTGTCTAGAGAATTTACTTTGTTCGAATTAAAGAAGAAATTGGCATTGGTGTTGGATGTTTTATAGGCCATTTTTAAACCGTGTTTTTTGAATATGTTAGAGATCCTGTATGTACGTGCATTAAAATAAGTGAAAACCGCGTATACAGGTTTTTCTTTATGATCTGGTGTTAAATGGGTGGGAGGTCTATTTCTTATTTTGTTTATAATGTTGGAGATGAATTGATAGTTAAAACCATTAACTTTAGCTATTTGGCGTATGGTCTTTATTTCACTGGTGAGGTCATTTTTTGAAAGGGGAAGGTTGAAAGCTCTGTGAATCATACTGAAGAAGGCTGCCTTTTTGTACCTTCCCCTTTCAAAAAATGACCTCACCAGTGAAATAAAGACCATACGCCAAATAGCTAAAGTTAATGGTTTTAACTATCAATTCATCTCCAACATTTATTTATTTAGCGTATGATGCTTCATTTGACAATCGTTGAAATGTATTACATATAATTGCTATTACAAAATAAAAATTAATATATACATATTTATATACATGGATGTAAAGTATTACAGACATTATAAACAAAATAAGAAATAGACCTCCCACCCATTTAACACCAGATCATAAAGAAAAACCTGTATACGCGGTTTTCACTTATTTTAATGCACGTACATACAGCATCTCTAACATATTCAAAAAACACGGTTTAAAAATGGCCTATAAAACATCCAACACCAATGCCAATTTCTTCTTTAATTCGAACAAAGTAAATTCTATAGACAAATTCCATAGATCAGGCATTTATAGACTTAATTGTTCCGAGTGCGATGCGAATTATTTGGGACAAACGGGTAGAGCATTCACAATCAGATACTACGAACATTTTAATGCCACAAAATACAGAAGATTCTCAGCAATGGCAACACACATGGAGGATTCACATCATAAATTCACCAACATCGAGAAAGACCTAGAAATCCTCCATTTTACAGGAAAGTGGACCACTATGAATGTACTAGAAGCGATAGAAATTAACACCGCACAGAAACTATCTCCTCTTCATAATCTTAACGAAATAAATTTTGAAACGAATATCCTGTACAACACCCTAACGGAATATATAAAGAATAAAATTGTTGACAACAACAAACCACCGTGAATTCCCCAACACAAACTCCCCCAATATTCCCCCCTCTTCCATTTCCTCTCACCCTTATAACCCCATCTACCTTTCTATATTCCATTTATAACAATTCCAGGTCACAAAGATATAATATTATATTACCTCACCTTATTTTAATTTTAATCTCATATTGTATTTTATGTGTTTTTTTATTGTCATTATTATTTTTTAAATTTAATAATATATTAATAATGAGAGTGCAATGGTTACAAATTTAGATACTTCATGACCTAGGCAATGCATATAATCTAGAAGCCTTGGATCCAAGGTATCTAAGCAACTGGATGAAGCAATAATGGGGCCATGAAGTAAATTGAGATTCTGTGAATTAGATCAACAAAGGAAATTGTTTTAGTTGGTCTAAGTAAAATATGTTTTTTCCTTACTTGGACGTATCCTCATCATGATGTTGTATTTCATTACATGACATTCGATGTTTTCCCTCTAATGCAAGACTATAAGCTCAGAAGCCCCAGCTTGAACAGCAAGTTTCAGTCAACAGCATTTTAAACAGGCTATAAATACCAAGTGAAGTGATTTCCACATACACAAACATTAGAACAGTGCTATATAAGTGTATTCTCAAGAACCTAGCAATACCAATGGTGTTAATTTTTACTGATGTGCACTCACATTACTTCTCAGGAGTAATATGTTCTTTTTCGCCTCATTCCATCCATTCACTCATCATTTTATGTATTTTTTATTATGATATCTTTAATTATGCTGGATTTTGCAATTTAATTTATGGCTGAAGAAGGGACCAGTACTAGAGGCCCCGAAACATGTACCATATAATAGCAAGTTTATAACTTGTTGTAAATAAATGTATTGACTAGGCGGAACAGTTTCTCCTTTGTTATATAGTGAATCTGTCGATACGGAAAATGAACTTCTTTCAGAGCACAACCTAAGCTATTGTTATCGTTTCTTCCTTGCAGAAAAGAAAACAATAGTTTTTGTTTTCGTGTCGATAAAAAAGGAGGACATGTTTGTGGATTTGATTGTGATCAGACGTACCTAGAATTTGCTCCTGTTAACAAACTAACTTTATTGATTGCTTTAAGTTGAGACCGTATTTGAACTTAAACTATTTCGGTTCATACCTTGAGTATCGTTTAAAGGTAATTTATCTGTTTTTATTTTATCGTTGGATATTTTTTTTCCTTGGTCTTTGACTTTCATTTGCTCATTTAATATGATTAATTCAACCCTTTTCCTCCTCAATCGATGGGATTCCTTGCTTGTATTTTCATTAGCTGTTTATACTAAGAACTAATTTCTTTAAAAATATTATTTCCTTCTTTAAATGCATGTAATATTATTGATTGTCAATTATATATATATATATATATATATCAAAAGTGACCCCTGTGTTCTTGTATTATAGTTTGTCATTCTCTTATGTTCATACTATTTAACTGCCTGGGTAAATGGTTTTGTTCAATACCTTCCACTTTCATCTCTGGTAAATTTTGGGGCGGTCTTTCTTATTTTATTTGTAAAATTAGTTAGCTCTCTGTTCTACCGGTGTCGCAATAATGAACCTTAAACTTGTAGTTATTGATAAGGTAATTAATGATTTCTTTTTTTATTTGTTTGTAGATAACTGGTATACCGTACATGTCTGAGATAGAAGAAACCATTGCACTTTTGAGCCCACTATAAGGAAACAGCAAAAAGCCTGTACAAGTCAAGGTTAGATTTTTTTAAAACTAACTTGTTTCATCTTTTGTTTGATATTTTTTATTTTATTTTATGAAATGCATGTATTAACCTGAATTTAGGCATTTATAGCGGTTTATTTTATTTACTTATAGAAACTTGGAAAGAAAAGCCTTACCGCAGTAGCAGTCGCGAAAACCCGAGACGCACTAGAGCGAAACCATTGCCAAAGAGTGAACTATTTAACACTGAGGTAAGCCTAACTTAAAATGCTATTCCATTTTACCACTACTGAAAGCCACTAAACAAAAAAAATTAATGACCTGTACATCACTGGGACGATGATTGCTTTCTTGATTAAAGGCTATGAATTGTCAAACGGTACAAGACCATATTGGTTTTTGACCGGGAAAGTACAAGGTCATATTAGATTTTTGAAAACAAGAATTTAAATTCAACTGACGTGTCGTTCCCTATGGACTCAACGATTATCCACAGGTTTGAACATGATAATCTGAACAAAATGACATGACATTGATTTTTTTGTTTATGTATTGGTTAAAGGGGGATGTAAATGGCTGCAGTTTTATAAAAAGAAAATAAGTAGATGGGTTACTGTTAGTGTCGACATTCAGTTTATTTTTGTAATGGTGTTTTGATCTTTTTAATGCTAATTAAATTAAAGTTTTATTTACAAGTATTGGTTGATTGATTGATTAAGTGAGTGAGTGATGGGTTATTTTGTTTGTTTTTAGGTGTGGTCATGCGCCATTAACATAGTGAACATACAGTGAAAAAAGCATACATTATGCTTTAAAGTACTCTGTGATTTTGTGCAATGTTAATAACTTGCAATAAAAAAGTTTTATTATAACACATGGCTTTAGTACCAAATACAACAAGTGAGCAAGTCGGTTTACCATGTGGGTTTAATTTAAAATCAGAACATTATCGTTGGTTAACATTTGATCCTGGCCTGTAGGCTCTTTGTCATCACATAAACTTGAAGAAGCCGTTTTTTTTTACTTGAACCGAGAAGATGTGGTGCGTTGTGTGTTTTGTCGTATTGAACTTTCACACTGGGAAGAAGGGGATGATCCCATTAGAGACCATTTGTGATGGTCTCCTCATTGTCCTTACATGCTTGGAAAACCATTGGGTAACATACCAGTGCATCCATTTTACCGAACCACAAGGCCATTGGCCGCTACGTACGTTGCTGAATCACAAATAAATAATAATAATAACAGTAATGATGTATTACCTGCCAACAACGGTAGTGTCGAGATATGTGGTCCATATGCCATAGACAGTGTTGAATTGGCATCTGCTTTTGAAATATGGGGAGTACGCAAGACTAAAGCACTAGCACACCCAGAGTACAGGTCTGTTGAAAAACGTTTATAATCTTATAAGAATGTTTGGTCATTAATATTAAAACACCTTTCTAAACAACTAAGTGAAGCTGGATTTTTTTAAATACTGGTGAAGGGGATAAAACAATATGTTTTTATTGTGGATTTGCTTTAAAGGATTGGCAAATGACTGATGACCCTTTTGTGGAACACGCTCGTTGGTTACCTAACTGTGGATACATGGTGTTGTTTAAAGGTCAGGAATTTGTGAACACTATTCGTAAAGAAAACGTAATTGCACCACAAGACATAAAAGTGCCTGTAGAGCTAGAACACGTGAGCAAATAAATGAGGCTGAAAAAAAAAAGACTTTTCTCACGAATAGATACAAATGTGTGACCAACAATTATGTAAAATTTGTTATCAAGATGAACTAGGGGTTGTATTTTTGCCTTGAGGGCACATGATAGCATGTGTCAAGGGTGCATTAGAACTCAACACTTGTGCTATAAGCAGAAAAGTAGTATCTGCTACAGTTAGGGCATTTCATGCATAAATAATATAATTTATTGGCAATGCGTAGTGCAATATAACTAATCACCCAATATTATTGCAAGCTGTTTAAGAGTGTAATAGATATGCTTTTGTTTTTTTTATAGACTACAAGCTGTACCCGGCATGCGTTGCAATGCCAATCAAAGAAAGTGTTGGCGTTGAAATTCTGTTTCTTGAAGAGCTTTTGGATACACAACATGTTTACTGCCTCTAAGCTATCGTAAAATGGATTTTCTAATTTAGAACCTTTCGTGGGAGCGTGCACAACAACTTTCAAAAGTTTCATCGCTGTCACTCATTTGTTGAATCAACTCGTACGCTACCTATTGTGAAATGGATTTACTAAGTCGAAACCCTTCCCTGGCGTGTACACAATAACTCATCAATGATTCATCGCAATCGGATGAATGGTATATGCACGTATACGGGGTTTTGTTTAAACGATTCGTGCGCTGTCACTCATTTGTTGAATCTACTCGTGCGCTACCTATTGAGAAATGTATTACTAAGTCGAAGCCCTTCCCTGGCGTGTACACAATAACTCATCAAGATTTCTTCGCAATCGAAGAATGTTATATGAACGCAATAGGGGATTTTGTTGAAACACTTCACGCGTCGTCAACCATTTGTTGCATCTACTCTTGCGCTACTTATTGTGAAATGGATTTACTAAGTCCCCTTCCCTGGCGGGTACACAATAACTGATCAATGTTTCATCGCAATCGGTTGAATAGTATATGAACGCATACCTGATTTTGTTTAAACGATTCGCGCTCCGTCACTCATTTGTTGAATCTACTCGTGCGCTACCTACTGTATAATGTATTTACTAAATTAGAAACCGACACGTAAGTGTCCACAACATCTCACCCAAGTTTCATCGCTATCGGACTAATGGGATATGAAGACATAGGGGACTGTATTGAAACGCTCCGCGTGTCGTCGTTCATTTGTCGAATCTATTCGTGTGCTTACCTACTGTGAAATGTATTTACTAAGCCAGAAACCTTCCTTGGAGTGTCCACCATATTTCACCCAAGTTTCACCGCTAACGGCAGAATGGTATATGACCTTATACGGGACTTTGTTGAAACGCTTCGCGCGTCGTCCCTCATTTGTTGAATCAACTTGTGCGCTGCATATTATATAGTGGATTTACTAAGCCAGAAATTTTCCATGACGTGTACACAACATCTCACCCAAGTTATATAGCTACGGACGAATGGTACATGAATGCTTACGGGACTTGATTGAAACGCTTCGCGTGTAGTCGCTCATTTGTTGAGTCTACGCTTGCGCTACATATTGTAATATGGATGTACTCAGCCAGAAACCTTCCCTGGAGTGTGCGCAACATCTCACCCAAGTTTCATCGCAATCGGATGAATGGTATGTGAACGTATACGGGACGTTGTCGAAACGCTTCGCGCGTAGTCACTCATTTGTTGAATATAAACGTGCGCTTCGTATTGTAAAATGGATTTACTTAGCTAGAAACCTTTCCTGGAGTGTACACAACAATTCACCAAACATCACTATCAGACGAATGGTATATGACTTTATACGGGACTTTGTTGAAACGCTTCGCGTGTCATCGCCCATTTGTTTAATCTACTGGTGCGCTACCTATTGTAAAATGTATGTACTAAGCCAGATACCTTCCCTGGAGTGTACACAACATCTCACCCAAGTTTCATCGCTATCGGATGAATGGTATATGAAATTATATGGGACTTTGTTGAAACGCTTCGCGCGTCGTCGCTCATTTGTTGATTCTACTCGTGCTCTACCTATTTTTAAAGGGATTTACTAAGCTAGAAACCCTCCGTGGAGTGCATACAAAATCTCAGCCTAGTTTCATCGCTATCAGACGAATGGTATATGAACGCAAACGTGACTTTGTTGAAATGCTTCGCGCGTCGTAGCTCATTTGTTGAATCTACTCGTGCGCTGCCTATTGTAAAGTTGATGTATTAAGCCAGAAAATTTCCCTGCAGTGTACACAACATTTTACGCAAGTTTCATAGCTATCGGACGAATGGTATATGAATGCATACGGGACTTTGTTGAAACGCTTTGCGTGTCGTCGCTCATTTGTTGAATCTACTCGTGCGCTATCGACTGTTAAATGTATTCACTAATTTTGAAACCTTCACGTAAGTGTACACAACATCTCACCCAAGTTTCATCGCTAACGGACGAATGGTATATGAACACATACGGGACTTTGTTGAAATGCTTCGCGCATCGTCGCTCATTGCAAAAATGAGGAAAAAGTAGACTTATGAGATCGGGCAAATGTGTGTCTGTCTGTCCTTCTGTCTGTCTGTCTGGCTGTGAGTGTGTCCCCCCCCCCCCCCACCCTATCTACTCCTAAACGGCTGCAGCAAACGAAACAAAATTTGGTAGGAGTAAAGACCTATACCTGAAAATCTCACGGCCATATTTGAAAATAACGTCAGTACTACCAACTGCTGAAAAATCACAATTGAAATTTGAGCACCATGTTGGATATCTTGGATGGTATGAATGGGAGCTATTTAAAAATTGGCACAAGTATAGATAATAATATTTCAGTTTAATTTCCAGGAGGCCTAGCATGGCAGTATTGCCAAAATGATTCTAAGCCTGCTGATAGGTCCAATTTTAAATGCATATAACTTCTATACTATCAATTGGATTTCAACCAAATTTTGTATGTAATATGTGTACATAAACAGATATGACTGAGCGTATTCGTAAGAGCCACTAGGGCTGCCAACTGTCAATAAATGTTCTCTCTATTCTTTTATCCAAATACCAATATATCAGAAAGTATGCAAGCCGACAGCTTTAAACTATGCACACGTATAGTACCTGGCATTCTAGATTAATTTGGAGTAATTTATGTGCATCAGTGCTACCAACATGATTCTAAGACTGCTGATAGGACCAATTTTTAAATACATGTAACTTCTATAATATCAATTGGATTTCAACCAAATTTCCTATGTGCTACGTGTACCATAATAGATATGACTATGCTTATTCTTAAGAGCAACAAGGGATGCCAACTGTTAATAAATGCAGTCTCTATTTTTTACCCAAATATTAATATATCAGAAAGTATGTAAGCCAACAGCTTTAAACTTTGCACAAGTATAGTACCTAACATTCTAGATTGATTATGAGAAACTGGTATACGTCAGTGCTGCCAACATGACTCTGTGCCTGTTGATAAGTCCAATTTTAAAATACATGTAACTTCTGTACTAACAAATGGATTTCATCCAAAATTGGCACAACAAGAGATCATAATATTTCAGATTATTTCTGACCAACGCATGCATGACATTGTTGCCAACATGATTTTACGCGCGCTGATACATCCAATGTCTAACTGCATGTAACGTCCATGCTATCCATTGGACTTCAACCAAATATTGTATTCTGTATCTTAAGAGACGGAACTAACAATATATTCAGTCACCAGGGCTGCCAACTGTAGTGCTCTATTAGGTTACAGGTATATTTCGAACTCATTAGAAATTTTGATATTACCAACTTAATTTCGCTATTTTTCTAGATAGGTCTATATAGATTGGCATGAATTTAAAATTTTAAGAAAAGTAGGCTCTTTAGTTCGTCACGGAACTTCTTGTTACTTTTGAGGTCACCACGACAATGTTTGGAACATTGTTTTGAGCAACGCCAAATAACAGTTCCATTTTATTGGTTCGTTTCACAATATATGAATATCCTTTATATTATGCTTAAGGCTTACCTTACTGATAAGTGGAAGCAAATAAGCCAATAAATGAACCAAGAGTGGAGGTAAAAGTGTTCGCAAAGTGGTAGAACCATTTCACAATAATTTCTTGTTGTAAAGCATGCAGGTGCCGAAGCCGTTGAATTAGCTTACTGGGTTTGTTCCAGTATACAAATTTAACAACTGATTTTTAGGTGTAAACAAAGCATTACCATTATCTTCATCATAATCATCATTATCATCATTATCATCATCATCATCGTCATCATCACCATCATCACTATTACTATATAGTCCTTTTTGATCCTTTTGCAATACCACTTTATTTATAGTCTGTGTTGACTTTGATAGTGTTGAAGGTTTCTTGGACGATGACAACTGTCCTAACATGACATTTTGAGGACATGATAAGTCCTTTTGAACAAACCCTACACTATCTTTAGCCGCAATATCTTTTTCTTGAACTTGCATTTTAGTATTTTGATAATTCTTTCTAAACAGCAACCGTGGTTCGTTTGGAGCACTACATCGATGAACACTCACAGTTGAAACCTTTCGATTTTTAGCCTACTTTTCACACTTTTCAAAAATGAGGAAAAAGTAGACTTATGAGATCGGACAAATATGTGTCTGTCTGTCTGTCCTTCTGTCTGTCTGACTGTGTGTGTGTGTCCCCCCCTATAAACTCCTAAACGGCTGCAGCAATCGAAACAAAATTTCGTAGGAGTAAAGATCTATACCTGAATATCTCACAGCAATATTTGAAAATGATGTCAGTGCTACCAACTGCTGAAAAATCACAATTGAAATTTGAGCTCCATGTTGGATATCTTGGATGGTATGAATGGGAGCTATTTCAAAAATGGCACACGTATAGATAATAATATTGCAGTTTAATTTCCAGGAGGCCATACATGGCAGTGTTACCAAAATGATTATAAGCCTGCTGATATGTCCACATTTTAAATGCATATAACTTCTACACTATCAATTGGATTTCAACCAAATTTTGTATGTGCTATGTGTACATAAACAAATATGACTGAGCGTATTCTTAAGAGCCACCAGGGCTGCCAACTGTTAATAAATGCTCTCAATTTATTTTATCCAAATACTCATATATCAGAAAGTATGCAAGCCGACAGCTTTAAACTATGCACACGTATAGTACCCGACATTCTAGATTAATTTGGAGTTACTAATGGACCTCAGTACTACCAACATGATTCTATGCCTGCTGATAGGACCAATTGTAAATATATGTAACTTCTACACTATCAATTGGATTTCAACCAAATTTCGTATGTGCTATGTGTATTGTAACAGATATGACCATGCGTATTCTTAAGAACAACCAGGGCTGCCAACTGTCAATAAATACTGTCTGTATTTCTTTACCCTAATATCAGAATATCAGAAAGTATTCAAGCCAACAGCACTCAACTTTGCACACGTATAGTACCTTAATTCTAGATTAATTTGGAGTAATTAATATACGCCAGTGCTTCCAACATGGTTCTAAGCCTGCTGATTGGTCCAATTTTAAAATACATGTAATTTCTATACAAATAAATAGATTTCATCCAAAATTGGCACAACAATAGATCATAATAGTTCAGATTATTTCTGAACAATACATGTATGACATTGTTGCCAACATGATTTTACGCGCGCTGTTAGATCCAATCTTTAACTGCATGTAACGTCCATGCTATCCACTGGACTTCTACCAAATTTTGTATTCTGTACCTTAAGAGATAGAACTAAGAATATATTCAGTCACCAGGGCTGCCAACTGTAGTGCTCTATTAGGCTACATTATACCAGTTATATTTCGAACTAATAAGAAATTTCGTTATTACCAACTCAATTTCGTCATTATTCTAATTAGGTCCATATAGATTAATCATTGGTATGAATCTTACATTTCGAGAAAAGTAGGCTCTTTAGTTCGTCACGGAACTTCTTGTTACTTTTCAGATTGCCTCAACATTTTGTTGACCTCTCTTGTGAGCATCGCCAGAATATTATTCCATTCACATTCTGACGATTATAGTTATACTGTAAGAGTAGCCTTGATTGAGTGCACGTTGCCTACCTTTGTAGGTTGTAGTACGTTCCATAGTAGTAACTGACCTGTCGGTACGATGTTACACTACAAAGGTTACAACTGTTTTGGTGATGGAGTGACTTACCATAAGCTTATACAGGGTGAACGTAAAATGACGCACTTGGAGGTCGGCATGCGATTCCTCATCCAATTGCAAGACAAAAGTTTCTATAGCAAAATCTGATCGGGTGCTGTTTAAAACCACAGGTATGAAAGCGAGGAGCTGGCAACACTGTCACATACTGAAGCGCATCGGAATGTACAGAGAAATGTGTATCAACCCACAATACCGTACTATTCGTCGCAGCTCACTGAGTAGACTGTCAGGTTATCAAACCCACATGCACCATCCAGCTACGGTTCGAATCTACGTCAGGATGTTGTTGTTTTTTTTTCGTCAGTTCCCGTCGTTGAACTGCGTTTGTAAGCATGACATCACATCATTTTGTCACATGACAGTGTGTCACCTCCATTGCGTAGTGGTCAGCGTGATTAACTCCCACCCCGGAGGTCCACGGTTCGATTCCTGGCTCTGCCACGAAATTTGAAAAGTGGTCTGAGGACTGGTACGGGTCTTCTCAGCCTCGGGTGGTCCAAATGAGTAGAGGGGACTTGATTCCCACCTCAGCCATCCTCGAAGTGGTTTTCCGTGGTTTTCCACTTCATCGTCGGGCAAATGCCGGGATGGTACTGTCCCCGTAGATCCGGATAGTAGGCTGTCAGATATCCGCCCCCTCAATCGGATTGCCAATAATCAAACGCACCGGCACAGCTACATCAATGAAAATGGCACTGACAGATACTACCGAGATTAGAGCACAGCAGTTAACAAGAAATTATTGTGGAACACACCAAAATATACGGGGGTTCATACTTACCTTTACTTACCTCTTCAAATTAATCTCGGGTATGGGTTGCCAACTGGATCACTTAAAGTATGCCCTCATAATAACCTCCACCATGATATTTAAAATGAACCAAGACGGAAACAAGAAACCTTAAACTGTACAATAATTTATTTCACATAAAGGGAATGATTCTAACAAAAATTCAACAAAATAAACGTGGCAATCAGAAGCCATTGTCAACGTAATCATGTCCTCCAGTAGGACTTGTAGACTTTACACACAAAATCTTAGCTTTCACTAGCTTACAAGAACGTAATAATCATAATACACTTGGAATGGATAAGGGAGTTGGGACGAGACATATAGCAATTGTTTTCCTTTTTCATAAACATCACACTTTTATTTATAACCGCAAGCCTGGTATGTAGACGACCTTGGCCTCTATCATACAGTTGTCTGGCCAGCTGCGATACACCCTACACCAAGCCGCATGCTTGCATCGTCAAGTGGACCCACCTGTCCAGCCAGCGTTAGCATGTGCTAGTTACATCAGAGCCTAGCTCCGTCTCAAAACACTTTAAATGTCCTCAACTCAACTCAAATATTATCACGCAAATCTTTTAAATGCTCCAATCCAAATATCACTGGATTACTCTGATAATCCCAAAACTTGTTTAATAACATAATCCAAATGTTTATCTAGCGTTGTTAAGAGTATTATAACAAAATCGCTTAATGTTTATAACAAAAGCTCATTAATAGTTTATAACAATCATAATTGTTTATAATATTGTCAAACGACAATTGAAAAATGTATACACGCCTCTATTAATTCCTTTCATTCCAAATTATTATTAAAGATATTTACAAAATTATTTACAACATTTATAATTTATTTTAGAAATACATTAAACCACACGTTTATCCGGTTGATAATTTCTCAAATCGGGTTAATATAATCGACCAATGAAGGTTAGTTATATTTAAATGTTATCATCAGGTTTAATAAGGTTTAATAATTATTATTATTATTTGTGACGGTAACCTCCATTCAAAATCGTTATCTCAAATTATTTAACACTCTTGTTAATTTTAACAGTAATTTCACATGATTAATTTTCAAAGGACCTGGACAATACACTCAGCGGAAAAATACTTCGCTCAAACGCACAAAATTGCATAAAATAGGCCCAGAATTCATCATATATTTCCATATATATGGCATAACAATCTTCCACAATATATTCAAAAAACCTCCACTTACAAATTCTTCAACATCATTAATATTACTGTGGGAATCTCCTTCACTTATTCAAGGGCATTATTCATCAGCGACTTTTACACGTCCACTGAACTAACGATTATACATCCATAGTTCCACTTTAAAAATTCTTATATTCATTAATTGTTTCAAAACTGTTGTTATATTTAACCTTCGTGGGTTTCATTCATGAATCGATATGAAGTAAAAATTTGCCAATCACAAACAAATTTAATAGCAAATACGATTATACACGCCTCTCTGGTCTATCAAAATTGAGATTAATACCTCCTAAGTATCGTAGTATAAAAATACTATCTTCAAACAAAGTTCATCTAAACTGCATAAATAGTCGAATAGAATACAATTAGATTGTGGAATGCAAACATTATTGTTCAAATCTAGTATTGAGAAAAACTCCTATTAAATGTTCATTACTATAGTGTATTCAATAAATCGTGATCAAAGTTCATATTTCATAAAATTGTCTGTAATGCAATGGTAATTTCAGAACTGACGATAAATGTCTATGTTGCAATTATGTTCATAAAACGACTAGTATTTCCAAGATCGTCGATACAGAAATAGATTTTAACGCTCTAAAATCTTTAAATTATTTTTCTTTCTTGATGATGACAGAAAATTGGTCAAAGTAATTTACTGAAAAGAATTAAGTTACTTTAATATAATGACACGCTGTCTGAATTCAAATCTGCCATAGAAAATCATTAACTTTACAGTCAAATCGTGACTACAAAAATATGCAAATTACTGAAAGAATGTAGATATCAGTCTCAACTGATCCAAAATAATTTAAATCTGCCAATGACATAACAATGTCTTAATAAATCGTAGAAAAAGGCATAACTCATCGAAGTGTACTGAGTACAGAAATATCAAGCAAGAATATGGGGCAAAATATAGGACAGAACATAAGGGAAAAATTGTTGCTCAGATATCGCTAAATGACTCAAATAAAACAAGAAACGTTCACGACTACCTTATCTGTTGATTGAAGTTCTAGAGGAAAATCTTCCAAAGAAGACTGGTGATGGTTCCATTTCACCAAAAAGATGTGCTCCGACTTCGAACCTGGAACCAGCGCCCTCGGAGAATAGAACTGCTTCCTCCTCCGGAAATTGCACTGCTCCGTGTATACGATAGACATCCTTCTGGCAAAACTCTTCTTTGTGAGCCGGGTCCACCCTGGCCTCTCTTGATAGTTCCCTGAAGTTCTGGTAGAAATTCGCCATGAAGTTTATTGCAGTTATTTCCGCAGAAATATTCATATTTGTGGAGTATGAATATGTTTCCACTGCCATTTGATATAATTCAGCGTTGGACAACGATGCATGAGTGTAGTTGGATATTCACTACATGCTCGCTTTTGTAGAAAGACGATTAGCGAAGTTCCATGCTGCTATTTCACTCCGTTGATATATGTCCCAATTGCATTAAAGTCCTTAGCCTTCCATCTCCGTTTCCGTTATAATAGTTGAAAGAACTGCCATATTATACTGTTCCATGTTAGAATGCAGCGTTGTATCACCAAAAGCAATATGTAATATCACGGTTGCACTGCACGTGTCAGCCGTAGCGTAGAATGTGATATTTTAAAAGTGCTTCTCAGGTGGCGAGAAAATCACTTTTGTCTGCCGTCTTAAAATGCCAATATCTTTCGAATTATAATCTTGAAAATGTTCAATCTTTCTACACACTTTAATATAGTACTGCACAATCGAATTAGCTTAAAGGCATTAGTCAACTCTTGATATATTATCTTGTAGACTTGAAAATGTGTGCGTTTCAACTTCGCCTAGTTTCAAACACCGTAAAATGGAACTGCGGCACGCTCGAAGCTCGTTCGATGCGGTGGGCTATACCACACGCGCTAAAGACTACTTGTTTCACTTATTCACTCGAAAACGACTATATGACATCAGAAATATATATGCGGTATGAGATATATATGCGATATGAGAGCTTCTCTCTGCTGTGCAAGACCTTTTATCAACTTCTTAAGGGGCGTATCCATCCCTTCCATAGCTTGTTTCTCCGTCATTGCTAGAATTTCTAACTTTGGCTATACTTGACGGATTTTCATATTTCAAAAACTCAAAAATAATTTCTTCAAAATTCCAAATCAATGCCATAACTGAAAATAGGTTTCCACAATTCTGCATTCCAAAAGTAATTAAATATGATAGTTTCAGTAATCTCCGTCTCCCTCCAAACTATCTTTCATTGGTTCGAGTCTTTCCTCCAATCGCGTAACTTCTTCCTCAGCACAATTCCATGTTTCCCTGCGACTGCGTCGTAAATCTCAGATCTTTCTCGAACAAAATCATGACGTCACCAAGAATCCCAGTTCAACCAGCCTACTTGCGAGAAGTCTGCGTCATCCGTGCTTACGTCATGAATATCCACGTCACAACTATAACAGCCATAACTTAATTCATATTTGCCAATACAGCCATCGTGGTCTCAATATAATTCAATTTACGGGGGCAGTACCTACCGTAAGGTCACGGCCGCCTCCTTCCCCTATCCTTGCCTAACCCTCCCACTGTTCCCATCCCTTCATCAGGCCCCCGTTCATTTTGCAGGTGAGGCCACCTAGGCAAAGTGCTAGTCACACTCCCTACTTGTATCCCCGACTCAGAGTCCCAAGCTCCAGGACACTGCCCTCAGTGGCGGTAATGGTGGGATCCTCGCTTAGTCCACAAAACGATAACGGTAAGGAGAACGCACAGTGTGATCCATTAAACGGCATGCATGTGTCAACTAACCACGCATTGCACAACCATAACTGGTCCTGTTAATTTCATGTACGGTGGCTTCATGATGGAGTTAACAAATGGTGAATACGTCGATATGCTGTTAATGTTGGGTACTGCTCGTGAGTATGCGGCACGGTACCCTCAAAGGCGCCATCCCGATAAGAATGTTTTTCGTCGCCTTGAGCAACGCCTGTGGGAAACCGGTAATCTTCGCCCACAAGTAGTGGGCAGAGGTCGTCCAAGGACTAGACGTAGCCTATTCCACAAACGGAGGACGCAATTCTTGAAACCGTTCACCAATCACCTTTGCGAAGTACCCGTGATATTGCAAGGCAGTTCCAGGTATCTCCAACACTGGTTGTTGACGTGCTGCACGACGAAGAACTGAATCCATATCTTTACACGTTAACTCAAAACCAGCGGCCAGAAGACAACATTCAACGAGTACAGTTCTGTGAATTGCATTTGCAATAAGTTAAAGATAACGAATATTTTATCAAGAAAGTGCTATGGAGTGACGAATGTAGCTTCACTCGGGAAGGTATTTTCAACCCTCACAACAATCGTTATTGGTCTGACCATAACTCACATGTCACCCGTGAACGTGGCTTTCAGGCACGCTTTGGCATAAGCCTGTGGGTTGGAATCGTGGGAGGAGTGATTATAGGCCCTTACCTATTGCCAGACTAGTTTATTACTCCCCTCTATCGTACGATCCACTTGTTGTTCGGCGACAGCTATGGTTTCAACATGAAGTTGCACCACCACACTTAGGAATGACTGTGCGTAACTGTTTAAATGAAGCGTGTTCAGGAAAATGGATTGGTCGTAGAGATCCAATGTTCTGGCCGCCACGTTCAACGGACATTTATCCACTAGATTTTAATTTCTGGGGACACTTAAAGGAACAAATTTATAGTACTCCACCCATGGGTGTACAAGACCTAATAGCTCGCGTGCATGTTTCATCGGTAATATTGGATGCAGGTTTGTTGCATAGGGTGGGTAGATTATTAGCTTGGGAATAACCTAACCCCCAAGGGAATATGATGAAGAAAAATAAGTGGGTTTCGGACTGGAGAAAAAGGATGGAGAAATAGGACGAGAGTCCAAAAGAAGTTAAAATTTTAACTTTAAGTATACTCAAAGGCAGCTGCCACTGCAAATCCGCTTTCCGATACTTAAAGTGGGCAGGGACTTGGGCGAAGCTACAAGAAACGCAGCTGGAACTTGGGCTATTCGCAAGAAAGCTGCTATAGCGTATTCCCTCTCAAGCATAAATATACCTACTATGGGGAAAGGGTGGTGGTCGGGCAGGACAAAGAGTAACAGATTTATTGTGTATCTGTTCAAAGGAGTTTGTTTCTAAACAAGTATTTTGAAGAATACAAATAATTTGAATAATTTGAATTTTAGTTCTTGAAATTGTAGAATTTCTAAAGAGCAACCGAATGCTTCCAAGAAGGATAGGAACAAAGCAATTAAACCCTTGGGAATAATTTTGGTAAGAGTACCAATAGTTGCATTTAGAAATGACTAAGCTTTTACCCAGCAAGGCGCCGACTAAAAGATAGACAATGAGAAACACTTAAATTTTGAAAAACCAACCATAAGTGGTAGAGAGAATCTCCACAAGCAGGAAGCTGGCGTAGCGAACTATGCTTGCCTTACTGGCCAGTTAGAATTAGCTATCAAAGCTAAGAGAGACTTTACTAAGTTAGTAACTAAGAGTTCTTGCTCAAATGCAACAAGTGGTGAAAACCCTATCAATAGATAGAGCGTTAAAAATCCCTCAGTATGCCTTCCTTCGGAGGGGATGTAAAGCCGGCGGTCCCATGTCATAGATTTATGGCATGTTAAAGATCCTTCCACTAATTGCACCTGTGTGAAGCTAAATTGGATAGGTTAAGAATGTAAACAACGCTCTTAGGTTTCTACGTTCGTTGCCAAGCGCTGACTGCGGTGGCGTCTAGTAGCTAAGTTCTGAATTAGACCTAGTAGTCGTTGACGGTGGCGCTTGGCGGCAAAAGTAGGAACTATTTGAAAAATTATAAGTTGCAGTACTTAAAATTAAAAAACAGATACACACACTAATACAGTCATCACAATTAACACCGGTTATCAGACAGATTCTACACACACCCAAAGTACACGGGGCTACATGACCGCGTTGTCGCAGCCCCTAAACTTAAGAACCAACCAACCAACCAGATTTATTTTTATTAAAGAGGGCATAAACCTAGGAAGAGTCAAGGAAGACAGGATCTTGCCTAACCGATATGTTTGAGAAATGATAAATCAAAAGAACAAATCTTAATTTATTTAACTATGTGAAAAGAAGTAGTTTATGTAACAAATATATAATTTTGATTTTGTAAACAATTGGGGTCGCAGACCTCCGAAAAAATCTAAAGCTTGCGCCAGGCAATTGATAATTCTTTTGGTTTTAAACCTGTTATATGCTTTAAAATCTTCGTAGGATTTTGAAATATTGCTAAGATTGATAAATAGAAATTTTTAAGTTAATGAACGTAATTAAGGTTAAACAATAAATCAAGTACAAGATGTGTACTTTAAGGATTTCTAGATAGGTATCTTAGAAATATGAACAAATAACTACATCGAAAGTAACAACAACAAAAACAGGAAGAAATGAAATAGAAGTTTCTATAACTTCTTGTATTAATACAGAGCAAGTTTTATAGCTTATACAAATAGGGCAGGTCACTTATTGTGAATCCTGAAGAAAAAAATTGAGAGGAAGTTTCTAGAACTCCTATGTGGGTAGGGATCACGAGAAAAATAGGGCAAATTTCCCTTTCGTGAATCCTAGAGATAACTCACTTTTGAGTAAAAAGAATTGGATTCCCCCATTAGAAGGGAGAAACAATATACTTTAAGGCGTGTACTAGACACGAAGTTTTACAGACATTAATTCGTTGTACGTGGAACAAGTAAGGGAGGGCACTTATTGAGAGTGACACCTCATTGAAAAAAGACCTAAAGTAACAATTTTATTATTTTAGTTTGTTAGTAAAGGGTTTGGGAATGATCAAATGGGATTGTGGAAGAGTGTTCATGGTCGTATTTATTGCACTTGGACGAGCGCGACGCGGATGATAAATTGAACAAGCACTGTTTTCACTATAGTATGTTGATATAGTTGAAAAGTTCTCTGTAGTAGCACAAAATGTTTATAGAAAGAAAAGTTATTGTAGTTATGTAAAAGTTGAGTTTTGGCTTGAGAGAATTATGAGTTGTAGTTTCTATGGGCGGCAGTTAAATACGGCAGAAAATTTCCCACGTAGGAAGACAGTTTATGTGGATTAGAAGTTTATCCCACATTAGTTTCTCAGCGAAGAAATTATTCCCATATCAAGTGGAAAATACATGACAGTATAACTGGTAGATAGAGTGTAGGTTCTGGAAGGTTCCAGAGCAATGATGAGTTGTTTAAATTGGGTAGAGAATCCCTCGGCGGAAAACTAGATTATATAGACAGTGGGTATTTTAGAAATATCCCTCGATGTGAGATAGCATCTCAGAAAATCTTTCATTTTGAATGTTACACTTGATAGTTCGAGTTTGATCAAGACGATCTCTAGAAAGCAGTTATTTTGTCACATATAGAAATTTTCACTGTCTATAAAATCCAAATAAAAGCATTGAGCCTTTTAAAAGCGATGAGAATGTGGTTAAAACATGAAGTCAGTACTTATCTTTTCTTCATGAAGAAGGCGATGTTGCTGTTGACGGTTGATTCTAAAACTCGAACATGGCGTCGAATTTAAAAGTTTGCCTCTAGAGTAGAGGAGGCGAGCTTTAGTTAAGCTCCAACTGACTGGTTTGAATTCAGACGCACGAATAAGACCCGCTCAACGGAGCGCGGAGAGACCAGGGAAGGGAAAAGAGTTGGGGGGGGGGGGGGGGTAGGAGACAAAACGAATACATATAGGAATAGCCAACATAACAGAAGTAAATTTTCTTTTGATGAAATTGTCTTCAAAGTGTTGATAGTATGCGTAACTAGCGCAGCCTGGTGGGTGAAGAAGTAGACGAAGTTCTCTTGATCACGGAGATGATAGCTGGCGATGGCGACGAGATCTGGTGGCTAGATTGGTAAGGAAGATCTCTTGTGCAGGGAAAAATTGAGGAACTTCAGAGATTCGCTGCTAGATGACGTTAGGTGGGTCATGGAAGATATATATCTAGAAGAGACTTACAGGTAGTGTAAGAAACATATACAAACAAAGAGAAATCAGGAGATCACTGTTGGTGTTTGCGAAAAAAGGAAGGGATGAACTAAAGCATGTCTTACCATGTATTCCAAAGAATACACCAAGCTGGGAGGAGTAAACACCAACAGAGAACAAAGACATGTAATTAAAAGCTTAAAGGTAAAGGAGCAATTAAAGAAAGTGGTCTTATAATATGCCCGTTAGTGGTCAAGATCTTGGCTACCCTAACTCTCCCATCCCTTCCAGGATAACACTCGGTCACTTTACCAGAGATCCAGACCAAGGGAGGAGAAACATCCCTAACCAGGACCAAAACCCCCACTTTAATGTCGGGATTGGAAAGAACCCATTCTCTCTCCATTGCAAGGAAGTTAAGTATTCCAAATTCCACCTCTTCCAGAAAGAATTACGGAGGGCTTCAAGTTAACGCCAAACAACAGGAAGATTAGAATCTCCGTAAGAGTTGGGAAGGGGAGGAGGGACAGAAAGAGAGGTGCCAATAAGGAAGTGACCAGGTGTGAGTGGAAGTAGGTCATCAGGGTCATTGGAAAGCGGAGTTAATGGGCGAGAATTGACGACACCTTCAATCAGAAAAGACAGCTAATTAAATTCTTCATAAGTCAGAATGCGATTTCCTAAAACCTTTCTTAAGTGACGTTTAGTGAGCTTTACGCAGGATTCCCACCTACCACCGTGATGAGGAGCGTAGGGAGGTATAAAAAATGCCATTTGAAACCCTTTGAGTAAGAAAAATTAGAAATCTGTTCCATGGCAGGAGAAGATGTGAGAGCTTTCTTCCACAAGGAAGCTGCGCCTTGAAAAGTGGAAGCGTTATCAGAGAACATCTCCGAGGGAACACCACGCCTAGCAGCGAAGCGAGAGACAGCTGATAAAAAGTAAGAAGTGGAGGCATTCGTTAATAGTTTCAAATGGATTGCACCAGTAACCATGCAAACAAAGAGAGAAACATAGAGCTTACCAAACAATTTGCGTTTAGCTTCAGGGGAATTGCGTTGAAATTGGAACGGACCCATATAGTCCACACCAGTTAGAGCAAATGGGCGTATAGGAGAAGGGCGAAAAGAGGGCAGATCGCCCATTAATTGAGTATTGACTTTATTTTTTGCTTTGAAGCAAGGAATGCAGTTGTGAATTACAGAAGAAACTTCATGAATTCCATTTATAATCCAGTACTTTTCCCATAAGAGGCAAAGCAGTGTCCGTGTACCAACATGCAGATTACGATAATGAAATTCACGTATGATTAAAGAAGTTATGTGATGTTTAGAAGGCAAAATAACAGGATGCTTTTTGTCCTCAGAAAGCAAAGATTGCGAGAGCCTACCACCTACCCTGAGTAACCTATTGTCATGAAGGAACGGGGCTAAGGCACGAAGACGACTGGATTTGGGAAGATCCTTTTTAGAAGAAAGTAAAGACAATTCAGAAGAAAAGGCTTCTTTCTGTGTTAGTTGCAAAATCTTAATGGTAGCGAGATTCAATTCATGATTGATAAGGTGTGGTTTGGGGAGAAGAGGTTGTCAACCGAAGGATATTTCCATCTGAGAAGATATGCAACAATTTGATTTAATTTGTGAAAGGAAGAATAGAGGGACAACAAGGGATGAGAAACGTTGGAAACAAGACACGAAGCAGTAGATTTAGATACTTTAGCGTCAGGCAAGTTGGAGTTTGTAGCTGGAGGGTTAGAAGGCCAACAAGAAGAGTCCTCATTTAACTACGAGGGCCCATGCCAGTACAACTGAGAAGCTGTCAATTGAGAGGGTGAACATCCACGAGAAATGATGTCGGCGGGGTTGTCAGCGCTCGGCACATGCCTCCAGTGACATCCCGAAGAAAGAGTTTGAATTTCGGAAACCCTGTTTGCAACAAAAGTCTGCCAATGAGCGAGGCTTTTAGCAATCCAAGAAAGGGAAATCATGGAATCGCTCCAGAGATAGATCTGCGAAAATTTGACTTTTAAGACTTCCCGTAATTTCTTAAAAGTTCTGCGGCCAAGAGTGCAGCACACAATTCAAGCCTAGGCAAAGTGATAGTTTTAAGAGGAGCCACCTTCGATTTGGCACAAACAAGGTTGGAAACTGAAGATCCATTTATCGAACCGCGGTAAACCTTATATGCACAGCAACCGTAAGCTTTTTCGGAACTGTCCGCAAACACATGATGGAAAAAAGATGCATTAGGATGAGCGTTAATTAAATTCCTGGGAATTTCAATAAGGGAAATATCAAGCAAATTGCTGCGAAAAGAGAGCCATATGTTAAGAAAAGAAAGGGGAACAGTGTCGTCCCATTCACATTTGGGCTTGCTGATTTCGTCGCGCCATAAGATTCTTTGGAGATCTCGTTGTTCAGGCTGAATTAAAAACTGACGGTACATCTGTTTTATATCTCTTGCTTGAAAAGTAAAAGTTTGGCTATAACAATAACCGGGGCAAGGAATTGAAGCGGATCAAAAATCTTTGCAATTTCAGAGAGAATTTGTCTTTTTGTGTTAGGGAGCTCTTCTGCAAGCGAAACTTTATAGATGAGAGTGTCAATGTTAGTGCATCAATAAACTCCAAGAGTTTCTATAAATTCAGAATTTCCACAAATTTCGACGGAGGAGGGGTCTACATCTTCAATAGTAAACTGGGCGAGAAACTCATGGGAGTTGGAATTCCACTTATGAAGTGGGAATCCTCCATTCTTTAACAATGCATGAAGTTCTAGTGACACGAAAGAAGCTTCCTCCAGAGTGGGGAAGGACTGCAAGTAATCGTCAACATAGAATGATGTATTTAGTGCTTCGGAAGCTTTAGAATCAAATATATGACCATCTTGAGAGGTTAACAAATGTAGGGATCGGATAGCAAGGAAAGCGGAAGGTTTTAATCCATAAGTAACCGTCTTTAAGCGAAATACCTTAATGGGCTTGCTGATTTCGTCGCGCCATAAGATTCTTTGGAGATCTCGTTGTTCAGGCTGAATTAAAAACTGACGGTACATCTGTTTTATATCCGCTATAACAGCTATAGGAAATAATAGAAAGTTTTAGAGTATAGCAGATAAATCTGACTGAATAGCAGGACCAGAGTAAAGAGTATCGTTACGACTGTTGCCATTAACGTCAGGTGATGAACCACTGAAAACGACTCGGATTTTATCCTTTACAAGAGGGTTTTTCCACACGGGATGATGATTTAAGAAAACCGTTTCAATTGGGGGGTGCAATTCGTCATCAGATTTGCTAACAACTTCCATATGATCTAAGCTTTCATACTCATCCATGAAATCAGTATACTGCAGTTTAACGAGAGGTTCTTTCTTGAATTTGCTCTCGATAGCAAAGAGAGCTATTCGAGCTTCGGGTTGAGAATTAATAAGTTTAGGCGGATTGTGTAGTCTTGGCATCTGAACAATGAACCAGCCATCACGAGAACGAGTGGTGGTGTTCTGAAAAAGTTGCTCACAGAATTCGTTTTCTGAAGAGGTCACGTTAGGAGAATCAACGCTTTCGAGCCTCCAGAACTGTTCCATATCAGTATTAGCAAAATAACATTGCGATGAGGGTTGGGTAGAATAATGGGGAAGTTGACCGGTGACGATCCATCCAAAATTAGTGTCTCTGGCAACCACCTTTGTGGATAACTTGCGAACCTGTTTACGAAGGCAATTCCAGAAAATATTGGCACTAAAGAATATGTCAATGGGATTTTGTACATTGAACAGAGGATCGGCTAGCCTTAAATGCGAGGGAATGCTTAAACCTGAAATATCAACAGAGTGACTTGGAGTATCTTCTCCTATGCTATTTAGAATGAGACAATTCTGTTTGAGAAAGTTATTTCTGTGACAAATGTCTCTTATGGTTATCATTGAAAACTGTAAAGCTTGCGATTTTGAGCTATTAATGCCCGATACGTTAATAGAAGTGAGGTTTACAGGTAGGCCTAGTTTTCTAATCAAAGAATTAGACACAAACTCATGAGTTGCCGCTGAATCAAGAAGACCGCGTGCACGGACCCAGTTGCCAAAGTTATCCTGAACTTCGATTTGGACAGTGGACAATAGTACTTGGGCACTAAGTATGGACTTGGCATTTTGAATGTACGATGAAGCATTGGAACTGTTAGCATTGTCACTTTTCTGAGAAGTAGATGCGGTCGATGACCTTGCTTGATCATGACGATGTAGTAAAGTGTGATGAGCTTTTTCACAATGGAAGCAAAGTCTGGTGGACTTGCATTTTGAAGCAGAATGCGTGGGTGCTAGGCAGTTGAAGCAATGTTTATTCTGGGAAACTAATTTTCTTCTGTCGTCGACTGACAGTTCTTTAAAAGATTTACATAGATATAAGGCGTGGGAATCTTTACAAAGTATGCACTTTAATGGTTCATTTAAACTCTTACGGGGTTCGCTTTGAGTGTTAAAACGAGAGAACTAGCAATACGGCGTTCACTAGACCTAGTTGGGTAACCAGTGGCGTTTGACTTGAGTTTAGATGAGCTGGACCCAGGTTTTTGGGTACTAGACGCCAAGCGTTCGCTTTTAGGTTTAAGAGACATTGATTCAAATTTAGAACTAAGGAATGGGGGTTCACTTTGATTAGCTAAACCAGTTAAGAGTTGGCATCTAGCATTTATAAAAGTGACTAAATCAACGTAAGAGTAATCGTCTTCTCTGGAAAGTTCAATCTCCCAAGCTTTGAGGGTAGCAACATCGACTTTAGAAACCACTAAGTGTATTAAGAAAGTGTCCCAGTGTTCAGTGGGTTGATCTAATTGGTATACAGCTTTAACGTGAAGTTGTGTTGAATCAATGAGAGTACGCAAACTAGTGTCGTCATTGTGCTGTGACGCAGGGAACTTCATATGGCGCTGAATACGTAACCGTGAATTACCGTATCTCTCATTTAACAAGTTAAAGGCAATGGGGTAGTTTTCGGCACTTAATGGGAGTGTTTAAACTAACTGCAGAGCTTGACCTCGGAGGATAGATCTCAAATAATGAAATTTGTAGATGACTTGAATGTCTTCATTGTCATGAACAAGGGAACAAAATAGTTCATAGAAAGAATCCGAAGTGGATTCGTCTCCAGAGAAGTGTGGTAAATCAATTTTAGGTAGGATTGGTTTGGGCTTGTGAGTGCCCTCACGAGAAGAGGTTTGTTGTTCGTGAAGGGAACCAAGAACAGAACTGTTTTTTTGTGTGTTCTTCTTCGAGTTGGCGTATTATTTTCAAAGCAGAACCTATACCTTCGTAATATTGATTTTATACTTCGACTCGAACATCAGTTTGATTGAGCATACAAGTTTCGATTTCAGTTTGGATGTTACAATAATTTTCATATGAACGTTCAAAATCCTTTACGCGATGTTTTAACAAATCTAATTGAGCTTCTGAAGGATCTAGCTCTCTGATGTATTTTCTAAATCGGGTAATTTTCCCTTTATAGGATGCTCGTTTAGAATTAAGTTTTTCATCCTTATCCTTTTCTGTAGGAGCTATGACAAAATAGGTAAATTAAAGTATAACTTACGAAATTGTGGACCCTTGGAAATGCTGTCAGACTGGCAGCAGCAAATAAGTTGAAAGTAAGGGACACACCAAAGGAGACAGGAGCGGCCTCTTTCTCCTTCACAGGCTTTGCACGGTGAAGCCATAGCTGAAAAATTCAAAGAAGATATTAATGAGTTGCAAAATATTGTCAAATAACCCTTCACAAATAAAGTCTGATAAGTAAAGTGTCTTAAATGGACTCTCCCGGGTTTCGGCACCAAATTTTGGGTAGATTATTAGCTTGGGAATAACCTAACCCCCAAGGGAAGATGATGGGTTTCGGACTGGAGAATAAGGATGGAGAAATAGGACGAGAGTCCAAAAGAAGTTATAATTTTAACTTTAAGTATACTCAAAGGCAGCTGCCACTGCAAATACGCTTTCCGATACCTAAAGTGGTAGGGACCTGGGCGAAGCTAACAGGAAACGCTGCTGGAACTTGGGCTATTCGCAAGAAAGCTGCTATAGCGTATTCCCTCTCAAGCATAAATATACCTACTATGGGGAAAGGGTGGTGGTCAGGCAGGACAAAGAGTAACAGATTTATTGTGTATCTGTTCAAAGGAGTTTGTTTCTCAACAAGTATTTTGAAGAATACAAATAATTTGAATAATTTGAATTTTAGTTCTTGAAAGTGTAGAATTTCTAAAGAGCGACAGAATGCTTCCAAGAATGATAGGAACAAAGCAATTAAACCCTTGGGAATAATTTTGGTAAGAGTACCAATAGTTGCATTTAGAAATGACTAAGCTTTTACCCTGCAAGGCGCCGACTAAAAGTTTAGACAATGAGAAACAAATAAATTTTGAAAAACCAACCATAAGTGGTAGAGAGAATCTCCACAAGCAGGAAGGTGGCGTAGCGAGCTATGCTTGCCTTACTGGCCAGTTAGAATTAGCTATCAAAGCTAAGAGAGACTTTACTAAGTTAGTAACTAAGAGTTCTTGCTCAAATGCAACAAGTTGTGAAAACCCTATCAATAGATTTATTTTTATTAAAGAGGGCATAAACCTAGGAAGAGTCAAGGAAGACAGGATCTTGCCTAACCGATATGTTTGAGAAATGATAAATCAAAAGAACAAATCTTAATTTATTTAACAATGTAAAAAGAAGTAGTTTATGTATCAAATATATATAATTTTGATTTTGTAAACAACTGGGGTCGCAGACCTCCGAAATCTTCTAAAGCTTGCGCCAGGCAATTGACAATTCTTTTGGTTTTAAACCTTTTATATGCTTTAAAATCTTCGTAAGATTTTGTAATATTGCTAAGATTGATAAATAGAAAATTTTACGATAATGAACGTAATTAAGGTTAAACAATAAATCAAGTACAAGATGTGTACTTTAAGGATTTCTAGATAGATATCTTAGATATATGAACAAATCACAACTTCGAAAGTAACAACAACAAAAACAGGAAGAAATGAAATAGAAGTTTCTATAACTTCTTGTATTAATACAGAGCAAGTTTTATAGCTTATACAAATAGGGCAGGTCACTTATTATGAAACCTGAAGAGAAAAATTGAAAGGAGGTTTCTAGAACTCCTATGTGGGTAGGGATCACGAGAAAAATAGGGCAAATTTCCCTTTCGTGAATCCTAGAGATAACTCACTTTTGAATAAAAAGAATTGGATTCCCCCATTAGAAGGGAGAAACAATATACTTTAAGGCGTGTACTAGACACGAAGTTTTACAGACATTAATTCGTTGTACGTGGAACAAGTAAGGGAGGGCACTTATTTTATTATTTTAGTTTGTTATTAAAGGGTTTGGGAAAGATCAAATGGGATTGTGGAAGAGTGTTCATGGTCGTATTTATTGTACTCGGACGAGCGCGACGCGGATGATAAATTGAACAAGCACTGTTTTCACTATAGTATGTTGATATAGTTGAAAAGTTCTCTGTAGTAGCACAAAAAGTTTATAGAAAGAAAAGTTATTGTAGTTATGTAAAAGTTGAGTTTTGGCTTGAGAGAATTATGAGTTGTAGTTTCTATGGGCGGCAGTTAAATACGGCAGAAAATTCCCCTCGTAGGAAGACAGTTTATGTGGATTAGAAGTTTATCCCACATTAGTTTCTCAGCGAAGAAATTATTCCCATATCAAGTGTAAAATACATGACAGTATAACTGGTAGATAGAGTGTAGGTTCTGGAAGGTTCCAGAGCAATGATGAGTTGTTTTTTACATTGGGTAGTGAATCCCTCGGCGGAAGACGAGATTATATAGGCAGTGGGTATTTTAGAAATATCACTCGATGTGAGATAGCATCTCAGAAAATCTTTCATTTTGAAAGTTACACTTGATAGTTCGAGTTTGATCAAGACGATCTCTAGAAAGCAGTTATTTTGTCACATATAGAAATTTTCACTGTCTATAAAATCCAAATAAAAGCATTGAGCCTTTTAAAAGCGATGAGAATGTGATTAAAACATGAAGTCAGTACTTATCTTTTCTTCATGAAGAAGGCGATGTTGCTGTTGACGGTTGATTCTAAAACTCGAACATGGCGTCGAATTTAAAAGTTTGCCTCTAGAGTAGAGGAGGCGAGCTTTAGTTAAGCTCCAACTGACTGGTTTGAATTCAGACGCACGAATAAGACCCGCTCAACGGAGCGCGGAGAGACCAGGGAAGGGAAAAGTGTGTGTGTGGGGGGGGGGGGGGGGTAGGGACTAAACGAATACATATAGGAATAGCCAACATAACAGAAGTAAATTTTATCTTGATGAAATTGTCTTCAAAGAGTTGATAGTATGCGTAACTAGCGCAGCCTGGTGGGTGAAGAAGTAGACGAAGTTCTCTTGATCACGGAGATGATAGCTGGCGATAGCGACGAGATCTGGTGGCTAGATTGGTAAGGAAGTCCTCTTGTGCAGGGAAAAATTGAGGAACTTCAGAGATTCGCTGCTAGATGACGTTAGGTGGGTCATGGAAGATATATATCTAGAAGAGACTTTCAGGTAGTGTAAGAAACATATACCAACAAAGAGAAATCAGGAGATCACTGTTGGTGTTTGCGAAAAAAGGAAGGGATGAACTAAAGCATGTCTTACCATGTATTCTAAAGAATACACCCAGCTGTGAGGGTGAAACACCAACAGAGAACAATGACATGAAATTAAAAGCTTAAAGGTAAAGGAGCAATTAAAGAAAGTGGTCTTATAATATGCCCATTACTGGTCAAGATCTTGGCTACCCTAACTCTCCCGTCCCTTCCAGGATAACACTCGGTCACTTTACCAGAGATCCAGACCAAGGGAAGAGAAACATCCCTAACCAGGACCAAAACCCCCACTTTAATGTCGGGATTGGAAAGAACCCATTCTCTCTCCATTGCAAGGAAGTTAAGTATTCCAAATGCCACCTCTTCCAGAAAGAATTACGGAGGGCTTGAAGTTTACGCCAAACAATAGGAAAATTAGAATCTCCGTAAGAGTTGGGAAGGGGAGGAGGGACAGAAAGAGATGTGCCTATAAGGAAGTGACCAAGTGTGAGTGGAAGCAGGTCATCATGTTCAGTGGAAAGCGGAGTTAATGGCCGAGAATTGACGACACCTTCAATCAGAAAAGACAGCTAATTAAATTCTTCATAAGTCAGAATGCGATTACCTAAAACCATTCTTAAGTGACGTTTAGTGAGCTTTACGCAGGATTCCCACCTACCACCGTGATGAGGAGCGTAGGGAGGTATAAAAAACGCCATTTGAAACCCTTTGTGTAGGAAAAATTAGAAATCTGTTCCATGGCAGTAAAAGATGTGAGAGCTTTCTTCCACAAGGAAGCTGCGCCTTGAAAAGTGGAAGCGTTATCAGAGAACATCGCCGAAGGAACTCCACGCCTAGCAGCGAAGCGAGAGACAGCTGATAAAAAGTAAGAAGTGGAGGCATTCGTTATTAGTTCCAAATGGATCGCGCCAGTAACCATGCAAACAAAGAGAGAACCATAGAGCTTAGCAAACAATTTGCGTTTAGCTTCAGGGGAATTGCGTTGATATTGGAACGGACCCATATAGTCCACACCAGTTAGAGCAAATGGACGTATAGGAGAAGGGCGAAAAGGGGGCAGATCGCTCATTAATTGAGTATTGACTTTATTTTTTGCTTTGAAGCAAGGAATGCAGTTGTGAATTACAGAGGAAACTTCATGAATTCCATTTATGATCCAGTACTTTTCCCATAAGAGGCAAAGCAGTGTGCGTGTACCAACATGCAGATTACGATAACGAAAGTCACGTATGTTTAAAGAAGTTATGTGATGTTTAGAAGGCAAAATAACAGGATGCTTTTTGTCCTCAGAAAGCAAAGATTGCGAGAGCCTACCACCTACCCTGAGTAACCTATTGTCATCAAGGAACGGGGCTAAGGCTCGAAGAGGACTGGATTTGGGAAGATCCTCTTTAGAAGAAAGTAAAGACAATTCAGATAAAAAGGCTTCTTGCTGTGTTAGTTGCAAAATCTTAATGGTAGCGAGATTCAATTCATGATTGATAAGGTGTGGTTTGGGGAGAAGAGGTTGGTCAACCAAAAGATATTTCCATCTGAGAAGATATGCAACAATTCGAATTAATTTGTGAAAGGAAGAATAGCGGGACAACAAGGGATGAGAAAGGTTGGAAACAAGACACGAAGCAGTAGATTTAGATACTTTAGCGTCAGGCAAGTTGGAGTTTGTAGCTGGAGGTTTAGAAGGCCAACAAGAAGAGTCTTCGATTAACCACGAGGGCCCATGCCAGTACAACTGAGAAGCTGCCAATTGAGAGGGTGAACATCCACGAGAAATGATGTCGGCGGGGTTGTCAGCGCTCGGCACATGCCTCCATTGACATCCAGAAGAAAGAATTTGAATTTTGGAAACCCTGTTTGCAACAAAAGTTTGCCAATGAGCGAGGCTTTTAGCAATCCAAGAAAGGGTAGTCATGGAATCGCTCCAGAGATAGATCTGCGAAAATTTGACTTTTAAGACTTCCCGTAATTTCTTAAAAGTTCTGCGGCCATGAGTGCAGCACACAATTCAAGCCTAGGCAAAGTGATAGTTTTAAGAGGAGCCACCTTCGATTTGGCACAAACAAGGTTGGAAACTGAAGATCCATTTATCGAACCACGATAAACCAAATATGCACAGCAACCGTAAGCTTTTTCGGAACTGTCCGCAAACACATGAAGGAAAAAAGATGCATTAGAATGAGCGTTAATTAAATTCCTGGGAATTTCAATAAGGAAAATATCAAGCAAATTGCTGCGAAAAGAGAGCCATATGTTAAGAAAAGAAAGGGGAACAGTGTCGTCCCATTCACATTTGGGCTTGCTGATTTCGTCGCGCCATAAGATTCTGTGGAGATCTCGTTGTTCAGGCTGAATTAAAAACTGACAGAACATCTGTTTTATATCTCTTGCTTGAAAAGTTTGGCTATAACAATAACCGGGGTAAGGAATTGAAGCGGATCAAAAATCTTTTTGTGTTAGGGAGCTCTTCTGCAAGCGAAACTTTATAGATGAGAGTGTCAATGTTAGTGCACCAATAAACTCCAAGAGTTTCTATAAATTCAGAATTTCCACAAATTTCGACGGAGGAGGGGTCAACATCTTCAATAGGAAACTGGGCGAGAAACTCATGGGAGTTGGAATTCCACTTATGAATTGGGAATCCTCCATTCTTTAACAATGCTTGAAGTCCTAGTGACACGAAAGAAGCTTCCTCCAGAGTGGGGAAGGACTGCAAGTAATCGTCAACATAGAATGATGTAGTTAGTGCTTCGGAAGCTTTAGAATCAAATATATGACCATCTTGAGAGGTTAACAAATGTAGGGATCGGATAGCAAGGAAAGCGGAAGGTTTTAAGCCATAAGTAACCATCTTTAAGCGAAATACCTTAATGGGCTTGCTGATTTCGTCGCGCCATAAGATTCTTTGGAGATCTCGTTGTTCAGGCTGAATTAAAAACTGACGGTACATCTGTTTTATATCCGCTATAACAGCTGTGGGAAATAATAGAAAGTTTTAGAGTATAGCAGATAAATCTGACTGAATAGCAGGACCAGAGTAAAGAGTATCGTTAAGACTGTTGCCATTAACGTCAGGTGATGATCCATTGAAAACGACTCGGATTTTATCCTTTACAAGAGGGTTTTTCCACACGGGATGATGATTTAAGAAAACCGTTTCAATTGGGGGGTGCAATTCGTCATCAGATTTGCTAACAACTTCCATATGATCTAAGCTTTCATACTCATCCATGAAATCAGTATACTGCAGTTTAACGAGAGGTTCTTTCATGAATTTGCTCTCGATAGCAAAGAGAGCTTTTCGAGCTTCGGGTTGAGAATTAATAAGTTTAGGGGGATTGTGTAGTCTTGGCATCTGAACAATGAACCAGCCATCACGAGAACGAGTGGTGGTGTTCTGAAAAAGTTGCTCACAGAATTCGTTTTCTGAAGAGGTCACGATAGGAGAATCAATGCTTTCAAGCCTCCAGAACTGTTCCAAGTCAGTATTAGCGAAATAACATTGCGAGAAATAACATTTTGGGAGAATAATGAGGAAGTTGAACGGTGACGATCGATCCAAAATTAGGTGTCTCTGGCAACCTTAAATGCGAGGGAATGCTTAAACCTGAAATATCAACAGAGTGACTTGGAGTATCTTCTCCTATGCTATTTAGAATGAGACAATTCTGTTTGAGAAAGTTATTTCTGTGACAAATGTCTCTTATGGTTAGCATTGAAAACTGTAAAGCTTGCGATTTTGAGCTATTAATGCCCGATACGTTAATAGAAGTGGGGTTTACAGGTAGGCCTAGTTTTCTAATCAAAGAATTAGACTCAAAATCATGAGTTGCCGCTGAATCAAGAAGACCGCGTGCACGGACCCAGTTGCCAAAGTTATCCTGAACTTCGATTTGGACAGTGGACAATAGTACTTGGGCACTAAGTATGGACTCGGCATTTTGAATGTACGATGAAGCATTGGAACTGTTAGCATTGTCACTTTTCTGAGAAGTAGATGCGGTCGATGACCTTGCTTGATCATGACGATGTAGTAAAGTGTGATGAGCTTTTTCACAATGGAAGCAAAGTCTGGTGGACTTGCATTTTGAAGCAGAATGCGTGGGTGCTAGGCAGTTGAAGCAATGTTTATTCTGGGAAACTAATTTTCTTCTGTCGTCGACTGACAGTTCTTTAAAAGATATACATAGATATAAGGCGTGGGAATCTTTACAAAGTGTGCACTTTAATGGTTCATTTAAACTCTTACGGGGTTCGCTTTGAGTGTTTAAAACGAGAGAACTAGCAATACGGCGTTCACTAGACCTATTTGGGTGACCAGTGGCGTTTGACTTGAGTTTAGATGAGCTGGACCCAGGTTTTTGGGTACTAGAAACTTAGCGTTCGCTTTTAGGTTTAAGAGACATTGATTCAAATTTAGAACTAGGGGATGGGGGTTCACTTTGATTAGCTAAACCAGTTAAGAGTTGGCATCTAGCATTTATAAAAGTGACTAAATCCTCGTAAGAGTAATCGTCTTCTCTGGAAAGTTCAATCTCCACAGCTTTGAGGGCAGCAACATCGACTTTAGAAACCACTAAGTGTATTAAGAAAGTGTCCCAGTGTTCAGTGGGTTGATCTAATTGGGATACAGCTTTAACGTGAAGTTGTGTTGTATCGATGAGAGTACGCAAACTAGTGACGTCATTGTGCTGTGACGCAGGGAACTTAAATAGAGCCTTCATATTTCGTTGAATACGTAACCGTGAATTACCGCATCTTTCTTTCAACAAGTTAAAGGCAATGGGGTAGTTTTCGGCACTTAATGGGAGTGCTTAAACTAACTGCAAAGCTTGACCTCGGAGGATAGATCTCAAATAATGAAATTTGTAGATGACTTGAATGCCTTCATTGTCATGAACAAGAGAACAAAATACTTCATAGAAAGAATCCCAAGTGGATTCGTCTCCAGAGAAGTGGGGTAAATCAATCTTAGGTAGGATTGGTTTGGGCTTGTGAGTGCCCTCACGAGAAGAGGTTTGTTGTTCGTGAAGGGAACCAAGAACAGAACTGTCTTTTTTGTGTTCTTCTTCGAGTTGGCGTATTATTTTCAAAGCAGAACCTATACCTTCGTAATATTGATTTTATACTTCGACTCGAACATCAGTTTGATTGAGCATACAAGTTTCGATTTCAGTTTGGATGTTACAATAATTTTCATATGAACGTTCAAAATCCTTTACGCGATGTTTTAACAAATCTAATTGAGCTTCTGAAGGATCTAGCTCTCTGATGTATTTTCTAAATCGGGTAATTTTCCCTTTATAGGATGCTCGTTTAGAATTAAGTTTTTCATCCTTATCCTTTTCTGTAGGAGCTATGACAAAATAGGTAAATTAAAGTATAACTTACGAAATTGTGGACCCTTGGAAATGCTGTCAGACTGGCAGCAGCAAATAAGTTGAAAGAAAGGGACACACCAAAGGAGACAGGAGCGGCCTCTTTCTCCTTCACAGGCTTTGCACGGTGAAGCCATAGCTGAAAAATTCAAAGATATTAATGATTTGCAAAATATTGTCAAATAACCCTTCACAAATAAAGTCTGATACGTAAAGTGTCTTAAATTGGCTCTCCCGGGTTTCGGCACCAAATTTTGAGTAGATTATTAGCTTGGGAATAACCTAACCCCCAAAGGAAGATGATGGGTTTCGGACTGTAGAATAAGGATGGAGAAATAGGACGAGAGTCCAAAAGAAGTTATAATTTTTACTTTAAGTATACTCAAAGGCAGCTGCCACTGCAAATCCGCTTTCCGATACCTAAAGTGGGTAGGGACCTGGCCGAAGCTAACAGGAAACGCTGCTGGAACTTGGGCAATTCGCAAGAAAGCTGCTATAGCGTATTCCCTCTCAAGCATAAATATACCTACTATGGGGAAAGGGTGGTGGTCGGGCAGGACAAAGAGTAACAGATTTATTGTGTATCTGTTCAAAGGAGTTTGTTTCTAAACAAGTATTTTGAAGAATACAAATAATTTGAATAATTTGAATTTTAGTTCTTGAAATTGTAGAATTTCTAAAGAGCGACCGAATGCTTCCAAGAAGGATAGGAACAAAGCAATTAAACCCTTGGGAATAATTTTGGTAAGAGTACCAAAAGTTGCATTTAGAAATGACTTAGCTTTTACCCAGCAAGGCGCCGACTAAAAGTTTAGACAATGAGAAACATTTAAATTTTGAAAAACCAACCATAAGTGGTAGAGAGAATCTCCACAAGCAGGAAGGTGGCGTAGCGAGCTATGCTTGCCTTACTGGCCAGTTAGAATTAGCTATCAAAGCTAAGAGAGACTTTACTAAGTTAGTAACTAAGAGTTCTTGCTCAAATGCAACAAGTTGTGAAAACCCTATCAATAGATTTATTTTTATTAAAGAGGGCATAAACCTAGGAAGAGTCAAGGAAGACAGGATCTTGCCTAACCGATATGTTTGAGAAATGATAAATCAAAAGAACAAACCATAATTTATTTAACAATGTAAAAAGAAGTAGTTTATGTAACAAATATATATAATTTTGATTTTGTAAACAATTGGGGTCGCAGACCTCCGAAATCTTCTAAAGCTTGCGCCAGGCAATTGACAATTCTTTTGGTTTTAAACCTTTTATATGCTTTAAAATCTTCGTAAGATTTTGTAAAATTGCTAAGATTGATAAATAGAAAATTTTACGATAATGAACGTAATTAAGGTTCAACAATAAATCAAGTACAAGATGTGTACTTTAAGGATTTCTAGATAGGTATCTTAGAAATATGAACAAATAACTACATCGAAAGTAACAACAACAAAAACAGGAAGAAATGAAATAGAAGTTTCTATAACTTCTTGTATTAATACAGAGCAAGTTTTATAGCTTATACAAATAGGGCAGGTCACTTATTGTGAATCCTGAAGAAAAAAATTGAGAGGAAGTTTCTAGAACTCCTATGTGGGTAGGGATCACGAGAAAAATAGGGCAAATTTCCCTTTCGTGAATCCTAGAGATAACTCACTTTTGAGTAAAAAGAATTGGATTCCCCCATTAGAAGGGAGAAACAATATACTTTAAGGCGTGTACTAGACACGAAGTTTTACAGACATTAATTCGTTGTACGTGGAACAAGTAAGGGAGGCACTTATTGAGAGTGACACCTCATTGAAAAAAGACCTAAAGTAACAATTTTATTATTTTAGTTTGTTAGTAAAGGGTTTGGGAATGATCAAATGGGATTGTGGAAGAGTGTTCATGGTCGTATTTATTGTACTCGGACGAGCGCGACGCGGATGAAAAATTGAACAAGTACTGTTTTCACTATAGTATGTTGATATAGTTGAAAAGTTCACTGTAGTAGCACAAAAAGTTTATAGAAAGAAAAGTGATTGCAGTTATGTGAAAGTTGAGTTTCGGCTTGAGAGAATTATGAGTTGTAGTTTCTATGGGCGGCAGTTAAATACGGCAGAAAATTTCCCACGTAGGAAGACAGTTTATGTGGATTAGAAGTTTATCCCACATTAGTTTCTCAGCGAAGATAGGATTCCCATATCAAGTGGAAAATACATGACAGAAAAAGCGGTAGATAGAGTGTAGGTTCTGGAAGGTTCCAGAGCAATGATGAGTTGTTTAAATTGGGTAGAGAATCCCTCGGCGGAAAACTAGATTATATAGACTGTGGGTATTTTAGAAATATCACTCGATGTGAGATAGCATCTCAGAAAATCTTTCATTTTGAAAGTTAGACTTGATAGTTCGAGTTTGACAAGTTTAAGGTTCATTAGCATTACATCATTAAAACAATCATTCATAGGTACTTACCAAAAAATAAAAGGATTTTTCTTCCAATGCTCTACTGTATACGTCCGTTTGCTAAAATGGCAAGTGCATGACTAACACAATCGTTATCAGTTTGCTTAGCAACAGAGAGAGTTGCATTTTCTCAGCGTTTTTACGTTGAATGTTGTCTGTCACGCTCGTGTTACCACGCCTCCCCACATTCCTTAAGAGCGATAAGATTCGCGTACCTTATACTAGTTTCATGTTTTTAATAAAGAACCAAAATGGCTGCATCTTATACATTGGTATTACTACTGCATAAGAACCAACATGGCGGCTGTTTAAATGTCACACCTGCTAGCCACCAGCCAAGTAACCTAACATTACACTTCCTGCTGACGTAGACATTTCTGTCTTATCAGCAACAACAGCTCTGACAAGGCCTCTTGCTAGGTACAGTATTCAGTCTCCAGCCAGTATTATTATTATTAAATATTTTACTGTAATCATAATTGCTATCGAGCGGCCATCCTCAATACATCATGTTAACCACTTACTTTCACCATATAACACGTCACTTCACCCTGTTCAATATTTAGTTTATAAAATCTCAGGCAAATGACCTTACCGTTTTGGTTCTTTGTGTTGATGCACATTGCTTGGTCGACCGAATGTTATAGGTTTCCATATTCTACAACCATTTGCTGTGTCAGACAGCGGTCTCGCTTATTACCGTTTACTAGCATGTTAAAGATCCCCTTCAGGGATAAAATGAATCCTAGCACACATTTTCAAATATTCGCCTCCATCCGTCATAGAAAATATCACAAAACCAACCGTAGTAAGCTGCCCCACCATCCCACCAAAATAGCAATTAATTTCTTCCAGGCACGGTCACCGAGATCGCCATGAGGGATTTTCAAAATATTCGCCTTTATTCGTTTGTCATAGCAAAAATATCGGAAGGTGACCACTCGTTCTATCTTTTTGTCGCCCCGTCCAAATAGCCATTTCCTGTATTCTCCATGGCCAGTCATAGCCTCGTTGTAACACACGTCAAGCGCTACCGGCTCTCTGTCCACAAACACTATTTATTTTAAAAATTAAAAAAAAAACAGGTAAAAAAGTTCCTAAATGCATAGTTTTTGTCCTAGAGACTTGACATTTCTTTTTATGGTAGAGTAGGTACGGGCCTTTCATTTATGTCCAACAAACTCTTTTTTTAAAATTCCTAGTTTCCAAAATATAGGAATTTCAAAATTGGACTGTTTTCGAAAAAACATCAAAAATAAAAAAAAATATTATAAAAATACAAAAGACAGACCATTCGTTTGAACAATTGGACAACGTTCTATCGAGTTTGGTTTTCAAACTATCGCCTACTTTCAAAAACAATTTTTTTCAAAAATACCAACACACATTCAGCGCAAAGAGGGGCACAGCTCGAGTCCTATGATACCTCATTTGTGAAAATCCGATCAGGCTTTCGCGAATTATCACCATTGTTCGCGAGAAAGTAGGCTATCATTCTTTCCCCCTACATACTTGAAACTTTCTGTCCACCTAGAGGGCATAGGCACCTTTCATTCACGTCAAACAAACGTTTTTCTCATCTTCACGGTTTCCAAAATAGCGCCAATGTCAGAAAACAAAAATTTTCATTTTTTTTAAATACCAACACACATTCTTAGCAAAGAGAACGTCACGCCGTTCCTAAACAACACATCGTTCTAGCCTTACAAGCTCATTAAATATCACCAAAATGTTAAAAAGCGCACGTTAACCTCAAATTGCGTTTCCAAATTTCAACCATTTTAAAGGATAACCTCACCATTAAATATAGCGGAAAAAATACCATCTAAATAACCCCTCACTCGACCCTAGTCCTTCCCTACCACCTAACCTCTTCCCAACATTGCCATACGTATTCAAGCACGCACGCGACTGCAAGCAGAACCCTCTGTACCCCACTACTCTTTTTGTATTTTTACCTTGAGACTTGAAATTTGTTTTGGGGGTAGAGGGGGTCAGGACCTTTTATTTATGTCAAACAAACGTTTTTTGTTAAATTCCTAGTTTCCAAAATATAGCAATTTCAAAATTGGACTGTTTTCAAACAAACATGAAAAATAAAAAAGTTTTATTATAAAAATAAACGACATAATTACCATTCGTTTCAACCATGGCATAACGTTCTATCATGTTTGGTTTTTAAACTATCGCCTATTTTCAAAAACAAAAATTTTCAAACATCTTTTGAAAAATATAACGAGTGGTCCATAGGAAAGAGAACGTCAACCCGAGTTCAACGACACCTTATTTGTCAACATCTGACCTTGGGTTCAACAGATATTAATTATTTAACATGTACAGTCGGGTACAAATGAAATGGGTGCGTTAGAACTTTCCTCACTCCCCTACTCAGTACATAACTCTAAGCCCTACATACTGTATACAAAAGTCAAACATGGCGACCATCCGAAATATTTAGACGGTTCTCAATATCTACGAATCTATTACAGCAAACAAACTGAAATCTAGTATGTTGAAAGAGGCAATTAATATTAGTAGGATATATGAAAATAGGCTGTTCTTCACGGAACTACTTGTCTTTAATGATTAGTTTATATGCCGAGTATCACATCCCCAAATGAATCCACTTGTGAGGTATTGTTATTCAATGAAATGCAGGTTTAACCCACTTAACACCCCTTTACAACATGAATATCCAAGAATCCTTCCTTAGTGGACGTTTTCGACATACAACAAACATATCCCCGAAATTTCATGTTTCTAACTTCAATAGCTTTGGCTGGGCGATGATGAATGGGTGAGTGAGACAGCCAGGACACTTTATTTTATATACGGTAACTAATTTGAAGTACCCGTGCTTCGCTACGGATCATAAATAAACTAAAATGTGAAGGTGACAGTTAAAACAGGGGATAGGCGTGGTGCTGTGCGAAGGGAGATTAAGGATGGAAGATGTTTTCCAACTACACAGATCGGCGTTGACCGTGTTTTACAGCACAAAGTTAGGTATTACTCGCTACCTGTTGATGATACGCGAAAAGTGATGAGGACCTTTCGAATAGAAAATTAAAATTTAAACCTCACATATGCTATGAAACGTTAGTTATTTCTTAGCGTTCTCTTTTTATTTGAAATGGAAATATGAAAGTTTGAAACCAAAGGCTGGTGTGACGTTACTAAAATGGTCGGCATCTTTAAATAGTGCAAAGTATCGAAATCAAAAGTTGCCTATATGTTAACCAGGTAAATTTCCTACATCCATGTAAAATGCCACGCAGTCAGTTAGTTAGTTATTAGTTTAAGGGGCGGAACTAAAAATGTCATGTAAATCGGACCAGTGGTTCTTGCGCGATTGAGTAATTCACAGACACACGCCATCACCGTGTAGCCAGTGAAAGTGTTAGCAATTGCAAGAGAACGGAACCCACATCGCTCAAAACAATCAGGTGGGTTCATATTCAATTCCAACCTAACCATTCACTAACAACCAAAGATATCACACTAAACAAGTAAACTTTAAGGCCAATAACCAATAACAATATCATAACAGAAGAAATCGTTGCGTAGTGGTCAGCGTGATTAGCTGCCACCCTGGAGGTCCGCGGCTCGATTCCTGGCTCTGCCACGAAATTTGAAAAGTGGTATGAGGATTGAAACGGGGTCTACTCAGCCTGGGGTGGTCCACATGAGTGTAGGGGTTTCAATTCCCACCTCAGCCATCCTCGAAGTGGTTTTCCGTGGTTTCCCACTTCGTCTTCGGGAAAATGCCGGGATGGTACTGAGCCGTTATTTAATAGTCACGAGTTGAGGAATTTATCAAACAGTGCATTAAGCCGCTGCAGATTGCAAGATTACGAAGTATTTTGTTTTCACACAATCAGCTGGGAATGCGAACAGTTGAAAGCCGAGGAGATTTCCGAAACCCTGTGCAAGTTCAAGGCTATTACGCGCACAACGGACGACAGAGACTGGAACTCAGTCTTCCCGCAATCGACATGCTTGTGATATGTATCGAAACGCACGCTTGGAATGTTGTTATATTGATTAAGAAGAACCAGAGCTGTATTTGCAGTATTACTTGTACAAGAAGTTAGCACATAATAGTACCGTATGATGGTTATATATGTGAGATTTGTGTTATTTTTGAGCTTCTTTAGTTTATTACACTTTGGTCCTTCTTAACGCAATCTTGGTAGGAATATCTTGTGAACTCTTATCCCTATTACTTGTTGGTAGGATCTGGGGGTATTTTCTAGCCGGAGATTTTCAGGTTCTACGATCCAGCTGTCATCGTGGGATTCAACAAGTAATGGTTTCATATGTACGGGTACAGTACATACCGTAAAGCCACGCCGCCTCCTTCCCACTTCCTTGCCTATCCCTCCCACATTTCCCATGCCTTGATCAGGCCCCTGTTCGCTTTGCAGGTGAGGCCGCCTGGGTGACGTGCTAGTCACACTCCCCAGTTGTATCCCCGACTCAGAGTCTAAAGCTCCAGGACACTGCCCTCAGTGGCGGTAGAGGTGGGTTCCCTCTCTTCGTCCATGGGAAAAGCCAACCCTGGAGGGTATAACGATAGGGAAAAAGAAAGAAAAAACTAACTAACAAACCTTGACAAATTGCGCAAGTTTATAATAACGGCTGTAACTAAATAAATGTATATATTGTAAACTAGCAACCCGACCCGGCTTCGCCCGGGAACAGTTATGAATGCATTACGTGATAAGCGCTTTTTTTTTTCATTGTCAATGAACAACGACCAAGAAGTCCGTTTTACGTCTCGGGATGATGGGTTAAAATCACTGACTGGACTATTAATTATATTATCATGGAGAGGCATGTGCATCAAATTCTTGTCAGACGTAATTTAAGATTGGAGAGGTGCATGAAAAACCCAATCCCCCTTCTGTCCAATCTTAACTTGACTGTGAATTTGCGGAACGAAAAGTTCACAGGCGAAATGAAGAAAAGCCGAGTTGCACTTCCAGGGAAACTCCAAACACAACCACTCTCCTCTAAAGTTTTTAACTCAACACGACTCGACAGTTTGCTGCTGGCTGTATCTGGGGCAATAAGCTCGTCTGCTAGCTAAGCTGTAACTCGGGTGATAGACTCGCCCCTAGCTAGCTCGTAAACTGTCGCCTCAGTAACTGAATGGAGATTGTTGGACGAAATGAAAACGTAAAAACACCTATAGTAGGCGATGTATTCAAGATAGAGATATGCTCTCCCGGGCTTTTTTGTAGAACGTTTCATGCTGAACCATTCTTACACTCATAGTATTTGGATATTTTTAACGGTTTGCCCAGCGTAAGCTTAAAAAGCGCACGGATGCCAGTTCCTTTTTCGACCTTTTCACTGAAATCGTCAGAGCTTGACTTCCTTAGGTCATAAATAAATTATTTTCTACAGAAACCTTCCTCGAGATATCCTTTACAGAATGGTGAAAACCGCATCGAAATCCCTTCAGTGGTTCTCGAGATTGCCCGTGACATCCAAGAATCGGGGACTTCGTTTTATACTAAGTAGAGATACCACCACTCACTTTCATTACTCGTAGACACAGATTTAATAGCCTAAGTGTAGAGGATCTGAAGACCAGGCTGCGGGGTCTTAGTACGTATGCAATGAAGTTAGAACGCACCATACTACAGGGCACGTGGAAGCTCCTCCAATGCCCTTGGGATGTGACAATGAACACTTGGACTGATCGCATGGTTCGTCATCTGTTGCGGAAGGGCTGGCAGTTCATAGTGCGTGCGTCATCTCAACTCCGTGCGATACTAATAGCCCAGGAATTTTAGGTTTTAACCTTGAAAAAATTTTAGTAAAGCTGAAAGTTGGTACAGTTGTCCTATTTGATATTCTTAACAACATATTAAAATTCCCCGGTCTTCCCGTGTCGGCTTCATGGATTTCCAGCCGTTTGAACTCCTGGAATGCTGGAGAAGTAGGTGGTGTCGCTGGAAAGCACATTGTAAGCGAACGATTTGGCTTACAGTGCTCTAACATGGCTTAAATTAAAGGAGAAAAAATAAGCTATAAGTTAATTCATGGGTTGGCATGTTAGCGATACTTCCGGTCTAACAGGAAACGAAAAAATGCCGCGAAATTTTTTAAAAAAAGTGCCACGTTTTTCTTTTTTTGACGTTTGTTGGCAAACTATCACGATAATCGCAGACAAGTCTAGTATAAAAGTTGTTGGCAACAAAATAAGATTTCATTTGGTGTATTTATAATCGATGTCCGAATAATAGTTGCCGAGCTATAGCGGTGTAAACAAAAGATTGTTACGTCATACTCTTCTCCGTCTGCCCTACACACACACTGCGACTGGGACGCGCTCTGATTTTGCATTGTTACATCCAACAGGAGCTTAATTTCTCTATGATAAATGAAGTGTTTCCCCTCTTTTCAAAATATTTCACGCTAAAAACCCACCCCTCTCAAAAAATCCCCCACCCCTCTCAAAAAATCCCCGCCCCCCCAAAATTGATTTTTTTTCAATTTTTTTTTGAGTGTTTTTAATGAAAATCTCCCTTTTTGTACATCTCCTCCTAATAGTGAAAATCGACATCTCTTCATTCTAGAAGGTGTTCTCGGTGCGTTTTTACGTGCTTTATTGAGCTGGGTAAACAAAATTAATGTTTTAGTATGTAAAAAAAATGGACTGATCGCATGGTTCGTCATCTGTTGTGGACGGGATGGCGTGCGTCATCTCAACTCCGTGCGATACTAATCTGATAGCACTGTTCACGTACTAAGACCCCGCAGCCTGGTGATGACAATCACTTGATGATCGAAACTGGTCATCCTAGTGAATGTATTTATTAATACCATGTACATTTTATTCAGGTTTAGGGAAACACCCATTACAATTGGGTACAAGCATGTTGACCGGCTGATAATCATTAATTTAGATATATTTCAATATTCACTGCCAGCAAGGAAAATTGTAAAGCCAAATGATTTCAATCACTGAGGCTAAAGCTCGTGAACCTACCCAGGGCAATTTGGTTCAACAAGAAATGCATACAATAGAACATAACCTCGAAACATGTACCGACAAAAAACGTATCCGAAAACATCGGTGGTGGTCATTTCAGTTAAGGTCTACCCACAATGCGCTGTCGGTAGACGGTAGTGGGCAGGCTGTAGACGGCAGATGAAGTCAGAAGTCGGTAGTTCACAACATAGCCACCCACAATGCGCAGTCGTTAAAATGCTAGGAGTAAATAATAACTTGACTTTCATTTATTCCTTGAGAAAGTTGTCATTGTCGACAACCTAACCTAAAATTTGCAAGGATGCATGACTTGGAGCGGTACGGTTTATTTTTATTGCTGCTAACTGGTACAGCATTTTTTAAATTGAGGAAAAATACTCGTAAATCCAGTATCCCCTCTTGTAAATAATTAATAACAAATCCAACTCTGAATTAGGCCTACTGTTTTTTGAACAGAATTGTTCATTTTTGATTGAACGCCCGAGGGCTCCCAACACGTTCAAACTATTACTACATCATTTCCTAATTTATTTTTCGTTATTACAAAATGTATTTTGGCTAATTTCAGTACCGGTAGGCCCTACTTTAGAAAATGTTTTCGTACGATGAGCTCTCATTCAGTGTTACCTTCCGCTGCATTTCATTTTCTACAAAGGAAAACATTATAATCAGTGAACAGTTTCCTTTTAGATACTTGGGCTCACTCGTGTCATACATACAACGGCGTTCCCTCACAAGATCAATTAATATGTCTTCAATCCCAGTCATCATATTTTTATGTACTGTAATTATGCGAAGAATATACCGCGAATACAACTAGTCAACTACAGAGCTGATGACGACAAAGTGACGCCATCTTGTGATCTTTTCTCATTGGCTCTCAAATATGCAGTTGGCTGTCAAAGATAAAATTGGTGTCAGCCGACTACACGCTGTCGATTGTCAACTATCTACTACCGACAAGCTACTTCACATTGTGAATGACGCCATAAGAGAGCACGGGTCAGCCTTCAACTACAGTCTGCCGTCTGCCCACTACCGTCTGCCGACAGCGCATTGTGGGTAGAGCTTTAGCAAGCGAAGGCCATATGGATAAAAAATGAAATTATGTTTGATTGTATAAGCTAACAGAAAATAAATCGAGAAATGTATAACATTTAATTGCAATTATATCCCATCCACGCAGTCTGCGAAGTAGGTTTCCGCATGTTGACACACGGAGAAATTGAGAGGGAGAAAGCGATGGGCGGAGCACGGCACCTTGCTCTCACTACGGTTACCAGGCCCCTCCACCTCCGTCGCCTCGCACTTCATTGGACCAGCCAGCCTACTTCCTCCAGTGTGCAGACAACGCGTTTTTATACTGGCACTTCACAGACTTCTTGGATGGAGCATTCGAAGGGCGTTCAATATATAATGCAACACATTTTTTCTCTGCCAATTTCTGTTTTTAAAAATTGAAATTTTGTTTGGGACATCTTTGAATATTCCCGCTTCGTATCGTAGAGTTTCATTACTTTCCGATAGGTGGCAGCACTATAACTAGCCTTGAAAATGGCGTCTTTAACAGAGGTGCATACGAAACAGATAGTTATTGAGTTCCTTTTGGCGGAAAACCAGGGCATCACAGATATTCATAGGCGCTTGCAGAAAGTCTACAGAGACCTGGCAGTGGACAAAAGCACGGTGAGTCGTTGGGCGAGGCGTGGTTCATCATCACAACAAGGTCGAGCAATCCTGTCTGATCTCCCGCGTGCCGGCCGGCCACAAAGTTGGAACGTGCGGACACCCTTATTCGAGGTGATCGACGGAACTTGACGTTAGTGCTGACACACTTATTTTTCACTAGGGGCCGATAACCTAGATGTTAGGTCCCTTAAAACAACAATTACCGTATCATCATCATCAACACTCGACAACTACTCTTTTGCTTTTTTTACAGGAGAGGTGAAAAACTAAATCCACAATATGGCTGTCAGTATCATGTTGATTTCTTTTATTTCATTCTTATAGGCCACATAAACATTTCTTCATCTCATTACTAACATTAAATGAATTTTTAAGCCGTAATTATAATTTTAATAGTGGAGTTGGTCATGTATGAAACCAAGTCATGGAGTTTTCTGTTTTTGAAGCCAAAAGGAGCAATTTTAAAATCGAATCTGTTCTCTTTTGAAACCAAATAATTATAAAATCGATGTCAATGAATTAATTTTATTTTCTTCATCTACACTTCTAATGACTGAGGGTGTTTTACAATAATGTAATTATGTCTAATGTATTAAAACAAAATCATATACAATCGGTGTTATAGTTAAACAAATGACATGAAGAAAGAGACGCTTTTGACAAAACTGAAATCCTTGAGTATTTCTTACACCTTAGAAAGAACTAGTTCATCAAAATCTGCACTCTCCAACTCATCACGCTTACAGTGTCCACTGTTTAGAATATTACCAACGTCGTTACAGGTTAAACATTCAGCCGTGATGAATTGCAGTGCATGGTGGGAGCAGATTGCATGAATGCAAGCTTATCATTGGTTACTGAAGGAGTTGTAATTTTTTGCCTATTTTCAATTTTAAAAAAATTGGCTTATGAGATAACCTTTTGTCCGTAGGTGTGTGCGTGTGTGTGTGTGTGTGTGTGTGTGTGTGTGTCCGTAATAACTTCTAAACGGCTGGAGCGATTTCAATAAAACTCGGTAAGTTCATAGCACTATTCCGGACGACCCGGACCGTGCCCTCCAAATTTTGTTACGCCTCACCAATCCAACATGATGGCTGTGTGAAATATTTCACCAGCATTTAATATCACCGAAACTATTCCCGATATCACCCTGGAATTTTTTACGGTGATAAAGGGTACTACTAGAAGTTCACCTATGTGACTTTTGAAAAACTGGTAACTACAAAACCAACATGGCGGCCACGCGAATTTGCGACTTTTAAATAGACGTTTCTAGCGATTTAACCAAACAAACGCAATAAAACTTGGTACAGTATATGTTTATACACATTGTAATGCACCGGCATCTAACTTCGTTCAATTGTTTACATAACCACTAAATGGCGGATGTGCGAACTATTTCACCGGCCTTCTATATCTCTGAAACTATTAGCGGTATCACCCTGAAATTTTGTACGGAGATAAAGGGCAGTACTGGAGGTTCATCTATAAACTTTCAAAAACCAGTTAACTACAAAACGAACATGGCGGCCAAGCGAATTTGAAAATTTTAAATAGACCATTTTCGCGATTTAATGTTCCAAACGCAATGAAATGTTTATACACATTGTAATGCACAGGTATCTAATTTAGTTCAATTGTTTACATAACCTCAAGATGGCGGCTGTGCGAATTTTAAAATCTCCTTTTTACTTCTTGTGGCCTAATCATGCGATTGAAGTTTTAATGCTACACGTACACAATAATCTTCATGTAACAGTACATAACTCTAGGACCTACATATATAAAATACAACATGGCGACCATCCGAAATATTTAGTCGGTTCTCAATATCTACGAATCTATTTCAGCAATCAAACTGAAATTGTATTTTGATAGTGGCAGTTAACATAAGTAGGATATATGCAAATAGGCTGTATAGTTCTTCACGGAACTACTTGTTTGAAACGAAACTATGGTGGAATTGTCCATATTTTGATTCTGAACTGAGCAAATGCATGCTATTCTCCCTAACTTCCGTCTCTTTTGAAGCAGAACAGTTGTAGATTCGCATTCAGCATAAAAAGTCACATATGAGTAAACCAAAATCTCAAAACCGACAAAAAGGTGTTGTCCAACTTTGATAAGAAGGCTCCTCACCTATCCACAGGTTGTAGTATTCAAAGCTTTGTTCCCACTGGGTTCCAGCCCAAAGTTTTCGTGTTGATAGACTGAAAAACAATTTTATTAATAGATTAGTCAAGCAACACTGAAAAATCTCTTTTATTATTTCAATCAAAGAATAGGTATTGGCTACACAAGAAAGTGGAATTGTACATATCGGACACAAACATAAGACATGCATGTGAGAGATCAACTGATACTAGACAATACATTCAAGCTGGCACGACGAGAGGGACGGGCAAGCGGGGCTGCAAACCCGGACAACTTCGCTCAAATCAATTTTTAAACAATTTTATGAATGTTTTTCATGAGACTATGTTCGATATAAATGCAACCAATGAATATTTCCAAAAGCATTTTAACGAGAACTATAATACATTTTATGTTCGACCCTGACTGTTATATGTCAGAATACTGTACTTATAATGAGGCTCATTATAACACTATTTTTCATTATGAAACAGTTTCTCCCACCAATCAGAGCTCAGGAAACAGTTGTTTGACCAATTAGATAAGGTTAGCATCGCACCCGCGCTGAGTTCCAAGACCTTCTAATTTAAATTTCACTGCGTTGCCTAGTGTCATAGTGGGGTGATCGAAGAGGCCATGTTCAAATATATGGCATTCTCTGCGTCCGATGCGCTCTGTTCAGTACATAAAACTGGTGAAATCTCGACAGATATTTATGAATATTTATGTTCGAACATAAAATAGTCATAATAATTATCGTCGAGCATAAACAGTCGTATGCAACTCGCCTATAATGGTAATTAAGACAATAATTCATTACCCCTGGAGTTTCTGGAAACTACTGATTAAATCAAGTCAAGATAAACTCCCCAGATTATCTTATTATGTCCACCATACTCGGGAGCAATAGTAATGTTGTGAAACAACAAAGGGATTTTTATTATAGTCTCCAAGACAATTTTATTATTATTAAATACGGCTCTGAACGTTTATCAAGCAAGAATAGTTTAATATAAATGGATCTTGGTTCGGCTACCGGATCATAATACATGTTATTTACTACTGCTGTAGACCACAGAGACATATAGTTCATTCTAGACCTACCACAATAAGTGTGGCCCTTCAAACGTGTCAAGGCACTTCAGGCTGATTTATGGCTGGAGGGGAACCACAGCAGTCTCCTCGCCCGCACGGTATTATTACGGTTAGCTTGCTACAAGCAAATCACTTTCTTAAACAGGAAAGGCGACACACTGATTCAATCAACAATACATTATGCGGGTAATACCATCCGCTCAATTGGCTCAGGTGAGAATGATAATCGTGGAGTCTTCACATTAGTGGGTAAGAAACTCGCAAAACCAACCATAAATAAGGGGCTCTCGTATTAACTGAACGCGTGTTCATTTCTTGGCCGGTCCCCTGGACAATTCCATTTATGGGAGGACTTTGGACCTATTGAAGGAGCGAGGGTATGTAACACCAATCGTCCTATTATTAGCGTCTTCTGGGTGGCATATGCTCGATCCCCTGAGCTTATCATAACAATATAAAATTCAGCACCCTTGTAAAATTTGCACTAGCAAACACACAATAATTCATTACCGCACTCAATGCTCCCCACAATTATTTCTTCCTGGCATAAGATCACAGCATTCTTAGCGTGAAAAATAAAATATTTACGCTACACTAGCGTCAATTACATTAGCAATTACGTGACGCCTTCCAAGTAAGATTATTTATCTCTGCTCAATTATTTGATCTCCGTCCATTAAATAGTATTTGCCTTTGCTAATACAATTCTTGACATTACATAGTTCAACCATCGTAGTTATTATTATTATTATTATTTCAAGGAACCTAGCGGCTTCCATATTTATTATAATTGAATATTAATTCAACAATTTATTTATTCATGAAGTTATTACTTCCTATTCTTGCTTGTATTGAATATTACATCATTATTCATTTACTGGTATTCCAACGAATACAATTTAACCGAGCATTGTTTAACATTTTTATCTGGTCAATTACATCATTAATTTTCGTTCAGAACCCGTATTATAACGTACACTGTTTTCCAATATCCCTCTTTTCAAATGAGAATACTTCCTCCATATTCATTATTACACGAATTCTCCCGGAGAACAATACATAATCAAAATTGGTTACTCACATGACTTTTCCAGAACTGCTTTCCTGGGTCCCAATGAATTCGCTTTTTTCGCTCACACATTTTGGCTTTAAAACTTCATTTCCGCACTAATAACACTTTTCACATTACTTTCTCTTGAATTTACTACACATATTTGCCTTTTAATGGCTTTCACTTTCACTAAACACATTAACATATTTATTCTTGTAAGATTACACACTTTAAAACACTAAAATATTCCGTAACACTATTACAAAAGAAACATCTTGATACACTTTAACCTAGATACTTATACTTAGTTTCAATTACTTTGAATACAGTAATTCTTCTCCCTATTTCACACGTTCCATTTATATTTCACTGGAGAGAGTATGTTTTCCGGTACACTGTCCTACTCCTCTCTTCTGCTTCCGTCACCATGAACGTCTCTCTTATCTTTTACCCCTATCCAGTTTATCCTACGGAGTTTTTGTATTTGCGAATCCGTCACTTCCCTATTCGCCTTGGATAGTCTTTCCTTCCAATGTTGTTTCCTATGTTACCGACGAGGACTTGATCCTATTTGCACGCCTCGGTCTCTATGGTCGCGGTACTATATTTGTCCTGCCTTTCGTTATCCACCTATTCCTAGGGTCGTAGTCTTGCTAACGCCCTCCCAGTAAGTACTTTCCACTAGAATTTGTGTGTAAATATCTACACCAAAAATTCCTTCACTATAGTATTTGAGTATTTTACATACTTTAAGTGATTCTTTCGGCTCGCACAACTTTGTCTTAACGCCCTAATATCTAGAATTTCCAAAGCACGGGATAATTCTGATGCAATTGTTTGTTCATAACTCACTCGAGTTTAACGATCTTTTGCTTATATTGTTCCACACTGTACAAAGTTCACTAATCTCTCGGACTTTGAGTTCGTAATTTACGGCGTTATGTGGCATCAACTTGGATCCACTTTCAAGGTGACTGTCTAAAACTTTGGCCTCTCCAGGATTCGAATTTGTAACTATCAACGAAGTGAGGTCTCTCTGGCACCTCTTGTAAACTGACTGTGATGTTTTGGCCCTGGGCTGGGTTCAACTTCGTATCTATTGACTAGTACTTTTCATTCAGCGTGCCACGCCACAACGGACACTGAAAACTGAATTGAATGCGATCCAGCACAGCGCACCTCTGCGCCTGCTTAAGACTGAATGTTTGTGAGACAGTATGACCCTCGCCGAGGTTCATAAGACTGAATGATTGCAATCCAGCACGACCCGCCCATACGGTCGGCGAAGACTGAATTGATTGCGGTGAAACAGCGTCACGTCCCTCAGGACACTGAAGATTGAATGATTTTGAAACAGTATGTCCCCTCAGAGGGACACCAAGACTGAATCCCCTCGCATTCGCTGCCTATTTATTTACATTCACTACAAATAAACTAGTTTTTCCTCCTTCTTGAAATTAAATTCTGAACTAACCATGGTATATTTATGAAAAATAACCTTCTTGAAGCTCACGATCTAAACGTCTCCATAATGCCAAAATTTCCAAAATTCGTTCGTGAGAACATATTAATAAAAATTCAAATGTACTCCTGTAGTGTGTGGGTAGTAATTTTGATTGCACCCCACTGTGGGCTTCTGGTAAGCCACTCCTCGCATTACGTGGTGCTGAGCCGTCAATTCTATACTGTTCATTAATTACCAACTTTTATATTCCTAAAAATTCTTATTTTTTCAATGGTTCACATTCCCACGCAGAATTTTCAATAATTTTGCCTACTATCGCCTAAATCCATTATTTTACCAATTTCCTGGCCACACTTCTCAAACAGTGTTGTGAATTTCTTGTCGACTAATGACTTCTTATTAGGTTTTCTATCTCTCTCATTTCAATGGAAAGTTTTGCTGGTCGATTACATTTACCAACGCAAGCTGTTTCTCGCACGTAGGCCACGATGATCTCAGATCCAGCTTGCATAGAGTTACACCACACCGCCTTATCCCCTGTGCGTCATACTCGATGATCTCATCTAGCCCTCTCTTGCCAGCTCCAAGCTGTACTCAAATCTGTAGCATTTCTTCTTTTCTTGACTGAAAAGATTACGGGTTCGATGCCTGTGCCACCCACGTGGGCACATTATAGATTGTAAAGCACCCTCCTATCTCTGTACTTTATTTCAATAGATTTCAAAATGTCAAACAAATTACCCCAATCAACGTTATCAAAAGCGTTTTCTAAGTGTACAAATGCCATGAAAGTTTACGTATCCTTAAGCTTAATACTCCAAAATAATATAAGAGGTAAAAATGTGAGGAAAGGGCCCAGAAGCCCTTGACCTAGGGCCCGTGTATTGCTTTCTATGGCCCTGCATTGAAGTTCTGTTGATGAGCACATGATCAGGTTAGGTATATTACCGTGGTCAAAAATATTTTTGCATATTGCATGATGTCGTATTATCATTGCTGTATGACGACATTTCGTTTTGCACATTGGCTCATGTGTTAACTCTAGGATAACACGTTGGTTTGTTTGTACCGTGAACTGTTATCGGACATGGAGTTTGTGCATACAACCTGCACAAATGGGGGAAGTGGCCAAACGCCTGTTGTGATTGTGGTACATCGAACCAGACCACCAGACACATTGTCGAAGGTTGCAGACTAAGACTGGCGAAATAGACTGGTCATAAGGTTGTAATAAGGTTGATATCTGTGCTTGAATATGCTTATTATTATTAATATTATTATTATGTTTCATGTATAATGCCATACGCTACATAAATAAATTATAAACAGTTATCGTTTAAGCACCTGTATTATATTTGGTCCAAAAATACATAAGCTTGTAATATGCAAAACCTTTTTTGACCAGTGTATATCTGGGAGAAGCAGCATATCATGGAGTATCATCCGTGATCTAAATTCTTGATCATCACTTTTGCTGCCTCGGAAAAGCATTTTGAGGATACTGATATGGAAATAGTGGTGGGTAATACTGAGGAGCACTCTGACCGTTGGAGATTGAGGAGGAGCTCTGTTGTGGATAACCCACAACATACATCACTGGTTGCCTTACTGGCTGTCTTTGAGGGATATTGGCAGTAGGTTGAAATCGAGTAGACCCGCTGCTATCTAGTACAGGTTGGAATATGAAGGATCCGCTGCCTTCTGGGTAGCTTCCAGATTGGAATCTGAAAGATCCGCTGTCACCTGGATAGTTCGCATAGGGATTGTTAACACCTGAAGGATATTGCAACTGCTGATCTAATCCAACAAAGCGCTCAGGAAAGCCTGTCTGCCCAACTAGAGACGGATAACTCCCACCTGCTGATTGAGGATGGACGTTAAATTGAGGAGGATACATTACTCCAGGGTTAAATGTGTTTCTTGTGGGTGGATTACTTGGCGCTCGGTATTCTTGTTGAGATTGCTGTTCCGGAATATCGACGGGGTAGGCGAACAACACATTAACAAGTTGTCTGCCGGTAGGATGGCCGTCCTCTTTCTTTGGCGGTGCTGCAAAACATGGTGAGTGTACGAGGACTGCAATCACCATGCACAGCATGATCTGTAACACAACAAAACAAAATTGTGACTGTCAATAAAACTAGTCGATAACTTATTGCAGGTGCTGGTGAATCATCTGATCCTAATGATAGGGATGGTGATAACTAGGATGATGATGATTGACACCTAAACATTACTTGGAAGGACTGACCCATAAATAAAAACCCCCAGAGGATACTGCAATTGGAACTAATTAAGAACCTAAAGCCTAGAAAGGAAAAAACAGTATACATTTTAACGACAACATCTATTAAAACATTTTCGTACATTTTACAACATAAATATAGAATACCAAACATGCATATAAATAATAGAAAGGTGTAGATTTCACAAGGTACAGTCACTTACTTTCAAATGTGTATTTTCAATCATATGACCTTTAGGAATGATGTCAGTTTCATTACAAGACGGTATTCCGTTAGATATGTAGTCCATAACATTATTATCTGTTACTTGCTTCTTAGTAATTGCCAACTTCAAGATACGTATTCTAAGCCAACTCCTTAAAATGCAGAACAGTCGATGTGGTCCGTAGATTCAATTATTATATCAAATATTCTTCCACGATATCATGAAATTTCCCACTGATATCGGATAATGTCGTATTAGACAAAGAATTCACCATTTCTAGAACATTTGGTTTCAAATCAGAATTTACTTCTCGACCAGCATAAAAATCAACTCTCTTTCTATCATGGCTCTCGTGATCTTCTTCTTTTTTCCCAACAGCTGACTGTTGGAGACCAAGCAACAACAACAAGATTCCATTGCCGATGACAAAAGCCGAGCGCGCCTAGCAATTGACTACGTCACATTACTTTACTTATGTAAAGGAAATATTACAGACCATGCCGGTAAACTACTAGTGAAAGGGATAAAAGAATTTACAAATAAAATCAAGTTAAAAACCTATTCACTGAACCTAAATGAGTTGCCAACATCACATGAGAAATCATGGGCTGAGCACAGAAAATAACCTAACAGATCTTAAGACAACATATGTACCAAAATAAATATCACTTTCACTTTACCTTCTCGTAGAACCGGATCGATACTTACAAGTACCTCAGTTACAAAATATGAGGCGTGACCAACATAAAACGATGACCTTTCGAAGATTCCATAAATTAGCATTAGCCAATAAATAATTAATATTATTAGTAGGAACTTCAAAACAGCATAAATCACTTCAAATCAACCTGCCACATAATTCTCCGGTCTCTAGTAACCCATCAGTTGGTACACACGATGTACAAGATAAATCTGCGTTGCCTTTCACAATAAAAATATTAAAATACAAAACTATTTCAAAGTGTTTTAACGTTATTAGGCCATAATTCTTCAGGTTTCGAGTAATGAGTAACCACCAAATAGCCTAAGGCTATTGGTTTATAACCTCGATGATTAGATGCTACATTTTGCGTGTCTCTTGTCCTCGTGAAAATCTAACACTCTCTTCTCATCGATAATAATCAACGTTGTTCTACTGTATGTTTTACAATTACCGAAGTCAAGGTTAAACAGTTACAAAATATTAGACCAAAAAGCAACAAGTTCACAAGTCTTCACCAGGGAGAGCAGATATCGGCGAACAAACGGAGAATCCAGTCGCTCCTGACCTCTAGCGTCTCAGCTAGGTACTATCATACAAGTACTATCAAGCCAGATGTTCCTTTCTCTAGACATAACCACAAGCGTACTTACTGACGAGGCAGATAGAATCGCCTCAATGATGATGATATTTATTGTTTTAAGGGGCCTAACATCGAGGTTATGGGCCCCTTATGATATGAAATGGTATGAAATGAAAGGATGAAGATAATAACAGCGGATAACAGCGCTACCCAGCCAAGGCAAGGCCCGCCTATCTTGGAAGGCATTGCCCGGGGGTCCGAGCTAGACATGCCATACAGACATGTACCCCTTGGCATATACTATACTCTGATTTACAGAAGATGCTCGGTGAAACTGTCACACGCTTGATGGGTGAGGTGAGGAGTGGAGATGATAGGGGTAACGGTCTCCTTGGCAAGAGTGAGCAATGTTGCAATGTATGCCGACAGAGCAGTAAGCACATGGTTTGACTCAGTCTGTCTCCACTCGTCACGGTCGTTAGATGGCCAGGCAGGGGGGCTAACTTACCCAGTGTTTGTGTCTTTCTGTAAGCCTCTTGGAATGTTATGAGTCATGATCTGCCTCAGTGGCAACGCAGCATTTCCCTACGTGCTAGCTTTGATAGCTGTAAGCGAGCTTTAATGGTAATTCAGAGTATAGAGAGTTTCCCAGCATAGGTATGCAGCTGCAGCTGTGTGGGGACCCGCGTTGTCAGGCGGATACTACTGCAGGGTAAATGGCGCACCCACCTGTCGGGTGTGGCCAGACCGGACAGGCTCTCGAGCGTAGTCGCACACTTAGGTGGCCCTTCCCCTGACAGCACGCACATATAATTTTGAGGGCCAGACCTCAAAAACATGTACGAAAAGCGTGCGACATAACCTAATGGGAGTTATACCGCACAAATGTTGCGTTTAAAGTTGGCTGTCAAACCCGTAAAGGGCACCTGGGTCAAGAAACCCTTTTAGTCACCTTCTACGACCCGTAGGGTATACCTGTGAGTGTGTTCCATCCCTCCCACCAAGGCCGCACTAGATGGACAGGCCGCAAGGTTCCGGCCGTGACGTCACAAAAGTGGCCCACGTTCAGCACGGCAGTGTACGGCCCGCTCTCACTGTGACCATTGTATTGTTCATTTAATGAACCTTATCGAAGTATTTGAACAAGCCTTCAATTGTAGTTGTATTTAGGCTTGTGTACTGATCACGGTCGGTCAGAGATAGCTTTTGCTGTTCTTTGATTTATCTATTTTATTTAATTCCTTCTTCGCAGACAGCAACAGTGATCTTTTCTATTTTCTCCGTGCACTTGCTTATGTTTTGTATAAGTCTGTTGTAGATATGTATCTTCTATGGAAACTCTAGCGGCATCTAGCAGCTAACTGCCGAAGTTCTTCAATTTTTCTGAACTCAAAAGGACTTCCTCACCAACCCAATCCACCAGGCATCGTCATTGTCGCCAGCTAACATCTCCTTGAAGGCTGCTCCATGAAGAAGATCTACACTTGTACAAAGATGTTATTTTTTGTATGTTGGTCATTCTGATGTATATTCTATTGTCTCTAACCCCCTCTACCTCGTCTCTTTGGTCCCCTCGGTGCGCCGTTCAGCACTTTCACTTCTTGTTCCGTCGTCTAGTGTACAGTGCTTAGCCCTCTCAGGGCCAGTCTCCTGTTTTAATGAGACATTTTAAACTAGACGCCATGTCTACTTTTTAAACCAACCAACACCAGGAACCATCGCCTGTTCTACATAAAAAGAAAGCTAAGTACAAAACTTCAATGTTTTTAAACATATTTTAATGGTTTTTAAAGGGCTAAATGCTTTTTAAGTTAAATTCAGAGACAGCGTGGTATTGCTCACTGTTGTGCAATAACCGTCTTCGCGGGATTTTCCTTTGTCAGGCTAAGCTAGCTTTCTAACATGAAATTTAGTATTTCTTGTACAAAATAAATGTGAATACTTTCTCACACCGAGGGATTCATGTTAATTAACCGCTGTCTATAAAACTTAGCATTCCACCGCGGGACCTCTCTTGCCCCATTTAACTGTCATAATTTCTGGAACTTTCTACGTAAACCAATCTTTCTAATAGTCAAGAAACCTAGTATTTCCTACACCAAATAAGTGAATACGCTACCCCACCGAGGGATTACTACTGCATCAATTAACTGTTGCTAAGATTCTGGAACTATTATGTGCATCTTAAAACTTGTACAACGCAAGTAACATGTTAAAATTCAATTAAGTGATCTCCATAACTGCAATTACTTTTCGCCTCATAAACTTTCTGTGTTGCAATAGTGAACTTTTCCAATCCATCAATAGACTTTAGTGCAAAACAGTGCCCGTTCAACTATCAACCACGCCGCGTTCGTTAGAGCAATAAATGTGGCCAGGACTTGATCCTAAAGTTCCAATTTCCCTTTTCTTAAATCCCTTGTAATAACCAAATTTAATTAAACTATTGGGTTCTTTTTTTCTACAAGGCTTAGCCCAAAGAGGCTCCCTCCCATTTTGTCGGATTTGTCAAATATTCACTCTGTATAATTATAAGAAGTTGTAGAAACTTCTCTTTAATTTTATTTTCTTATCCTGATAGCTCAGGAATTGTCAACTTTCTAAGTATAAATGTATCTAATCTTTTCTCTTCAGGCTTCGTTATTACGATGTGTACATATTGCATGCCTCACTTAGTAACTTTCAAATAGCGGTAATTTCCGCTTGTAATTTTTTTTTCTTCCTTTCCTGTTGCAATCAGGAATTCAATATATTTTTCATAGCCTTTTCGATTGCCATAAGGCATTCTAAAAGTGCTTGGGTCGTAACTAATCAAATTACCAAAGTTGAAATTGTTTATAATTGTTGTTACAAACGTTAAAATTCTTAATCGTAAGCACCCTTTTTAAAATCTTGGTAAGATTTTAGAGCTTTAACAAGTTCGAAACTTGTACACTATTGTTTGTGAATTGTAAACTTCTTATTACTAGGTCTAACACCTTGGCATTTTATAACCAACTAAATTGTTATTCTTAACTCGAACTAAGATCAAAACCCAAGTATTGTTATTTAGTTTACCGTTTACAATTTGTTAAATAAATTATTTGTTTTCCTTTGTTCTTTTTCTTACCCGTCAGAATCACCATTAGGCAGGACCCTCTCTTCCCTGATTCTTCCTCTAAGCTTGAGCCCTCTTTACTAAAACGAATAATTCCTCAAACAATAAAGTCTGTACTACTTGTTGCATTTAAACTAAAACTTCAAGTAACAACGATTTTAAAGTTTCTCTTGGTTTTCATAGCCAATTCTAACAAGCCATTGAGGCAAGTATAGCTAGCTCTGCAAGCTTCCTACTTGTAGAAATTTTCTCTCTGACTTATGGTTTGATTTCAAGATTTAAGTTTTATTTGAGTTAGGTTTGAGGCCTTCCTCTGTTCTAAACTTTTATTCGCCATCTTGCTGGGTAAAAGCTTAGTTTTCCTTAAAGTGCAACAATTGGTATTCGTGTAAAATTTTCAAAAAAAAAAAATCTAAAAATATTAAAGCTAGTTTATCGCTTCTCACCATGGATGCATTTGATTGGTTTGCCAGAGATCCAACAGTGCCCAGAAATAAAATTATCATTCAAAACTCAAATCTTTCCCGCATTTTTAAATGCATAATAAAATCTAACCCTTCAGAAGGGAAAGTTATCACATCCTTTCCTTTTGGCTTGCTTTGTCTTGCCAGACTACCACCCGTCCCTATACTACTTGAATATCGGCTCAAGAGGGAAAGTGCACTTCCCAAGCGCTTGCAGGCAACCTCTATTCATGCTGCGCCCTCCGCTTGCCTTGTGCGGGTCCCCACTAAAGTTAGGTTCTTCCTAGGTTTAGCACAGCGAAATTTCCTTCTATATATTAATCTACTTAAATTTTTGTGGTGGATTCTCATCCTATCTACCAATACATGTCTCTATGCCGAAACCTATCTCCTTTTCTCTCGTATCATATTCTCTTAGGTAGTGTTAATCCTCAGCAAAAACCTACCATGTACTACACGACTTTTATGCGGGAGTAAAAGTGGCAGGGCAGTTTATGTCTCCATTATTACCTCAATTGACATTTCTTTTTGTAAATTTATGCTGACAACTGTCATTTTAACGGAACACAGTTTCATGTAAAAGATAAATAACCATAATACCTATACAAATAATTTTAATATTTCTAGGCAAATACATGATAGCAATTCACAATAATAGGCTGGAACCTTGCTTAAAAATATCAGTATATTTAAAAAGATGCCTATGCATTTGTCAACAATTTTATAAAACTACTTCCACAATCACTGCATGTTTCAAACACCAGGTTTTCATTCTCCAGAACATTGTTGACAATCAAAATCAGAAAGTTTCTTTGAGAGTCGCATTGTAAAAACATCGATTCATACTTATCATTTATAAGTGTATTAAATAATTTAAATTGTATGATCAAAATGTTAACAATAAAATCTGATGGATACTTCAAAGCTCCCCAATCGATTACATTGAAATAATAATTTTCTTCTGTCTTTAACACATCTGACGTTACATTATCATTATTTAACAATAACATATCTTCACCACTTCTACATGTCCAGTTTTTCATAATTATTATACAAATATATCCGCCAATATAAACTAGACCTAACAAAATATTCTCAGATACAATAACATCATTAAGCTCAACCACCACACTTTCAAAATGTGAGATTTCTGTAGTTTTGGAGCTTTTACAATCTGAGTTCTTGCAATTCACATACTTTCACAATGAAATATCACTAATAGGGGTATCTGCGTGTTTAGCAGAGTATGCATTTAATACCGTTAGGGCTTTTAACTTTCGTTCTGACTCAAGGAATTGTTTCATTGAAATATGGTAGCATGCACCACTCATTTGCCTGTACTGCCTAAATCTTGCTTCTAATTCATCAGTCTGAAATTTTCCTAACAATACATACTTGAATCCTAAACTTGTTTTCAAGAAATTCACTAACTCCAAAATAGTTTTCTACAGTGTGAACTAAAGCTGTTTGAGTTTCATTAGTAAGTTTTCCATGACGAGTTTTTTTGGGGGTATGATTTCCCATTGAACAGGAAGATTACCCCCACCTAATTAACCGGGTTAAAAACTTGCGGAGAAATAAAAACATTGTCGTCAAAATTGAAAATATTGCGTTACAATGAGGGACGTTAAATCTATCGCATTTGAAAACATGCTTAACATTAACAATCTTCCACCCCTGAAAAATTATTTCTAAAAATACAGCTTTGCTTTTAAAATCATTTGTATTTTTTATTTTGTCAACGTGTTTTAAGCGGCGACATTTTTCTCGTCGGACTGTTTAGAACAAATGATAACATTCTGTCGTTCTAAAGACGTTGGTACAAAACTTTTTGGTTCAGGGCAGGAGCAAGCTTAACTACATTATTCTCTTCTCCTCTATGCAGCTGTTTAAGGTGACCAACACTAGGTGGCTCAGGGTTGTCAAAGTCAGGGAACACAAAATTATGTGAGTTATCAGCTTGGTTAAGCCAGTTATTTCTTAAACTTTTAAATAAATGAACAGAATCAAACATTACAAAAATCTTTTGCGTTTCGTCAAATGGGGTTTGAAAAGTGGTTTGTAAATTGCCTTTGCATAGCTTTTCAAACATTTTCCTGTTAACACTGTTAGCCTATTATCCTAAATTATACACACTACCTTATAACCTATATCAGTTATTAGTTTAAGGACTTGCAAAGTTAGTTCTTCTAAGAAATGTGACGTTAGGTTCTTGCACGGAAACAAACCAACAACGTCTTTATTTCTTTTGAGAATGGATGACAACATAAAAGTTTGTACAGTTGTAGCTAATGTAGTGTTATTTTCTCCACTTTTACTACTAAGAGCAACTCCCTCTACCTTTCCACCTTTATAGTTAAGCTCAGGTTTTACATAGACTTCATCCAGCAACAAGTCACAAAATCTTTCAAGTTCAATTAAAAATTTTAGTTTCTTTATCAATTCATTCCAATGCAAATCGTCTATACCCGAATTTCCCGTGCCTAATTTTGCAGTAAAAGACTGTAAATACACACGGTGAGGCATTGTAAGGAACGTTGACTGTCTTATCTTTTTATATGCCGTAGGGAATGCGAAACATTATTGAAGCGAACCATGTTATGAATATACAGGAGTAAGACACATTCTTTGCAAAGAGTAAGTTTAACTGTTCCTTGAAAAAAATATATTTTATCAGTAATTACACAGTCACCGACAGTAGTGGCTAAGCTGGCTAAAGTGCAGCGTTAGGTCATGGGGCCAAGCTCTCTGCTGACTCGATAGACGCGTGGGTTTGAGCACCATCATCGGCCGTCCTTGAAATGGTTTTCCGTTATTTCCCATTTTCAACACCAAGCAATTGCTGGTACGGTATCTTCTGACGTGCCACGGCCGCTTCAATCCACATCCTTGTCCAGTTTCATTCACCATCATTCATTTCATCTCTCATTAACTCCTCTCATGAGGTTGGCGTCAGGAAGAGCATCCGGCCGTAGAAACCATCGCCACAAAGACCTCCATCGTATCGCATCCCCGACCCCGTTGGAAAACGGGAATAATAAGGGGTAGACATATATACATATATACATACATACATACATACATACATACATACTTACTTACTGTACCCAATGGTACGTGGGCTGACTGGCATCAAACCTGGGTCTGTGAAGAGGAAGAATCAGGTCCATGATTTCCCCAAGAACAGAACCATTGATCTCTGAGGGGGAACAACCACAGTGAACCCAAGGAACAATGATATAAAAATGGAATGTGATAATAAAAGCTTAATTCCACATCTAAGACGGGAATTTTAAGCAATAATAAGTTGTATGAACTGCAAGCCAGCATACTAACATTCGAGCAAAGCTACAGAAAACCGAGCCAACTTGACAGGTGACAAATTGGATTTGAAAGTAGGAGGCGCAGACAGTCTCCAGTGACTATTTCTTGGCGTCACCGGGGTGGGAAGACTGTGAATAATGACCAAGAAAACCCCCGTCGGACAAGGCAGAGAAGCAGAGAGGGGATGGTCATCGAGAGAAATTAATTAATTACTGGCAAATGAAGCATTCTAACGGGATGAGACTTACACCCAGGTGCTTATATTCAAAGAAAGGTAACTTAGGCAGGTCAAGACACCTAAATTAAAGCCTGTATTAGATTATAGGATAATTCACAGGCAATCCGCGGAGGGGCCTTGGTCAGTCTCGTAGCAGGAGGGGATTCACCGAAGATAGCGTCACCAAGCCATGGAGGAAAGCAATTAATATTAATTAATTGAGCGAAGGAATCACCGGCACGCAAGTGGATCTGAAACCCCCGTGAAAAGACGATCAAGAATCATGCGTTACCTTTTCGGAAAACGCGATATATCAGAAAAGAGCCGCTCCCGAGATGAACAAGAACTATATTTTGTCAGAATCCCTTATATGGAAGATGGAGCTGAGGAGAGTCAGTTATTCTTTGACTCAGCTCGTGGGACGACATGCTGTCCATCGACAGGAAATAAGTGCGCGCAGTACGCAAACTCATTATAATCAGAATCTTTGTGATCGACAATGAAAGATGTATTATGCATTAATATTATGAACAGTCTACGGCAGACATATAATCAGGCATTCTTCTTCTTCTTCTACCTTATCCGATACGGACGTTGGCTACCACCATGGCTAACACCTTCTTATCCTGTGCAATCCTGAAGAGTTCCGTGGAAGACAGCCCAAACCACGTTTTTAAATTATCCATCCAAGTTATTCGTCTCCTTCCTGGTCCACGCCGTCCTTCAATTTTACCCTGAAGTATAACTTGGAGCAGACGGTATTTTGGATTCCTCATCATGTGTCCCAAGTATTCCAATTTCCTCTTCTTAATTGTGTTTAACAGCTCAGGTTGGCTGCTCACACGCTGAAGAACCTCGGCATTACTCACATGTTCTGTCCACGAAATTTTAAGAATCCGCCGGTATATCCACATTTCAAAAGCTCGAATCTTCTTTTCTGTAGCTACGGACAAGGTCCAAGCTTCAACACCATAAAGAAGGGTGGAGACAACATAACACTTCACAATTCTTTTCTTAAGCGTCATACTGAGATCTCGACAGCATAGTAGTTGTTTCATTGTCATAAAGATGGATCTAGCCTTCTCTATACGGCATCTTATTTCAACCGAAGGATCCCAATTCTCATTAATATTCTGTCCTAAATAAACCAAACTCTTGACTCGCTCAATCTGATGTCCATCGACTAAAAGGACTTGTGACAATGCTGGTTTTCGCGATATTATCATATATTTTGTTTTCTTAATGTTGAGGTCAAGGCCATATTGTTTACTCTTTTGATACACCATAGTAACAATCTCTTTAAGTCCTTCGAAACTATTTGCAATCAATACAGTATCATCTGCGTACCGTATATTATTAATATAATTACCATTGACCTTAATACCTTGTTGAATGCCATCAAGTGCATTATACGCGAATATTATTCACTACAGAGTAGGAAAATTGCATAATGATTATGATATACAATGAACTTATCTACAGGGATAGTTCTGATTTTTTAAGTGTCAGATAATATAGAAACGGATACTGCAGATCAAGGGGACTAGGAAAGTATCACAAGTATTTGTGATAAATACGTAAGCAGCACACTAGAATCTAGAAGATAGGAACAGTAGGAGACGGGAGATGAACACACCTACTCGAGATAGACTTTCGGAGGAGACAGGCGGATGTCAGAATTCTGCAGCATCGCAGATCTGAAATCACGTAGTAGTGGAAAGCCCAATAAGGCTTCGTGTGTACAAATCGAATGTAAAGTTAGTGATAAAATGTGATAACATAAAGTGTTTAAAATTGTGTGATAAAGAAAATGTGGTATATTTTAAAGTGTGAAATGCATGTATTACAAGATGTGATCAACACGTTCAAACCATATTCGATGTTCTTTGTGAAAAGTGTTATGATGGGTTAGAAGACATCAGAATGGTGGGCGGAGTGGTGTACTGTTGGGTAAATCCAGCCAGAATGAAAAAGTGAGTTCCATCCAAATAATGTTACTAAGATTCTAGGGCTCACCATACAACATATCATTCCATCAAATACTGAGAATTTGCAGTAATTTGTATACGAGTTCACATTCCTCGTATCTTAGTGAATGTATTGCTTTGAGAATGATAAACTTACGATAATTAATGCGTAAGATGTTGGTAAAAGTAACTGTAATGTTAATTGATAATAATAGTAATAATCAGAGGTCAATGTCAATAATAAATGTAAAATCGTCATATTGATGCCTTAGAAACGTGCAAAGTGTGTCATGTCCGTTATAAGAATACAGTGTTATTGTGAAGAATGGAAGAGAGAGAGATATATCAGGGAGATAAAGAGATTTTTCAGTGTAATTGAGATATTAAATAATGTTAATTGCTACATTGTTGTGTTTGAGAGCCATTAAGGCAGATCATATACTGTAATTGCCAGTAAAATGATACCTACTTTTTAGAGCTAATATAAAGCCTTGGTATAATAATTAAATTAAGGGAGGATATGAGTGCATTATGAATTGCGTCACCTAACAGGAGTGTTATTTTAGCCGCAATAAGCGTGCATGTCTAACGTAGAATCCACAGATTTGCGTAAAATATTGCAGGGATTATCCAGGTAGTTCGCGCGTTGGTGAATTGTGACCCCCTGTGTGAGCCATTATAATAATTGATCTACCTGTGGAGGTAAGATAATTTCTTCGAGTAGGAAACATGGTGATTTCCTTAATATATTCGTACCCGTACAGCGAGATAACAGATTGAAACTCGACTGGTACGCGTTCAGAGCCACTGATTGCATCCTTAAAACGGCGACGCTACTGGAAACCGATCTCTTGCTAAGAATATTAATTGAGAGCCGATTTGAAGCCAATTAAATACCCTAAGTGTAGGTGTTAAATACTTAGATCGACTCCGTTCATAGTGACACATCCAAATCATTACCCCCTGAAAGCGCTGCACAGAGAGAGAAAGCATATGGCAAGTTTTGTTTACAAGTTGAATATCGGTCAGGGAGACCAGAGCTAGGGTGAAGGCTGCAGTAGCCATGTAGGAGGGGGCGGACCTTAGCGACCCTATTGTGAACACAGCGAGGGGAGCTAATTGACCGTTTTTAAGTTTGTACTGGAACACTGAAAAATCTAGTCATCTCTGGAAATAATTGAAAAGTGCTTGATATTATTGTATTAAAGGAATTATATGCATCATATCCATGGGGATAGGATGTTGGATCGTAGAAATCGGATACTATTTGGCTAAGTTGATGTCTAATGATATCCTAACTGCACCAAATAATAAGATGCAATTGTAAAAAGTAATTACCCAGTTTATGATAATTTACTCAGACGGGTAGCATTATTGCACGATATGACACACTTGTAACGAATGTAACGACATGACAAGACCCAAAGATTGTTGTATGGTGAAGCCAAATCAGTAATTATGTATATTTTGGAGGGGAAGGTCACTCATAACAGCGTTTAAAATCTATGGGAAAGGAAACGATGGTGCACAAAGACAACATAATGTTAAACAAAAAGAAATGTAATGAAATCAATATTGTTGAAGGTAAAATGTTCCGATTCAGAACGGACAAATATTTGGATCTGTAATGATTACACATAATGATTATTCAGTTATAACTTGTGTTTTTATTGTTGTGTTGTCTTATGTTTATTTAAGATTAATTAAGTGATGTGAAGGACACAATGAACATTCGTCAATGTCAAAAAGTATAAGTGTTAGGAAGTATAGGATATATTTGGGTGCAGAAGAGCGCCAACCATAAGAAAAGGGACTCACAAGAAATGTTGCAGCATGCCTGGAGAGACCAGTGCATTTGAGTGGATATAATCCCTGTATTATTGAAACAGAGCTGCGGAGTGCAGATGAAACATGCTAGGGTTTGTCTTATTGTTTTGAATTGTCATCTGCGCACGCCAGATATTTGATGTGTGTTGTGGGAGTGTAAATGTAACTGTAGTTTTTGTGTTTATTTTCTTTTTGTGTTTGCCATGATTTAATATCATTAAATTCTATATTTAGGAGTTTGTTGTTTATTTCAAGTAGAGTAGTTACCTGACAGACTCAAATCCTCACTATCTGAAGAGCAGTTCAAATCAATTATTAGGGGTTCGACTTGAGGTATTTCTTGAGACAGGTGATATTTTTCCCAGTAGAAATCTTCAATTTTTATAGCGTGCCCCATACATTTCTGGAAACAACACATTAAGACAATGCCAGAGATACTAAGGTAAACAGTGACTCACTGATGTGTATAAATACTTCCTTTGACACATCTGAAGGCCCGAGTTCAATAGTGGATGCTGACACTGACGAAGAATGCGATCTTTCCGTTATCAAAGGCCACTCATCCAAGGATGACAAAATATGTCTTCGATATAATTTATTTATTTTTATCGTTTTATTTTGTACTCGCTAAATATTCAGAGTTCGTCTGAATTAAATTGCTTCCTTTACTAAACACTAATAAAATAATTGTTATGAACAGACATGCTACAATACATTAACATATAATTTCCTTTTCTTATTCATTTTGGTACGAACGTGTGAATTAATTAGTGTGTGCCTGTCTACCCCTTATTATTCCCGTTTCCAACGGGTTCGGGGATGAGATGCGATGAAATTGTATGTGGCAAACGGCTTTTATGTCCTTCCTCATGAGAGGAGTTAATGAGAGCTGAAATGAATGAATATGAATGTAACTGGGCAAGGATGTGGAAGGAAGCGGCCGTGGCCTGTCAGAACGTACCTTCCCAGCATTTGCCTGGAGTTGAAAATGGGGAAACTTGTGAATTAATTAGTAGTTCTTAATTATTATCAATATTTTTATTTATTTATGTATTAATTAATTTATTGATTGAATGCCACGTCATGGTCCTGGGACTGGCTTTCTCTGTTTTTCTTGTATTTTATTACCACCGAGATTCATCTTAATAGTAATTAATTTACAGTATACAAAATAAAAGTTTAAATGACTCTCCACCACTAAAATCCACGGAACACAAACCCCAACTGAAAAGGTACGGCAATAGGCCTACTGCCAGACACCATTTCACAAAACGTCCTACAGGTGGCAGTACAAATGTTTTCATCTACATAATATAAATGTAGGTACAGTACTACATTCTAAAAGATTTAGCCTACTGCATGACGAAGCAGAGTGAACGAAGTGATGATCAGTCAGTGGCATACTCGGGCGGGCCAGAGCAAGCTAACGCGGCAGCACTACACAAGCTTTCATGCGGTCCTCGCCTGTCAACAACATACACCAAAATCATAATAAATAGCAATCCATATAAACTAAACCCATTTGTTTAGTACACGGATAGTTAAATATCGCAAACGGTTATTATATGTGGATTACAACGCACCCAAGAACGAACTTCTGCGGGAGTCCAGTTTCGAAATACGAGCCTTTCACATAATTGATTGTTGCGTTGTATGTGTTGGAGATCAAATTTTGAAACTTCATATATACACAGAAAACATATTTGACCAACACATATCCAAAGTTGGATGCTGTAGCATAACTGATTTAAGAGTTGTGAGTCTCTAAATTCGACACTTCGCACGAACCCCGCAAAAAACCGGTACTTTTTACGTTATATCTGCCATAAGGGATATTAAAATAAGATCCTAACAACTACCTTTATCATCAATCAACGCAGAAATAAACAAGGAAAAAGGTGATGTCACTTGTTTTTCTGTAGGCCTTTCGGTTGTGTTGCTATTTATCTCCAAACTCGGGTGCACATAATTTCTGCGCCGACAAAAGTCCCCGATTCTTGGATGTCACGGGTAATCTCGAGAACCACTGGATGGATTTTGATGCGGGTTTCACCGTTCTGTAAAGAATATATCGAGGAAGGTTTTTTTAGAAAATAATTTATTTATGATCAAAGGAAGCCAAGCAGTAACGATTTCAGTGAAATAGTCGGAAATAAAACCTGGCATCCGTGCGATTTTTAAGCTTACGCTGGGCAAACCGTTAAAATATCTATATACTATAAGCGTAAGAATTGTAGAGCATGAAAAGTTCAACAAAAATGTCCCCGAGAGCTTATCTCTATCTTCAATACATCGCCCACTATAAGTGTTTTTACGTTTTCATTTCTTCCAACAATCTCCATTCAATTACTGAGGCGACAGTTTACGAGCTAGCTAGGGGCGAGCCTATCACCCAGTGGCGGATCCAGAGGGGGGCACCAGGGGCAAGTGCCCCCTCCGAAAAACCAGTTGTCTGCTACATTGATATTGCTGATAAAAATGATTGTGTCTCCAAACTGCACTGCAAGTAAAATCTTTGCTGTATTGCCTGCATTCATGAATGTGGTCAATGTCTGTTATCATGTAGTATGTAATGGCAACACTGTTAATATAATCGGTACATCGAAAGTGTTGCAAGTGCAGAAATATCATTCAGCAACCTGCAACTTGTTAAATCATGGCTACGAACGCGAATGACAGAGGAAAGGTTGAATGGCTTGTGTCTGTTATTTGTTCACCGTGATATAAATGTTGACGTTGAAAATGTTGTAGAACGTTTCTCTAAAGGGGGTAAACGAATGATCGTCTGGATTTTATTTTGTAATAGGCATGTATTTTGCCTAGGATAGTCACCAAATAGAATCCCAATCAGTATTCAATGCAATTGTTTTTGTATTTATATTTATGTGACTAGTAGTGACTCAGTGACTGACAATGTTGGTACTATATACAGTACATATCTTGTAACATTTGTGTAGTAGACTTGTATATAGTCTTCAAATAGTCATTATGATTGCAAATTTTTAATACATATTAGACTGTGTAGTGTGCATTAAAATGTGGAAATGTACATATTCTGTAGAATTGGAAAGGTTTTTTTTTTACATAATAACAATGACTTGAAACTGAAACCAATAAACCATTTTAATATAATGAATTTCTTGTAGAATTATAAAATCTGGTGGTTGGATGTTATGTGTAGTGTGTGTAGATTAAATAAAAATTTAGTAATTTTATTGCATATTTTCTGTTGCTACTCTGAAATCCTAGAGTGCCCCCTCCGAGGTGAACCTCTGGATCCGCCACTGCTATCACCCCAGTTACAACCTAGCTTGCGCGCGCGCGAACCTATTCTCCCAGATACATCTACCAGCAAACTGTCGAGTCGTGTTGAGTTAAGACTTCAGAGAAGAGTGGTTATGTTTGGAGTTTCCCTGGAAGTGCAACTCGGCTTTTCTTCATTTCGCCTGTCAACTTTTCGTTCCGCAAAATACACAGTCAAGTTAAGATTGGACGGAAGGGGAATTTGTAATTCATGCACCTCGCCATTCTTAAATTACGTCTGACAAGAATTCGTTGCACATACGAATATAATTAATAATATAATAAATAGTCCAGTCAGTGATTTTAACCCATCATGCCATCTAGGTGATGTGTTGTGAATAGGGTTAGTTTGTCTCGTAGCCACAAGGTTTCTCTGCACTCGTATGAGTAGTTCTTATTTAAGTGTGGGTGGAGTGGACATGTAGATTCTTAGATGATATTTATTATGTACTAGCTAGAGCCTACCCAGCATGCATTGCGATGCCAATCAATGGGAGATAATAATAATGTTACTGGTTTGACGTCCCTTTTAACAACTGCATAGGGGACAGACAGACAGACAAACTCTCACGTACAGGCCGGACGATTGTTTTAGACGAGTGAAAAATCTTAAAGGAAGCCTGGAGGCGTGTTACTACAGTACTTGTGTTGTTATCAGCTGCCCCAAGCGGTCCGATGATTGACAAAGCTGTCACACACTCCAACTGAAGAAATGTCATTGGCAAATACGCAACGTGTACTTCCGCGTCACACAATACTTCGACGATGACTGTACTGTCTGCAAGTCGGTGTCGCCACGTGCTAAAGTCTGGAATTCCATTAAATCAGATCGGTGGTGACAAATGTGAAGCGATAGGGTGAGAGAGTGACTGAGTACTGGCTCACCCGCAGGCTTCAAGGTCAAGGGCAATCGTCTAAAACAAACGTCCGGCTTGTAACATTGATTTTTATATATACTAGCTGTACCCGGCGTGCGTTGCAATGCCAATCAAGGAAAGGGTTGGCGTTGTAATTTTGTTTCTTGAAGTGTTTTTGGATTCAATCTTTTTCAATTTCCGTTAACTGCCTCAAAACTATCGTAAAATGGATTAACTAATTTAGAAACATTCGTGGGAGCGTGCACAACAATTCACCAAAGTTTCATCGCAATCGGATGAATAGGACTTGAACGCATACGGAATTGTGTTTAAACGATTCGTGCGCTGTCATTCAGTTTTAACATTTACTCTTGCGCTACCTACTGTGAAATGGATTTACTGTGTTTGAAACCTTCACGCAAGTGTACAAAACAACTCAACAATGTTTCATCGAAATCGATGAATGGTATATGAACGCATACGGGATTTTGTTGAAAAGCTTCGCGCGTCGTCACTCATTTGTTGCATCTACTCGTACACTACCTATTGTGAAATGGATTTACTAAATCGAAAACCTTCCAAGGCGTGTACACCACAACTCATAAAAGTTTCATCGCAATCAGATGAATAGCATATGAACGCATACGGGATTTTGTTTAAACGATACGCGTGCCGTCACTCATTTGTTGAATCTACTCGTACGCTACCTATTGTAAAATAGATTTACAAAGCCTGACATTTTTCCTGGAGTGTACACAACGATTCACCAAAGTCTCATCGCAATCGAATGAGTAGTAAGCTATATTAACGCATACGGGACTTTGTTGAAACGATTCGCGCACCATCGCTCATTTGTTGAATCTACTCGTGCGCTACCTATTGTGAAATAGATTTACAAAGCCTTAAACTTTTCCTCGAGTGTACTCAACGATTTACCAAAGTCTTATGGCAATCGCATGAATGGTATATGAAAGCATCTGGGACTCTTGAAACGATTCGCGTGCCGTCGCTCATTTATTGAATCTACTCGTGCGCTACCTGTCGTGAAATTCATATACTTAGCCAGACACCTTCCCTGGAGTGTACACAACAATTCACCAAAGTTCCATCGCAATCGAATGAATAGTATATGAATGCATACAGGACTTTTTTGAAACGATTCGCGCACCATCAATCATTTGTTGAATCTACTCGTGCACTACCTATTGTAAAATGGATTTACTAAGCCAGAAAACTTTCCTGGAGTGCACATAACAATTCACCAAATTTCATCGCAATCGGATGAATGGTATATGAACGCATACGGTACTTGGTTGAAACGATCCACGTGCCGTCGCTCATTTGTTGAATAAACTCGTGCGCTACCTATTGTAAAATGCATGTACTAAGTCAGAAACCTTCCCTGGAGTGTACCCAGAATTTCACTCAAGTTTCATCGCTTTCGCACGATTGGAAAATGGACGCATATGGGACTTTGTTGAAACGCTTCGCGCGTTGTTGCTCATTTGTTGAATCTACTCGTGCGCTACCTATTGAAAAGTGGATAATCGAAGCCAGAAACCTTCCCTGATGTATACACAACATCTCACCCAAGTTTCATCGCAATGGGATGAATGGCATATGAACGCTTGTGGTCTTTGTTGAAACGAACCGCACGCCATTTCGTTGAAGTTACTCGCGCGCCATCTATTGTAAACAGGATTTACTATACCTGTAACTTTCCTGGAAGTGTGCACAACTACTCACCAAAATTAGCTCGCAATCGGATGAATTGTATATGAACGCATAGCGAACACTCATTTGTTTAAACTACTCACGCTCTCTCTATTTAAAATTGGCTTATACAAGCACATACACATATCATAATCTCCAAACCTACAATAATGATTTTTAAATATCCTCTCACATCCAGTGTTCACATATATCATCTCCTTGCCTTTTCTAAGATAAGCCACTTCCTCTACCGCTAGATCCCTCTCCAAGGATTCCACTGATTAGCACTCAAATATGCATAGTTCATGATCTCACCACCAAAGCGCTACTATGATAAAAATGTCACAAACTCACCAAAATTTGATCGCAATTGGATGAATGTTTTATGAACGCATAAAAGACGAACAAACGAACATTCATTTATATATACACTATATATATATAAGATGGATTTTGTTTGGTATTCCTTATTTTCCTAATCAAATGCATATGTCATTATGAGGCTGGGATTCTAAAGGTTGATCCACAATGCGCAGTTGGCAGTCGGAAGTTGGTAGTTGGTAGTTGACAACCTAGCCTTCCACAATACGCGGTCTTGACGACTGCTAGGAGTAAATAATACAGTGGCATTCTTTTATTCCTTGTGCACAGAGGCGTTGTCGATAACCTCAAAACTTGTAATATCGATGATTAGGAGATATACGGAGATTTTGTTATTAATAACTGGTACCGTGTATTTAAGGTTACAAAGGTACGGGTTGCGGAGGTATTTCACTTACATCCTCTTTGCACAAGACACAGAACAACAACGTCACGCCAGCTTCTGGTCTATTCTGATTGGCTATTACATTGCTGCAGTCGGGTCCCCCCCGGAGCTCACATCTAGTGGGAAGTGGGTTGGCGACCACGGGGTCCCAGCTGAGTCCGGCATTGCTTCCACTTACCTATGACGGGCTCCTCTCCCTCTTCTTTCCTGTCGACCTCACTTGGTCAACTCTTGTTCTCTTCCGACCCCGACGGTGTTAGGGTATCCGAGGCCTAGGGAGTCTCTTCCTTTCCCGCCTTAATTGGCCCTTGTCTCATCTTTTCTGATACCCTCCTTCTGCGAGGGGTCAGCCTTCTATTTATTTTCCTGTTCTCTCCTGCCTTCTGCTCAAGGCCCTCAAGGAGGCAGGGTGTATGTAGCTCCTCCACTTCTGGTGCACCCTGGATAATGTTACACCCGCAGGAGCTCACGGCTGGTGAGTTCGGGAGTTGGCGACCCCGAAGGATTCCTGAGCTGGGTCCAGTAGTCACCCTTTTCTCCATTACCTGTGGTAATTACCTGCCTTTTATGGCTCTCCTTCCTTCCAAGTCCCTCTATCCGCATTCTTCGAGGGTTGAGGGTATTTCTTTTCCTCCTGTTCTTTATTTGCCTTATTCTCCTTTTGTTTTCCATTTCTTCTTCTAGTTTATAAGTTAGTAGTTAGTTTTAGTTATAGTTTATATTTCATTATCATATTCACGATCACCCAAACCATTAGGGGCCGATAACCTAGATGTTAGGCCCCTTAAAACAACAATTATCATCATCATCATGCAGTCGGGTAGTTGGCAGTCGTAGATCAAATTCTCGACTGCCGACTACTGGCTATCAACTGCCAGCTACCAACTGCATCTGCATGTTGTGTATGTTGCCTATAGTATTCACGGTGACGATCACGACTGTCGACTGCCAACTACCAACTACTGACTGTCGACTGCAATATAACTGCCAATCAGAACAGATCACAGGCTTGCGTCATCTTGACTTTTTATTCTCAGGTACGTTGTCGCTATTAGCAACAACATAAATAAACTATGAAACTCAAGATCGTCCTTATTTACGAGTGTTTGTGGTTATGGACCACTCGTACAAGGAATAACGAATGAACCGTCGCACCTATCTACTTAAATCAACACACTGTTTTGATGAGAAAGAAAGGACACGCCACGGTTCTGAGTGGCAATAAAATTGCTCATTATGACTACGACTTTCCTTGGAGTTGCACACAATACGACACAGCGAACAAAGGTACGATCTCTTAATATCCGATTGTGATCCCGAGCAACGCCGGGCATAACAGCTAGTAATAATATACCAACTGAAAGTACGGAATACAAAAGATTGAATTTCAAATAAAAAATAGAACGAGTTCTTATAGTCATATAACTTATCATACTGAAGATCTAGATTGCCAGCTCCAATCCATTCTCTCTTATAAAGCGGATGACGCGACCAGCAGCCACTGCGTCATTGGCTAACATAAGATTGAGCGTATCGACTAGATTAAGGTTTCTTCGTAGATCAGCAAGATCCATACACTTGGTTGAAATGTGGGTCACGGTGAATACGGCTCCACAGATACAAAGTGTGTGAGGGGGGGATTCCTTCTCATCATGTACCTGTGGGTGGACCTTTCATGACTTATCATTAATCTACACTAAATGACGGACTCCCTCCATGCCCGGAAAGAGCTCCGCCACACACGAGTAGTTATCGCTCTCAGTTTAGTGGGGTTTGGATCAGCCAGCCCCTGTGTTACCCAGAATGTCAGTACTTGTTGGCGTAACTGAGAGAGAATATCTCTGGTCGAGGTGGTAGTGATACCTCCCTCTTTTGCAGCTAGATCCACTAACTCATTTCGCGCAATTCCCCTGTGGCTCGGTAAAACAGAAGTAGTACAAACTTAATAGTTCGCAAGAAACGCATTCACTTTTTGACCAAATTGTAAAACCCCATTGTGTAACTTAACCACATCAAAACAAAAGTTTAGTGCTTTTCAGTCGGTCAACACGAATGTACCCAAAAGAGATGGGTTATGCCCTAATCCAGAAAAAAAAAATGAGATTAATAAATACACTAGCATGGCCAGTTTCGTCTGTCAAGCGATCATCATCAGATCCATTACACTTAGGCTGTAAAATCTATTTTTTGAAAATACAGGTGAAAATATTTACAATATGTACAATTATTTAGTTGCAGTATAGAGTCGACCGTCCCTCATCCAAGAGCGAAGTTGATACTACGCGCAGCTACGGCGCGGAAGACATCCTACCAGATAAGTAATAGCCTGCACTTTACAGTACAACCATAGTTGACTTTTACAACCATATAGTCACTCCAAACAGGCAAATTCCGGATTTCTATCACCATTTTAGCATTCCACCTAACATTCTATATACTATAACCAGCATACACTTTTTTATCATTTTAAATGATCTTGTCGACTTCGTCGGTACGCTGGGGTCTGGCGTCACGTTACGGTGACGGACGGACAGATGCACTGAGGTGTGTGACGTCATAGTACCGCTCGGTGCATGTGTACCCCGACAAACTCTACTTCGTTAGTATAAGACAAAAATCCACGATTCTTGGATGTCACGGGTAATCTCGAGAACCACTGGATGGATTTTGATGCGGTTTTCACCATTCTGTAAAAGATATCTCGAGGAAAGATTCTGTAGAAAATAATTTATGTATAATCAAAGGAAGCCAAGCAGTAACGATTTCAGTGAAAAAGTCGAAACCAAACTTGGCGTCCGTGCGCTTCTTAAGCTTACGCTGGGCAAACCGTTAAAAATATCAATATACTATGAGCGTAAGCATTCGTCAGCATGAGAAGTTCTACAAAAAAGTCCACGAGAGCATATCTCTATCTTCAATACATCGCCCACTATAAGTGTTTTTAGACTGGATGGAAGGGTCAAGTCCCCGCGTGCTCTGGTGAGCTTGCGGCATCCCCCGCGCTGGACCTTGCTTTGCCCTTGGTTTGCACTTGCCCTTCGCGAGTAATTTGAAACAAGATAAGCAAGATAAGTATTATGCAGATAATTATCTAACATGTCAAGAATCTTTGCCTTCGAGCGAAGCGAGAAGCCTCCAGCCTTTCTAGCATTTTTCAGCATTTGTAGCATTTTAAAATTATACAAAGCCTAGTCTTTCAGGCTGACTGTCACTTTTTTTTAGCGTATGACTTTTAGTGCCGGGAGTGTCCGAGGATCCGCTCGCCAGTTTTGTAGCTGCTTCGAGATGGACACCCAATGGGTGAGCTACAACTACCGTTGGGGAGGGGAGTTGGGATGTAAGGACGAGGAGTTGGAAGGTAGCGGCTGTGGCCTATAGTTAGGGACCAACCCCGGCATTTACCTGGAAGGAAGATGGGAAACTACAGAATACCATCTTCAAGGTTGCCGGCGGGGGGATTATAACCTCCTCGCCTCCAGGATGTGAGCGACTGCCAGCAGCCACGCCGTACTAGCATACACTGACAAGTTGCATTACCAATACTGCAACTAAATAATTGTACATCACGTTAACAAAGCCTTACATCCCTCCATTTCTTTTGATTATTAACGAGAAACTTACCTCGTATTCTAACATAGTTTACTGATGGTGTTTTTAACTTCTGTTTTCAGAACATGCACACATCTAAGCCGGACACTTCACAGACTGCTCACCCTCACTAAGTATACCACTGGGCGTGTGATCGTTAAGACAATATTGTTCCTTCTACGTCAAAACTTATAATGGGCCCTGAACAAATAGTCTTGCCACCTGCTGCTTACAGTGATAACAGTAATGTCGCTATGTGTGTTACTCGTGCCCTATCTCTAATGGACTCAGCTAGGTGGGAGGTAATGGAGTACAATGATGAATGAAATGAAGAACAAACCGCGGTTATTTAGATTAATTTACCCAGCTTTTACTCTTCTTAAAGGGATGCATCTGTGAAATTGGAAACTCCCACAGTTTTTAAGATACCAAGATGAAACTTTATAAGAAGTCACACCTTACTGAGAAACATCTGTGTACAACGTAGCAACATTTTAGCATTAACAGTTTTGGAGATATTAATTATTAATTTTTCAAAATTACGGTTCCCAAAAATATGGTCCATATGATGCAATTTTCATTTAATTGATCCAATAATTTTAGAAATAATTCTCAGAATCTAGTTCAAATATCTGACATATACCTTTTGAAATTGATGATATGAAAGCTTCATAATTATTTTTTTAAATTTAATTTAGAGGTTTTTCTTGAAATTTAGAAGCAAATTCAAAATTCAATTGAATATTGCTAAGGAACTGTGATGATTGGACTAAATCGCATACAGTATGTCACATTTTACATATGTAATTAACAATCTTAATTTTGAATATGAAGCCATTTGAGTGAAAATTGCATCATGTGGACTGTTTTGAAAATTGTCTAACATAAAAAATTCACTTTTGGTTAAAAGCAGTTTAAAAATTCAACATGCCTAAAAATGTGTTTCTCAATAACTGACCAATGCACAACCGGCAGTCTTGCCAAACTAGAGTGTCCCAAAGCACGAAATTTACTCCTACGGTAAAGCATAATACCGTGGATGTGAGAGAATTTTCTCTCTAATCGCTTGAATAGGGCTCGAGAAATAGCAAAAATAATTTTTTAAAATATCGAACTGATGCCATCTTGTATGTTTGAAAACAATTGAACATGAGATGTCACTATAGAGGTTCACTGTTCTCAGCGTCATTGCTCTCGAGTGATTACATCGCCAGAAAAATCATTTGACATATTCGAAAAATCACTTGGCCGCCATATTTGTTTTGTGTTTCTCAGGATTTGTCAAGTTACTTACATGTACTTAGTCCACTATCACCGTAAAAATCAGTTTGATTGCTTAAATGGTTTCGCAGTTATTGATAACCTGCGAAATATATTGTATGTACGCCATGTTGGATTGTTTCATATAATAGGCTATAGAATTATTAGCCAGCAGATGAATATTCTATTGCTTTATTAGTTCACGAGAAATTTAAAAAAAGATTTCAAAAATTTTGCACAACCACCATTTTAAAGTTCTCACAAAATTCCATTAAATTAGTCCTCAATATATTAAGGCTTGTATGAAGATAAACCGCGCCATGTTTCACAGAGCTCAGATGAGCAAGTCACGTGAAAAATGCAATAAATATTTAAATGTTGCGTCGCCGTCATATTGATTTTGTACTTAACAATCGGCTTCAGTGGCGTAGTGGGTACCATGCTGTGCCCAAGATAGCGGGTTCAAACCCGGCCGAAGTCGTCGGATTTATGGCATAGATTTATGGCATGTTAAAGAACCTTCCACTAAATACACCAGTGTGAAGCTAAATTATAGTTAAACATTTGACAAACGCTCTTAGTTTCCTACGTTCGTCGCCAGGAGCCGACTGTGGTGGCGTCTGGTAACCACGTTCTGAACTAGTAGTCACTGACGGTGGCGTTTAGCGACAAAAGTAGGAACTACTTGAAAAAAAATCAATGTCTGCAGTCCTTACTTGAATTGGAAACAGAAACACACACTAATACAGCCACCACAATTAACACTGGTTATCAGACAGATTCTACACACACCCAAAGGACACGGGGCTACATGACCGCGTTGTCGCAGCCCCTAAACTAAGGAACCAACCAGCCATGTGTTATATTTTTGAACGCCAATTTAAATAGAAATATGGGAGCGCCTACGCAAGGCTAGTGTTGTATGAAAGGCGCAGCATAACGTAATAATATGATGAAACACTGAGTTGAATACAAGTGTCGGAAGGTGCGAGTTTACCAAAGGAGGAACATCTTGGCAACTAATGATGACGAACCAATTACGGTATATAGCCTTCACCAGAGCGATTCTTATGTTCTTATTGTTTACTCTTCCATCAGTTTTTAGGCCTAATTTCGAGCACATACATTGAATACATTTTCACTCATTGTTCGTTTATTGTTCATTTTAAAATTCAAAAGTGCGGTACCTCAAAATTAATAATTAGAACACTTCTTGGAAAAGACGTATATTTGGACCAAAAATACGGCATTGTCTACACTTTCCGGTACCATATGTTACGATAGTTTGTTTGTGGGCTATAAACTTGGCGAGTAGTCTCGTACCAGTAGTAATTATTATTGACCAATTGGTGTTTTTGATAATTTGGGATATGCAGAGATCTCACGGTCTGTGGCCCATACATCTACAGGTGTCCGATGAACATATTTGGTGGGGAGAATATATTTTTGAATTTTTAGTGGGGGATTCCAATTTTCCCTTCTGACTGCTCTTATCCACTTATTGTTTTCCTTTTCAGGAAACCAAAGGGAGATAAAATATAGTAAGTAATTTCAAAACACTTGTGCTCACAGAAGAAATACGTTCGATTAACGGCTGTGCATAACCTCCAATTGTGTTACAATATATATATATATTAATTGCAATAAAATGTGTGATAGATATTAATTACAAAAAAATAATAGACGGGGTATGCTAAACTAATAGAAAATAATCTCAACCTGCAATATTATTATTATTATTATTATTATTATCATTATTATTATTATTATTATTACTTCGTAGGGCATAAAGGATACGTATGTTTCAAATAAGTTGAGAAACGTAATTTCTAGTATATACAAAATCTACATAAGTTCTGACAGGGAAGAAGATTCAAGCATTACAAATGGATGTCCAACGAGTTTAACCAATTAACTGCTTCATCTGTAGCGTCATGTATTTCTTGTAGCGTCCCACTGAACCTCCTTATTGGGCATTCCATGGTAATGTGGCACTTCACTGCAATCGCAGGCTGGACAGTCGATCATCTTCCACTTATGCCCCCAGTACTGGCATCTACCATGTAGGGTTCTTAGTCGATAGTGACTTTCAAGTTCTTCAGGATAAGTTGAAACCAGGAGGGGGGGGGGGGGCGTTTAGTTGGATCCAGAATTAGATGATATTTGTCTGGATTCGAGGAAACCCAATTGTTGCGCCACGCTTGATAGACATTAAATTGCTCTTGAACCAATTCCTCACCTAGTAACCAGGGAGGTTTCCTAGATGTCAATCTGATATGTGGTTGAAAAATGTCCTGATGAATTAGTAATGAAGGATCTTTACAGTATTTTTCCCATTCTTTCGTCAGTGCCAATTTCCTACGGAGGTGAGGAGGCGGAATGTTTGAGAGGATTGGTAACCAACACAGAGGTGTAGATCGGAAGGTTCCTGATATAGTCCTCATAGTATGATTCAGCTCAGTATCAATTTTCTGTATATGAGCGCTATTTAACCACACAGGACAGCAATATTCGGCCACTGGGTACACTAGGGCAAGAGCTGTTGTTCTAAGAGTTGATGCAGTTGCATCCCAGCCTGACCCAGACAATTTGTGGAGAATATACCTGCAATAGAATTGCATGGATGAAACTTGCAACGGTTCAGCTTCAATTTTGATATTGTAACTTTCAAGTAAGGTAAACCATAGGCCTATAGACCACTGTGGTTTTTATACTTCCTGCTATGTTCTCTTTTGTCGATTCGTGCCTCCATATGCACTACATGCCATTACTCAAAACAAACTCCGGAATAACCATGCAAAATGCTCTGCCGCATACAATTTGCAGAACACGAAATACAACTTACGCCAGGTTACGCCCAATTTAGACTCGGGGCTTGGCTTCACTGAATCGATTTCAGGGCAACTCCTCTCTTTCTTTCTTCCATGGATGGTCCGTGACGATTTCTTTGTTTATGGAGGCTCCAGGTATCGTCAATTATAACAGGAATTCGGATACACGACCTAGCTTAGACCACACTTGAGATGAAAGAGTAAGGGCCGTCATGGACGACACACACATTTCCTTTTCCCATGCTTCCTTACTCTCCAGATTCAGATATTGGGCTTTACAAACATCTTTGAAGATGATAACGTAGCCCATAGTGGTTTGCCTGGGAGAGCTCGTCGACAATCTTAGATGATTGCTGCAATCTTTACTGCCCACCAAGAGAGAAATGTCCGCTGAAGAAATTAGGCCTATTGTTACCTATGCAGAAGTCAAAATACTAGTCGTTACTAAAATAGTATGATCGTCGATTGTCTCAAAAGTGTCAGGAGTAGAAGAGGGAAACCACGGAAATACACTTCCAGAATTGGGGCAGATGACCTCGAAAATGCACTGAGTTCACGATATAAATCATTGAACATTGAAACTTTGTACAGTTGTCTAATGATGTTTGATCTATTACGTGGCAAGAGACAGTTGTCTAATGGTGTTTGGTCTATTACGTGACAAGCGACAGCTGTCTAATGGTGTTTGGTCTATTACGTGGCAAGCGACAGCTGACTAATGGTGTTTGGTCTATTACGAGGCAAGCGACAGTTGTCTAATGGTGTTTGGTCTATTACGTGGCAAGCGACAGCTGTCTAATGGTGTTTGATCTATTACGTGGCAAGCGACAGTTGTCTAATGATGTTTGATCTATTACGTGGGAAGCGACAGCTGTCTAATGGTGTTTGGTCTATTACGTGACAAGCGACAGCTGTCTAATGGTGTTTGGTCTATTACGTGGCAAGCGACAGCTGACTAATGGTGTTTGGTCTATTACGAGGCAAGCGACAGTTTTCTAATGGTGTTTGGTCTATTACGTGGCAAGCGACAGTTGTCTAATGGTGTTTGGTCTATTACGTGGCAAGCGACAGCTGTCTAATGGTGTTTGTTCTATTACGTGGCAAGCGACAGTTTTCTAATGGTGTTTGGTCTATTACGTGGCAAGCGACAGTTGTCTAATGGTGTTTGGTCTATTACGTGGCAAGCGACAGCTGTCTAATGGTGTTTGATCTATTACGTGGCAAGCGACAGTTTTCTAATGGTGTTTGGTCTATTACGTGGCAAGCGACAGCTGTCTAATGGTGTTTGGTCTATTACGTGGCAAGCGACAGCTGTCTAATGGTGTTTGGTCTATTACGTGGCAAGCGACAGTTGTCTAATGGTGTTTGGTCTATTACGTGGCAAGCGACAGTTGTCTAATGGTGTTTGGTCTATTACGTGGCAAGCGACAGTTGTCTAATGGTGTTTGGTCTATTACGTGGCAAGCGACAGTTGTCTAATGGTGTTTGGTCTATTACGTGGCAAGCGACAGCTGTCTAATGGTGTTTGGTCTATTACGTGGCAAGCGACAGTTGTCTAATGGTGTTTGGTCTATTACGAGGCAAGCGACAGTTGTCTAATGGTGTTTGGTCTAATACGTGGCAAGCGATAGCTGTCTAATGGTGTTTGGTCTATTACGTGGCAACCGACAGCAGTCAAATGGTGTTTGGTCTATTACGTGGCAAGCGACAGCTGTCTAATGGTGTTTGGTCTATTACGTGGCAAGCGACAGCTGTCTAATGGTGTTTGGTCTATTACGTGGCAAGCGACAGCTGTCTAATGGTGTTTGGTCTATTACGTGGCAAGCGACAGCTGTCTAATGGTGTTTGGTCTATTACGTGGCAAGCGACAGCTGTCTAATGGTGTTTGGTCTATTACGTGGCAAACGACAGTTGTCTAATGATGTGTGGTCTATTACGTGGCAAGCGACAGCTGTCTAATGGTGTTTGGTCTATTACGTGGCAAGCGACAGCTGTCTAATGGTGTTTGGTCTATTACGTGGCAAGCGACAGTTGTCGAATGATGTGTGGTCTATTACGTGGCAAGCGACAGTTGTCTAATGATGTGTGGTCTATTACGTGGCAAGCGACAGTTGTCTAATGATGTGTGGTCTATTACGTGGCAAGCGATAGCAGTCTAATGGTGTTTGGTCTATTACGTGGCAAGCGACAGTTGTCTAATGGTGTTTGGTCTATTACGTGGCAAGCGACAGCTGTCTAATGGTGTTTGGTCTATTACGTGGCAAGCGACAGTTGTCTAATGGTGTTTGGTCTATTACGTGGCAAGCGACAGCTTTCTAATGGTGTTTGGTCTATTACGTGGCAAGCGACAGCTGTCTAATGGTGTGTGGTCTATTACGTGGCAAGCGACAGTTGTCTAATGATGTGTGGTCTATTACGTGGCAAGCGATAGCTGTCTAATGGTGTTTGATCTATTACGTGGCAAGCGACAGCTGTCTAATGGTGTTTGGTCTATTACGTGGCAAGCGACAGTTTTCTAATGGTGTTTGATCTATTACGTGGCAAGTGACAGTTGTCTAATGGTGTTTGGTCTATTACGTGGCAAGCGACAGTTGTCTAATGGTGTTTGGTATATTACGTGGCAAGCGACAGTTGTCTAATGGTGTTTGGTCTATTACGTGGCAAGCGATAGCTGTCTAATGATGTTTGATCTATTACGTGGCAAGCGACAGTTGTCTAATGATGTGTGGTCTATTACGTGGCAAGCGACAGTTGTCTAATGGTGTTTGATCTATTACGTGGCAAGTGACAGTTGTCTAATGATGTGTGGTCTATTACGTGGCAAGCGACAGTTGTCTAATGGTGTTTGATCTATTACGTGGCAAGTGACAGTTGTCTAATGGTGTTTGGTCTATTACGTGGCAAGTGACAGTTGTCTAATGGTGTTTGGTCTATTACGAGGCAAGCGACAGTTGTCTAATGGTGTTTGGTCTATTACGAGGCAAGCGACAGTTGTCTAATGGTGTTTGGTCTATTACGTGGCAAGCGATAGCTGTCTAATGGTGTTTGGTCTATGACGTGGCAAGCGACAGTTGTCTAATGATGTGTGGTCTATTACGTGGCAAGCGACAGTTGTCTAATGGTATTTGGTCTATTACGTGGCAAGCGACAGTTGTCTAATGATGTTTTTATCTATTACGTGGCAAGCGATAGCTGTCTAATGGTGTTTGGTCTATTACGTGGCAAGCGACAGTTGTCTAATGGTGTTTGATCTATTACGTGGCAAGCGACAGTTGTCTAATGGTGTTTGGTCAATTACGTGGCAAGCGACAGCTGTCTAATGGTGTTTGGTCTATTACTTGGCAAGCGACAGTTGTCTAATGGTGTTTGATCTATTACGTGGCAAGCGATAGCTGTCTAATGGTGTTTGGTCTATTACGTGGCAAGCGACAGTTGTCTAATGATGTTTGATCTATTACGTGGCAAGCGACAGTTGTCTAATGGTGTTTGATCTATTACGTGGCACGTGACAGCTGTCTAATGGTGTTTAGTCTATTACGTGGCAAGCAACAGTTTTCTAATGGTGTTTGATCTATTACGTGGCAAGCGACAGTTGTCTAATGGTGTTTGGTCTATTACGTGGCAAGCGACAGCTGTCTAATGGTGCTTGGTCTATTACGTGGCAAGCGACAGTTGTCTAATGGAGTTTGGTCTATTACGTGGCAAGCGACAGTTGTCTAATGGTATTTGGTCTATTACGTGGCAAGCGACAGTTGTCTAATGGTGTTTGATCTATTACGTGGCAAGCGACAGTTGTCTAATGGTGTTTGTTCTATTACGTGGCAAGCGACAGCTGTCTAATGGTGTTTGGTCTATTACTTGGCAAGCGACAATTGTCTAATGGTGTTTGATCTATTACGTGGCAAGCGATAGCTGTCTAATGGAGTTTGGTCTATTACGTGGCAAGCGACAGCTGTCTAATGATGTTTGATCTATTACGTGGCAAGCGACAGTTGTCTAATGATGTTTGATCTATTACGTGGCAAGCGATAGCTGTCTAATGGAGTTTGGTCTATTACGTGGCAAGCGACAGTTGTCTAATGGTGTTTGGTCTATTACGTGGCAAGCGACAGTTGTCTAATGATGTTTGATCTATTACGTGGCAAGCGACAGTTGTCTAATGGTGTTTGATCTATTACGTGGCAAGTGACAGCTGTCTAATGGTGTTTGGTCTATTACGTGGCAAGCGACAGCTGTCTAATGGTGTTTGATCTATTACGTGGCAAGCGACAGTTGTCTAATGGTGTTTGGTCTATTACGTGGCAAGCGACAGCTGTCTAATGGTGTTTGGTCTATTACGTGGCAAGCGACAGTTTTCTAATGGTGTTTGATCTATTACGTGGCAAGTGACAGTTGTCTAATGGTGTTTGGTCTATTACGTGGCAAGCGACAGTTGTCTAATGGTGTTTGGTCTATTACGTGGCAAGCGACATTTTTCTAATGGTGTTTGATCTATTACGTGGCAAGTGACAGTTGTCTAATGGTGTTTGGTCCATAACGTGGCAAGCGACAGTTGTCTAATAGTGTTTGGTCTATTACGTGGCAAGCGACAGCTGTCTAATGGTGTTTGGTCTATTTCGTGGCAAGCGACAGCTGTCTAATGGTGTTTGGTCTATTACGTGGCAAGCGACAGTTGTCTAATGGTGTTTGGTCTATTACGTGGCAAGCGACAGCTGTCTAATGGTGTTTGGTCTATTACGTGGCATGCGACAGCTGTCTAATGGTGTTTGGTCTATTACGTGGCAAGCGACAGTTGTCTAATGGTGTTTGGTCTATTACGTGACAAGCGACAGCTGTCTAATGGTGTTTGGTCTATTACGTGGCAAGCGACAGCTGTCTAATGGTGTTTGGTCTATTACGTGGCAAGCGACAGCTGTCTAATGGTGTTTGGTCTATTACGTGGCAAGCGACAGCTGTCTAATGGTGTTTGGTCTATTACGTGGCAAGCGACAGCTGTCTAATGGTGTTTGGTCTATTACGTGGCAAGCGACAGTTGTCTAATGGTGTTTGGTCTATTACGTGGCAAGCGACAGCTGTCTAATGGTGTTTGGTCTATTACGTGGCAAGCGACAGTTGTCTAATGATGTGTGGTCTATTACGTGGCAAGCGACAGTTGTCTAATGGTGTTTGATCTATTACGTGGCAAGCGACAGTTGTCTAATGGTGTTTGGTCTATTACGTGGCAAGCGACAGTTGTCTAATGGTGTTTGGTCTATTACGTGGCAAGCGACAGCTGTCTAATGGTGTTTGGTCTATTACGTGGCAAGCGACAGCTGTCTAATGGTGTTTGGTCTATTACGTGACAAGCGACAGTTGTCTAATGATGTGTGGTCTATTACGTGGCAAGCGACAGCTGTCTAATGGTGTTTGGTCTATTACGTGGAAAGCGACAGCTGTCTAATGGTGTTTGGTCTATTACGTGGCAAGCGACAGTTGTCTAATGATGTGTGGTCTATTACGTGGCAAGCGACAGATGTCTAATGGTGTTTGGTCTATTACGTGGCAAGCGACAGTTGTCTAATGATGTGTGGTCTATTACGTGACAAGCGACAGTTGTCTAATGGTGTGTGGTCTATTACGTGGCAAGCGACAGTTGTCTAATGATGTGTGGTCTATTACGTGACAAGCGACAGTTGTCTAATGATGTGTTGTCTATTACGTGACAAGCGACAGTTGTCTAATGGTGTTTGGTCTATTACGTGGCAAGCGACAGTTGTCTAATGGTGTTTGGTCTATTACGTGGCAAGCGACAGCTGTCTAATGGTGTTTGGTCTATTACGTGGCAAGCGACAGTTGTCTAATGATGTGTGGTCTATTACGTGGCAAGTGACAGTTGTCTAATGATGTTTGATCTATTACGTGGCAAGCGACAGTTGTCTAATGATGTGTGGTCTATTACGTGACAAGCGACAGTTGTCTAATGGTGTGTGGTCTATTACGTGGCAAGCGACAGTTGTCTAATGGTGTTTGGTCTATTACGTGGCAAGCGACAGTTGTCTAATGGTGTTAGGTCTATTACGTGGCAAGCGACAGTTTTCTAATGGTGTTTGGTCTATTACGTGACAAGCGACAGTTGTCTAATAGTGTTTGATCTATTACGTGGCAAGCGACAGTTGTCTAATGGTGTTTGGTCTAGTACGTGGCAAGCGACAGTTTTCTAATGGTGTTTGATCTATTACGTGGCAAGTGACAGTTGTCTAATGGTGTTTGGTCTATTACGTGGCAAGCGACAGTTGTCTAATGGTGTTTGATCTATTACGTGGCAAGTGACAGTTGTCTAATGGTGTTTGGTCTATTACGTGGCAAGCGACAGTTGTCTAATGATGTGTGGTCTATTACGTGGCAAGCGACAGTTGTCTAATGGTGTTTGATCTATTACGTGGCAAGTGACAGTTGTCTAATGATGTGTGGTCTATTACGTGGCAAGCGACAGTTGTCTAATGGTGTTTGATCTATTACGTGGCAAGTGACAGTTGTCTAATGGTGTTTGGTCTATTACGTGGCAAGTGACAGTTGTCTAATGGTGTTTGGTCTATTACGTGGCAAGCGACAGTTGTCTAATGGTGTTTGGTCTATTACGAGGCAAGCGACAGTTGTCTAATTGTGTTTGGTCTATTACGTGGCAAGCGATAGCTGTCTAATGGTGTTTGGTCTATGACGTGGCAAGCGACAGTTGTCTAATGATGTGTGGTCTATTACGTGGCAAGCGACAGTTGTCTAATGGTATTTGGTCTATTACGTGGCAAGCGACAGTTGTCTAATGATGTTTTTATCTATTACGTGGCAAGCGATAGCTGTCTAATGGTGTTTGGTCTATTACGTGGCAAGCGACAGTTGTCTAATGGTGTTTAATCTATTACGTGGCAAGCGACAGTTGTCTAATGGTGTTTGGTCTATTACGTGGCAAGCGACAGCTGTCTAATGGTGTTTGGTCTATTACTTGGCAAGCGACAGTTGTCTAATGGTGTTTGATCTTTTACGTGGCAAGCGATAGCTGTCTAATGGTGTTTGGTCTATTACGTGGCAAGCGACAGTTGTCTAATGATGTTTGATCTATTACGTGGCAATCGACAGTTGTCTAATGGTGTTTGATCTATTACGTGGCAAGTGACAGCTGTCTAATGGTGTTTGGTCTATTACGTGGCAAGCAACAGTTTTCTAATGGTGTTTGATCTATTACGTGGCAAGCGACAGTTGTCTAATGGTGTTTGGTCTATTACGTGGCAAGCGACAGCTGTCTAATGGTGTTTGGTCTATTACGTGGCAAGTGACAGTTGTCTAATGATGTTTGATCTATTACGTGGCAAGCGACAGTTGTCTAATGATGTGTGGTCTATTACGTGACAAGCGACAGTTGTCTAATGGTGTGTGGTCTATTACGTGGCAAGCGACAGTTGTCTAATGGTGTTTGGTCTATTACGTGGCAAGCGACAGTTGTCTAATGGTGTTTGGTCTATTACGTGGCAAGCGACAGTTTTCTAATGGTGTTTGGTCTATTACGTGACAAGCGACAGTTGTCTAATAGTGTTTGATCTATTACGTGGCAAGCGACAGTTGTCTAATGGTGTTTGGTCTAGTACGTGGCAAGCGACAGTTTTCTAATGGTGTTTGATCTATTACGTGGCAAGTGACAGTTGTCTAATGGTGTTTGGTCTATTACGTGGCAAGCGACAGTTGTCTAATGGTGTTTGATCTATTACGTGGCAAGTGACAGTTGTCTAATGGTGTTTGGTCTATTACGTGGCAAGCGACAGTTGTCTAATGATGTGTGGTCTATTACGTGGCAAGCGACAGTTGTCTAATGGTGTTTGATCTATTACGTGGCAAGTGACAGTTGTCTAATGATGTGTGGTCTATTACGTGGCAAGCGACAGTTGTCTAATGGTGTTTGATCTATTACGTGGCAAGTGACAGTTGTCTAATGGTGTTTGGTCTATTACGTGGCAAGTGACAGTTGTCTAATGGTGTTTGGTCTATTACGTGGCAAGCGACAGTTGTCTAATGGCGTTTGGTCTATTACGAGGCAAGCGACAGTTGTCTAATTGTGTTTGGTCTATTACGTGGCAAGCGATAGCTGTCTAATGGTGTTTGGTCAATGACGTGGCAAGCGACAGTTGTCTTATGATGTGTGGTCTATTACGTGGCAAGCGACAGTTGTCTAATGGTATTTGGTCTATTACGTGGCAAGCGACAGTTGTCTAATGATGTTTTTATCTATTACGTGGCAAGCGATAGCTGTCTAATGGTGTTTGGTCTATTACGTGGCAAGCGACAGTTGTCTAATGGTGTTTAATCTATTACGTGGCAAGCGACAGTTGTCTAATGGTGTTTGGTCTATTACGTGGCAAGCGACAGCTGTCTAATGGTGTTTGGTCTATTACTTGGCAAGCGACAGTTGTCTAATGGTGTTTGATCTATTACGTGGCAAGCGATAGCTGTCTAATGGTGTTTGGTCTATTACGTGGCAAGCGACAGTTGTCTAATGATGTTTGATCTATTACGTGGCAAGCGACAGTTGTCTAATGGTGTTTGATCTATTACGTGGCAAGTGACAGCTGTCTAATGGTGTTTGGTCTATTACGTGGTAAGCAACAGTTTTCTAATGGTGTTTGATCTATTACGTGGCAAGCGACAGTTGTCTAATGGTGTTTGGTCTATTACGTGGCAAGCGACAGCTGTCTAATGGTGTTTGGTCTATTACGTGGCAAGCGACAGTTGTCTAATGGAGTTTGGTCTATTACGTGGCAAGCGACAGTTGTCTAATGGTATTTGGTCTATTACGTGGCAAGCGACAGTTGTCTAATGGTGTTTGATCTATTACGTGGCAAGCGACAGTTGTCTAATAGTGTTTGTTCTATTACGTGGCAAGCGACAGCTGTCTAATGGTGTTTGGTCTATTACATGGCAAGCGACAGTTGTCTAATGGTGTTTGATCTATTACGTGGCAAGCGATAGCTGTCTAATGGAGTTTGGTCTATTACGTGGCAAGCGACAGCTGTCTAATGATGTTTGATCTATTACGTGGCAAGCGACAGTTGTCTAATGGTGTTTGGTCTTTTACGTGGCAAGCGACAGCTGTCTAATTGTGTTTGGTCTATTACGTGGCAAGCGATAGCTGTCTAATGGTGTTTGGTCTATTACGTGGCAAGCGATAGCTGTCTAATGGTGTTTGGTCTATGACGTGGCAAGCGACAGTTGTCTAATGATGTGTGGTCTATTACGTGGCAAGCGACAGTTGTCTAATTGTATTTGGTCTATTACGTGGCAAGCGACAGTTGTCTAATGATGTTTTTATCTATTACGTGGCAAGCGATAGCTGTCTAATGGTGTTTGGTCTATTACGTGGCAAGCGACAGTTGTCTAATGGTGTTTAATCTATTACGTGGCAAGCGACAGTTGTCTAATGGTGTTTGGTCTTTTACGTGGCAAGCGACAGCTGTCTAATGGTGTTTGGTCTATTACTTGGCAAGCGACAGTTGTCTAATGGTGATTGATCTATTACATGGCAAGCGATAGCTGTCTAATGGTGTTTGGTCTATTACGTGGCAAGCGACAGTTGTCTAATGATGTTTGATCTATTACGTGGCAAGCGACAGTTGTCTAATGGTGTTTGATCTATTACGTGGCAAGTAACAGCTGTCTAATGGTGTTTGGTCTATTACGTGGCAAGCAACAGTTTTCTAATGGTGTTTGATCTATTACGTGGCAAGCGACAGTTGTCTAATGGTGTTTGGTCTATTACGTGGCAAGCGACAGCTGTCTAATGGTGTTTGGTCTATTACGTGGCAAGCGACAGTTGTCTAATGGAGTTTGGTCTATTACGTGGCAAGCGACAGTTGTCTAATGGTATTTGGTCTATTACGTGGCAAGCGACAGTTGTCTAATGGCGTTTGATCTATTACTTGGCAAGCGACAGTTGTCTAATGGTGTTTGTTCTATTACGTGGCAAGCGACAGCTGTCTAATGGTGTGTGGTCTATTACTTGGCAAGCGACAGTTGTCTAATGGTGTTTGATCTATTACGTGGCAAGCGATAGCTGTCTAATGGAGTTTGGTCTATTACGTGGCAAGAGAGGCTGTCTAATGATATTTGATCTATTACGTGGCAAGCGACAGTTGTCTAATGGTGTTTGGTCTATTACGTGGCAAGCGACAGCTGTCTAATGGTGTTTGGTCTATTACGTGGCAAGCGACAGTTGTCTAATGGTGTTTGGTCTATTAAGTTGCAAGCGACAGTTGTCTAATGATGTTTGATCTATTACGTGGCAAGCGACAGTTGTCTAATGGTGTTTGATCTATTACGTGGCAAGTGACAGCTGTCTAATGGTGTTTGGTCTATTACGTGGCAAGCGACAGCTGTCTAATGGTGTTTGATCTATTACGTGGCAAGCGACAGTTGTCTAATGGTGTTTGGTCTATTACGTGGCAAGCGACAGCTGTCTAATGGTGTTTGGTCTATTACGTGGCAAGCGACAGTTTTCTAATGGTGTTTGATCTATTACGTGGCAAGTGACAGTTGTCTAATGGTGTTTGGTCTATTACGTGGCAAGCGACAGCTGTCTAATGGTGTTTGGTCTATTACTTGGCAAGCGACAGTTGTCTAATGGTGTTTGGTCTATTACGAGGCAAGCGACAGTTGTCTAATTGTGTTTGGTCTATTACGTGGCAAGCGATAGCTGTCTAATGGTGTTTGGTCTATGACGTGGCAAGCGACAGTTGTCTAATGATGTGTGGTCTATTACGTGGCAAGCGACAGTTGTCTAATGGTATTTGGTCTATTACGTGGCAAGCGACAGTTGTCTAATGATGTTTTTATCTATTACGTGGCAAGCGATAGCTGTCTAATGGTGTTTGGTCTATTACGTGGCAAGCGACAGTTGTCTAATGGTGTTTAATCTATTACGTGGCAAGCGACAGTTGTCTAATGGTGTTTGGTCTATTACGTGGCAAGCGACAGCTGTCTAATGGTGTTTGGTCTATTACTTGGCAAGCGACAGTTGTCTAATGGTGTTTGATCTTTTACGTGGCAAGCGATAGCTGTCTAATGGTGTTTGGTCTATTACGTGGCAAGCGACAGTTGTCTAATGATGTTTGATCTATTACGTGGCAAGCGACAGTTGTCTAATGGTGTTTGATCTATTACGTGGCAAGTGACAGCTGTCTAATGGTGTTTGGTCTATTACGTGGCAAGCAACAGTTTTCTAATGGTGTTTGATCTATTACGTGGCAAGCGACAGTTGTCTAATGGTGTTTGGTCTATTACGTGGCAAGCGACAGCTGTCTAATGGTGTTTGGTCTATTACGTGGCAAGTGACAGTTGTCTAATGATGTTTGATCTATTACGTGGCAAGCGACAGTTGTCTAATGATGTGTGGTCTATTACGTGACAAGCGACAGTTGTCTAATGGTGTGTGGTCTATTACGTGGCAAGCGACAGTTGTCTAATGGTGTTTGGTCTATTACGTGGCAAGCGACAGTTGTCTAATGGTGTTTGGTCTATTACGTGGCAAGCGACAGTTTTCTAATGGTGTTTGGTCTATTACGTGACAAGCGACAGTTGTCTAATAGTGTTTGATCTATTACGTGGCAAGCGACAGTTGTCTAATGGTGTTTGGTCTAGTACGTGGCAAGCGACAGTTTTCTAATGGTGTTTGATCTATTACGTTGCAAGTGACAGTTGTCTAATGGTGTTTGGTCTATTACGTGGCAAGCGACAGTTGTCTAATGGTGTTTGATCTATTACGTGGCAAGTGACAGTTGTCTAATGGTGTTTGGTCTATTACGTGGCAAGCGACAGTTGTCTAATGATGTGTGGTCTATTACGTGGCAAGCGACAGTTGTCTAATGGTGTTTGATCTATTACGTGGCAAGTGACAGTTGTCTAATGATGTGTGGTCTATTACGTGGCAAGCGACAGTTGTCTAATGGTGTTTGATCTATTACGTGGCAAGTGACAGTTGTCTAATGGTGTTTGGTCTATTACGTGGCAAGTGACAGTTGTCTAATGGTGTTTGGTCTATTACGTGGCAAGCGACAGTTGTCTAATGGTGTTTGGTCTATTACGAGGCAAGCGACAGTTGTCTAATTGTGTTTGGTCTATTACGTGGCAAGCGATAGCTGTCTAATGGTGTTTGGTCAATGACGTGGCAAGCGACAGTTGTCTTATGATGTGTGGTCTATTACGTGGCAAGCGACAGTTGTCTAATGGTATTTGGTCTATTACGTGGCAAGCGACAGTTGTCTAATGATGTTTTTATCTATTACGTGGCAAGCGATAGCTGTCTAATGGTGTTTGGTCTATTACGTGGCAAGCGACAGTTGTCTAATGGTGTTTAATCTATTACGTGGCAAGCGACAGTTGTCTAATGGTGTTTGGTCTATTACGTGGCAAGCGACAGCTGTCTAATGGTGTTTGGTCTATTACGTGGCAAGCAACAGTTTTCTAATGGTGTTTGATCTATTACGTGGCAAGCGACAGTTGTCTAATGGTGTTTGGTCTATTACGTGGCAAGCGACAGCTGTCTAATGGTGTTTGGTCTATTACGTGGCAAGCGAAGGTTGTCTAATGGAGTTTGGTCTATTACGTGGCAAGCGACAGTTGTCTAATGGTATTTGGTCTATTACGTGGCAAGCGACAGTTGTCTAATGGTGTTTGATCTATTACGTGGCAAGCGACAGTTGTCTAATGGTGTTTGTTCTATTACGTGGCAAGCGACAGCTGTCTAATGGTGTTTGGTCTATTACTTGGCAAGCGACAGTTGTCTAATGGTGTTTGATCTATTACGTGGCAAGCGATAGCTGTCTAATGGAGTTTGGTCTATTACGTGGCAAGCGACAGCTGTCTAATGATGTTTGATCTATTACGTGGCAAGCGACAGTTGTCTAATGGTGTTTGGTCTATTACGTGGCAAGCGACAGCTGTCTAATGGTGTTTGGTCTATTACGTGGCAAGCGACAGTTGTCTAATGGTGTTTGGTCTATTACGTGGCAAGCGACAGCTGTCTAATGGTGTTTGGTCTATTACGTGGCAAGCGACAGTTTTCTAATGGTGTTTGATCTATTACGTGGCAAGTGACAGTTGTCTAATGGTGTTTGGTCTATTACGTGGCAAGCGACAGTTGTCTAATGGTGTTTGGTCTATTACGTGGCAAGCGACATTTTTCTAATGGTGTTTGATCTATTACGTGGCAAGTGACAGTTGTCTAATGGTGTTTGGTCCATAACGTGGCAAGCGACAGTTGTCTAATGGTGTTTGGTCTATTACGTGGCAAGCGACAGTTGTCTAATGGTGTTTGGTCTATTACGTGGCAAGCGACAGCTGTCTAATGGTGTTTGGTCTATTACGTGGCAAGCGACAGTTGTCTAATGGTGTTTGGTCTATTACGTGGCAAGCGACAGCTGTCTAATGGTGTTTGGTCTATTACGTGGCAAGCGACAGCTGTCTAATGGTGTTTGGTCTATTACGTGGCAAGCGACAGTTGTCTAATGGTGTTTGGTCTATTACGTGACAAGCGACAGCTGTCTAATGGTGTTTGGTCTATTACGTGGCAAGCGACAGCTGTCTAATGGTGTTTGGTCTATTACGTGGCAAGCGACAGCTGTCTAATGGTGTTTGGTCTATTACGTGGCAAGCGACAGCTGTCTAATGGTGTTTGGTCTATTACGTGGCAAGCGACAGCTGTCCAATGGTGTTTGGTCTATTACGTGGCAAGCGACAGTTGTCTAATGGTGTTTGGTCTATTACGTGGCAAGCGACAGCTGTCTAATGGTGTTTGGTCTATTACGTGGCAAGCGACAGTTGTCTAATGATGTGTGGTCTATTACGTGGCAAGCGACAGCTGTCTAATGGTGTTTGATCTATTACGTGGCAAGCGACAGTTGTCTAATGGTGTTTGGTCTATTACGTGGCAAGCGACAGTTGTCTAATGGTGTTTGGTCTATTACGTGGCAAGCGACAGCTGTCTAATGGTGTTTGGTCTATTACGTGGCAAGCGACAGCTGTCTAATGGTGTTTGGTCTATTACGTGACAAGCGACAGTTGTCTAATGATGTGTGGTCTATTACGTGGCAAGCGACAGCTGTCTAATGGTGTTTGGTCTATTACGTGGCAAGCGACAGCTGTCTAATGGTGTTTGGTCTATTACGTGGCAAGCGACAGTTGTCTAATGATGTGTGGTCTATTACGTGGCAAGCGACAGATGTCTAATGGTGTTTGGTCTATTACGTGGCAAGCGACAGTTGTCTAATGATGTGTGGTCTATTACGTGACAAGCGACAGTTGTCTAATGGTGTGTGGTCTATTACGTGGCAAGCGACAGTTGTCTAATGATGTGTGGTCTATTACGTGACAAGCGACAGTTGTCTAATGATGTGTGGTCTATTACGTGACAAGCGACAGTTGTCTAATGGTGTTTGGTCTATTACGTGGCAAGCGACAGTTGTCTAATGGTGTTTGGTCTATTACGTGGCAAGCGACAGCTGTCTAATGGTGTTTGGTCTATTACGTGGCAAGCGACAGTTGTCTAATGATGTGTGGTCTATTACGTGGCAAGTGACAGTTGTCTAATGATGTTTGATCTATTACGTGGCAAGCGACAGTTGTCTAATGATGTGTGGTCTATTACGTGACAAGCGACAGTTGTCTAATGGTGTGTGTCTATTACGTGGCAAGCGACAGTTGTCTAATGGTGTTTGGTCTATTGCGTGGCAAGCGACAGTTGTCTAATGGTGTTTGGTCTATTACGTGGCAAGCGACAGTTTTCTAATGGTGTTTGGTATATTACGTGACAAGCGACAGTTGTCTAATAGTGTTTGATCTATTACGTGGCAAGCGACAGTTGTCTAATGGTGTTTGGTCTAGTACGTGGCAAGCGACAGTTTTCTAATGGTGTTTGATCTATTACGTGGCAAGTGACAGTTGTCTAATGGTGTTTGGTCTATTACGTGGCAAGCGACAGTTGTCTAATGGTGTTTGATCTATTACGTGGCAAGTGAGAGTTGTCTAATGGTGTTTGGTCTATTACGTGGCAAGCGACAGTTGTCTAATGATGTGTGGTCTATTACGTGGCAAGCGACAGTTGTCTAATGGTGTTTGATCTATTACGTGGCAAGTGACAGTTGTCTAATGATGTGTGGTCTATTACGTGGCAAGCGACAGTTGTCTAATGGTGTTTGATCTATTACGTGGCAAGTGACAGTTGTCTAATGGTGTTTGGTCTATTACGTGGCAAGTGACAGTTGTCTAATGGTGTTTGGTCTATTACGTGGCAAGCGACAGTTGTCTAATGGTGTTTGGTCTTTTACGAGGCAAGCGACAGTTGTCTAATTGTGTTTGGTCTATTACGTGGCAAGCGATAGCTGTCTAATGGTGTTTGGTCTATGACGTGGCAAGCGACAGTTGTCTAATGATGTGTGGTCTATTACGTGGCAAGCGACAGTTGTCTAATGGTATTTGGTCTATTACGTGGCAAGCGACAGTTGTCTAATGATGTTTTTATCTATTACGTGGCAAGCGATAGCTCTCTAATGGTGTTTGGTCTATTACGTGGCAAGCGACAGTTGTCTAATGGTGTTTAATCTATTACGTGGCAAGCGACAGTTGTCTAATGGTGTTTGGTCTTTTACGAGGCAAGCGACAGCTGTCTAATGGTGTTTGGTCTATTACTTGGCAAGCGACAGTTGTCTAATGGTGTTTGATCTATTACATGGCAAGCGATAGCTGTCTAATGGTGTTTGGTCTATTACGTGGCAAGCGACAGTTGTCTAATGATGTTTGATCTATTACGTGGCAAGCGACAGTTGTCTAATGGTGTTTGATCTATTACGTGGCAAGTGACAGCTGTCTAATGGTGTTTGGTCTATTACGTGGCAAGCAACAGTTTTCTAATGGTGTTTGATCTATTACGTGGCAAGCGACAGTTGTCTAATGGTGTTTGGTCTATTACGTGGCAAGCGACAGCTGTCTAATGGTGTTTGGTCTATTACGTGGCAAGCGACAGTTGTCTAATGGAGTTTGGTCTATTACGTGGCAAGCGACAGTTGTCTAATGGTATTTGGTCTATTACGTGGCAAGCGACAGTTGTCTAATGGCGTTTGATCTATTACGTGGCAAGCGACAGTTGTCTAATGGTGTTTGTTCTATTACGTGGCAAGCGACAGCTGTCTAATGGTGTGTGGTCTATTACTTGGCAAGCGACAGTTGTCTAATGGTGTTTGATCTATTACGTGGCAAGCGATAGCTGTCTAATGGAGTTTGGTCTATTACGTGGCAAGAGAGGCTGTCTAATGATATTTGATCTATTACGTGGCAAGCGACAGTTGTCTAATGGTGTTTGGTCTATTACGTGGCAAGCGACAGCTGTCTAATGGTGTTTGGTCTATTACGTGGCAAGCGACAGTTGTCTAATGGTGTTTGGTCTATTAAGTGGCAAGCGACAGTTGTCTAATGATGTTTGATCTATTACGTGGCAAGCGACAGTTGTCTAATGGTGTTTGATCTATTACGTGGCAAGTGACAGCTGTCTAATGGTGTTTGGTCTATTACGTGGCAAGCGACAGCTGTCTAATGGTGTTTGATCTATTACGTGGCAAGCGACAGTTGTCTAATGGTGTTTGGTCTATTACGTGGCAAGCGACAGCTGTCTAATGGTGTTTGGTCTATTACGTGGCAAGCGACAGTTTTCTAATGGTGTTTGATCTATTACGTGGCAAGTGACAGTTGTCTAATGGTGTTTGGTCTATTACGTGGCAAGCGACAGTTGTCTAATGGTGTTTGGTCTATTACGTGGCAAGCGACATTTTTCTAATGGTGTTTGATCTATTACGTGGCAAGTGACAGTTGTCTAATGGTGTTTGGTCCATTACGTGGCAAGCGACAGTTGTCTAATGGTGTTTGGTCTATTACGTGGCAAGCGACAGCTGTCTAATGGTGTTTGGTCTATTACGTGGCAAGCGACAGCTGTCTAATGGTGTTTGGTCTATTACGTGGCAAGCGACAGTTGTCTAATGGTGTTTGGTCTATTACGTGGCAAGCGACAGCTGTCTAATGGTGTTTGGTCTATTACGTGGCAAGCGACAGCTGTCTAATGGTGTTTGGTCTATTACGTGGCAAGCGACAGTTGTCTAATGGTGTTTGGTCTATTACGTGACAAGCGACAGCTGTCTAATGGTGTTTGGTCTATTACGTGGCAAGCGACAGCTGTCTAATGGTGTTTGGTCTATTACGTGGCAAGCGACAGCTGTCTAATGGTGTTTGGTCTATTACGTGGCAAGCGACAGCTGTCTAATGGTGTTTGGTCTATTACGTGGCAAGCGACAGCTGTCTAATGGTGTTTGGTCTATTACGTGGCAAGCGACAGTTGTCTAATGGTGTTTGGTCTATTACGTGGCCAGCGACAGCTGTCTAATGGTGTTTGGTCTATTACGTGGCAAGCGACAGTTGTCTAATGATGTGTGGTCTATTACGTGGCAAGCGACAGTTGTCTAATGGTGTTTGATCTATTACGTGGCAAGTGACAGTTGTCTGATTGTGTTTGGTCTATTACGTGGCAGCGACAGTTGTCTAATGGTGTTTGGTCTATTACGTGGCAAGCGACAGCTGTCTAATGGTTTTTGGTCTATTACGTGGCAAGCGACAGCTGTCTAATGGTGTTTGGTCTATTACGTGACAAGCGACAGTTGTCTAATGATGTGTGGTCTATTACGTGGCAAGCGGCAGCTGTCTAATGGTGTTTGGTCTATTACGTGGCAAGCGACAGCTGTCTAATGGTGTTTGGTCTATTACGTGGCAAGCGACAGTTGTCTAATGATGTGTGGTCTATTACGTGGCAAGCGACAGCTGTCTAATGGTGTTTGGTCTATTACGTGGCAAGCGACAGTTGTCTAATGATGTGTGGTCTATTACGTGACAAGCGACAGTTGTCTAATGGTGTGTGGTCTATTACGTGGCAAGCGACAGTTGTCTAATGATGTGTGGTCTATTACGTGACAAGCGACAGTTGTCTAATGATGTGTGGTCTATTACGTGACAAGCGACAGTTGTCTAATGGTGTTTGGTCTATTACGTGGCAAGCGACAGTTGTCTAATGGTGTTTGGTCTATTACGTGGCAAGCGACAGCTGTCTAATGGTGTTTGGTCTATTACGTGGCAAGCGACAGTTGTCTAATGATGTGTGGTCTATTACGTGGCAAGTGACAGTTGTCTAATGATGTTTGATCTATTACGTGGCAAGCGACAGTTGTCTAATGATGTGTGGTCTATTACGTGACAAGCGACAGTTGTCTAATGGTGTGTGGTCTATTACGTGGCAAGCGACAGTTGTCTAATGGTGTTTGGTCTATTACGTGGCAAGCGACAGTTGTCTAATGGTGTTTGGTCTATTACGTGGCAAGCGACTGTTTTCTAATGGTGTTTGGTCTATTACGTGACAAGCGACAGTTGTCTAATAGTGTTTGATCTATTACGTGGCAAGCGACAGTTGTCTAATGGTGTTTGGTCTAGTACGTGGCAAGCGACAGTTTTCTAATGGTGTTTGATCTATTACGTGCCAAGTGACAGTTGTCTAATGGTGTTTGGTCTATTACGTGGCAAGCGACAGTTGTCTAATGGTGTTTGGTCTATTACGTGGCAATCGACAGCTGTCTAATGGTGTTTGGTCTATAACGTGGCAAGCGACAGTTGTCTAATGGTGTTTGGTCTATTACGTGGCAAGCGACAGCTGTCTAATGGTGTTTGGTCTATTACGTGGCAAGCGACAGCTGTCTAATGGTGTTTGGTCTATTACGTGGCAAGCGACAGTTGTCTAATGGTGTTTGGTCTATTACGTGGCAAGCGACAGCTGTCTAATGGTGTTTGGTCTATTACGTGGCAAGCGACAGCTGTCTAATGGTGTTTGGTCTATTACGTGGCAAGCGACAGCTGTCTAATGGTGTTTGGTCTATTACGTGGCAAGCGACAGCTGTCTAATGGTGTTTGGTCTATTACGTGGCAAGCGACTGCTGTCTAATGGTGTTTGGTCTATTACGTGGCAAGCGACAGTTGTCTAATGGTGTTTGGTCTATTACGTGGCAAGCGACAGCTGTCTAATGGTGTTTGGTCTATTACGTGGCAAGCGACAGTTGTCTTATGATGTGTGGTCTATTACGTGGCAAGCGACAGTTGTCTAATGGTGTTTGATCTATTACGTGGCAAGCGACAGTTGTCTAATGGTGTTTGGTCTATTACGTGGCAAGCGACAGTTGTCTAATGGTGTTTGGTCTATTACGAGGCAAGCGACAGTTGTCTAATGGAGTTTGGTCTATTACGAGGCAAGCGACAGTTGTCTAATGGAGTTTGGTCTATTACGAGGCAAGCGACGGTTGTCTAATGGTGTTTGGTCTATTACGTGGCAAGCGATAGCTGTCTAATGGTGTTTGGTCTATTACGTGGCAAGCGACAGTTGTCTAATGGTGTTTGGTCTATTACGTGGCATGCGACAGTTGTCTAATGGAGTTTGGTCTATTACGAGGCAAGCGACAGTTGTCTAATGGTGTTTGGTCTATTACGAGGCAAGCGACAGTTGTCTAATGGTGTTTGGTCTATTACGTGGCAAGCGACAGTTGTCTAATGGCGTTTGGTCTATTACGTGGCAAGCGACAGCTGTCTAATGGTGTTTGGTCTATTACGTGGCAAGCGACAGTTGTCTAATGTTGTGTGGTCTATTACGTGGCAAGCGACAGTTGTCTAATGGTGTTTGATCTATTACGTGGCAAGCGACAGTTGTCTAATGGTGTTTGGTCTATTACGTGGCAAGCGACAGTTGTCTAATGGTGTTTGGTCTATTACGTGGCAAGCGACAGCTGTCTAATGGTGTTTGGTCTATTACGTGGCAAGCGACAGCTGTCTAATGGTGTTTGGTCTATTACGTGACAAGCGACAGTTGTCTAATGATGTGTGGTCTATTACGTGGCAAGCGACAGCTGTCTAATGGTGTTTGGTCTATTACGTGGCAAGCGACAGCTGTCTAATGGTGTTTGGTCTATTACGTGGCAAGCGACAGTTGTCTAATGATGTGTGGTCTATTACGTGGCAAGCGACAGATGTCTAATGGTGTTTGGTCTATTACGTGGCAAGCGACAGTTGTCTAATGATGTGTGGTCTATTACGTGACAAGCGACAGTTGTCTAATGGTGTGTGGTCTATTACGTGGCAAGCGACAGTTGTCTAATGATGTGTGGTCTATTACGTGACAAGCGACAGTTGTCTAATGATGTGTGGTCTATTACGTGACAAGCGACAGTTGTCTAATGGTGTTTGGTCTATTACGTGGCAAGCGACAGTTGTCTAATGGTGTTTGGTCTATTACGTGGCAAGCGACAGCTGTCTAATGGTGTTTGGTCTATTACGTGGCAAGCGACAGTTGTCTAATGATGTGTGGTCTATTACGTGGCAAGTGACAGTTGTCTAATGATGTTTGATCTATTACGTGGCAAGCGAGAGTTGTCTAATGATGTGTGGTCTATTACGTGACAAGCGACAGTTGTCTAATGGTGTGTGGTCTATTACGTGGCAAGCGACAGTTGTCTAATGGTGTTTGGTCTATTACGTGGCAAGCGACAGTTGTCTAATGGTGTTTGGTCTATTACGTGGCAAGCGACAGTTTTCTAATGGTGTTTGGTCTATTACGTGACAAGCGACAGTTGTCTAATTGTGTTTGATCTATTACGTGGCAAGCGACAGTTGTCTAATGGTGTTTGGTCTAGTACGTGGCAAGCGACAGTTTTCTAATGGTGTTTGATCTATTACGTGGCAAGTGACAGTTGTCTAATGGTGTTTGGTCTATTACGTGGCAAGCGACAGTTGTCTAATGGTGTTTGATCTATTACGTGGCAAGTGACAGTTGTCTAATGGTGTTTGGTCTATTACGTGGCAAGCGACAGTTGTCTAATGATGTGTGGTCTATTACGTGGCAAGCGACAGTTGTCTAATGGTGTTTGATCTATTACGTGGCAAGTGACAGTTGTCTAATGATGTGTGGTCTATTACGTGGCAAGCGACAGTTGTCTAATGGTGTTTGATCTATTACGTGGCAAGTGACAGTTGTCTAATGGTGTTTGGTCTATTACGTGGCAAGTGACAGTTGTCTAATGGTGTTTGGTCTATTACGTGGTAAGCGACAGTTGTCTAATGGTGTTTGGTCTATTACGAGGCAAGCGACAGTTGTCTAATTGTGTTTGGTCTATTACGTGGCAAGCGATAGCTGTCTAATGGTGTTTGGTCTATGACGTGGCAAGCGACAGTTGTCTAATGATGTGTGGTCTATTACGTGGCAAGCGACAGTTGTCTAATGGTATTTGGTCTATTACGTGGCAAGCGACAGTTGTCTAATGATGTTTTTATCTATTACGTGGCAAGCGATAGCTGTCTAATGGTGTTTGGTCTATTACGTGGCAAGCGACAGTTGTCTAATGGTGTTTAATCTATTACGTGGCAAGCGACAGTTGTCTAATGGTGTTTGGTCTATTACGTGGCAAGCGACAGCTGTCTAATGGTGTTTGGTCTATTACTTGGCAAGCGACAGTTGTCTAATGGTGTTTGATCTATTACGTGGCAAGCGATAGCTGTCTAATGGTGTTTGGTCTATTACGTGGCAAGCGACAGTTGTCTAATGATGTTTGATCTATTACGTGGCAAGCGACAGTTGTCTAATGGTGTTTGATCTATTACGTGGCAAGTGACAGCTGTCTAATGGTGTTTGGTCTATTACGTGGCAAGCAACAGTTTTCTAATGGTGTTTGATCTATTACGTGGCAAGCGACAGTTGTCTAATGGTGTTTGGTCTATTACGTGGCAAGCGACAGCTGTCTAATGGTGTTTGGTCTATTACGTGGCAAGCGACAGTTGTCTAATGGAGTTTGGTCTATTACGTGGCAAGCGACAGTTGTCTAATGGTATTTGGTCTATTACGTGGCAAGCGACAGTTGTCTAATGGTGTTTGATCTATAACGTGGCAAGCGACAGTTGTCTAATGGTGTTTGTTCTATTACGTGGCAAGCGACAGCTGTCTAATGGTGTTTGGTCTATTACTTGGCAAGCGACAGTTGTCTAATGGTGTTTGATCTATTACGTGGCAAGCGATAGCTGTCTAATGGAGTTTGGTCTATTACGTGGCAAGCGACAGCTGTCTAATGATGTTTGATCTATTACGTGGCAAGCGACAGTTGTCTAATGGTGTTTGGTCTATTACGTGGCAAGCGACAGCTGTCTAATGGTGTTTGGTCTATTACGTGGCAAGCGACAGTTGTCTAATGGTGTTTGGTCTATTACGTAGCAAGCGACAGTTGTCTAATGATGTTTGATCTATTACGTGGCAAGCGACAGTTGTCTAATGGTGTTTGATCTATTACGTGGCAAGTGACAGCTGTCTAATGGTGTTTGGTCTATTACGTGGCAAGCGACAGCTGTCTAATGGTGTTTGATCTATTACGTGGCAAGCGACAGTTGTCTAATAGTGTTTGGTCTATTACGTGGCAAGCGACAGCTGTCTAATGGTGTTTGGTCTATTACGTGGCAAGCGACAGTTTTCTAATGGTGTTTGATCTATTACGTGGCAAGTGACAGTTGTCTAATGGTGTTTGGTCTATTACGTGGCAAGCGACAGTTGTCTAATGGTGTTTGGTCTATTACGTGGCAAGCGACATTTTTCTAATGGTGTTTGATCTATTACGTGGCAAGTGACAATTGTCTAATGGTGTTTGGTCCATTACGTGGCAAGCGACAGTTGTCTAATGGTGTTTGGTCTATTACGTGGCAAGCGACAGCTGTCTAATGGTGTTTGGTCTATTACGTGGCAAGCGACAGCTGTCTAATGGTGTTTGGTCTATTACGTGGCAAGCGACAGTTGTCTAATGGTGTTTGGTCTATTACGTGGCAAGCGACAGCTGTCTAATGGTGTTTGGTCTATTACGTGGCAAGCGACAGTTGTCTAATGATGTGTGGTCTATTACGTGGCAAGCGACAGTTGTCTAATGGTGTTTGATCTATTACGTGGCAAGCGACAGTTGTCTAATGGTGTTTGGTCTATTACGTGGCAAGCGACAGTTGTCTAATGGTGTTTGGTCTATTACGTGGCAAGCGACAGCTGTCTAATGGTGTTTGGGCTATTACGTGGCAAGCGAAAGCTGGCTAATGGTGTTTGGTCTATTACGTGACAAGCGACAGTTGTCTAATGATGTGTGGTCTATTACGTGGCAAGCGACAGCTGTCTAATGGTGTTTGGTCTATTACGTGGCAAGCGACAGCTGTCTAATGGTGTTTGGTCTATTACGTGGCAAGCGACATTTTTCTAATGGTGTTTGATCTATTACGTGGCAAGTGACAATTGTCTAATGGTGTTTGGTCCATTACGTGGCAAGCGACAGCTGTCTAATGGTGTTTGGTCTATTACGTGGCAAGCGACAGCTGTCTAATGGTGTTTGGTCTATTACGTGGCAAGCGACAGCTGTCTAATGGTGTTTGGTCTATTACGTGGCAAGCGACAGTTGTCTAATGGTGTTTGGTCTATTACGTGGCAAGCGACAGCTGTCTAATGGTGTTTGGTCTATTACGTGGCAAGCGACAGTTGTCTAATGATGTGTGGTCTATTACGTGGCAAGCGACAGTTGTCTAATGGTGTTTGATCTATTACGTGGCAAGCGACAGTTGTCTAATGGTGTTTGGTCTATTACGTGGCAAGCGACAGTTGTCTAATGGTGTTTGGTCTATTACGTGGCAAGCGACAGCTGTCTAATGGTGTTTGGGCTATTACGTGGCAAGCGACAGCTGGCTAATGGTGTTTGGTCTATTACGTGACAAGCGACAGTTGTCTAATGATGTGTGGTCTATTACGTGGCAAGCGACAGCTGTCTAATGGTGTTTGGTCTATTACGTGGCAAGCGACAGCTGTCTAATGGTGTTTGGTCTATTACGTGGCAAGCGACAGTTGTCTAATGATGTGTGGTCTATTACGTGGCAAGCGACAGCTGTCTAATGGTGTTTGGTCTATTACGTGGCAAGCGACAGTTGTCTAATGATGTGTGGTCTATTACGTGACAAGCGACAGTTGTCTAAAGGTGTGTGGTCTATTACGTGGCAAGCGACAGTTGTCTAATGATGTGTGGTCTATTACGTGACAAGCGACAGCTGTCTAATGGTGTTTGGTCTATTACGTGGCAAGCGACAGCTGTCTAATGGTGTTTGGTCTATTACGTGGCAAGCGACAGCTGTCTAATGGTGTTTGGTCTATTACGTGGCAAGCGACAGTTGTCTAATGGTGTTTGGTCTATTACGTGGCAAGCGACAGCTGTCTAATGGTGTTTGGTCTATTACGTGGCAAGCGACAGCTGTCTAATGGTGTTTGGTCTATTACGTGGCAAGCGACAGTTGTCTAATGGTGTTTGGTCTATTACGTGACAAGCGACAGCTGTCTAATGGTGTTTGGTCTATTACGTGGCAAGCGACAGCTGTCTAATGGTGTTTGGTCTATTACGTGGCAAGCGACAGCTGTCTAATGGTGTTTGGTCTATTACGTGGCAAGCGACAGCTGTCTAATGGTGTTTGGTCTATTACGTGGCAAGCGACAGCTGTCTAATGGTGTTTGGTCTATTACGTGGCAAGCGACAGTTGTCTAATGGTGTTTGGTCTATTACGTGGCCAGCGACAGCTGTCTAATGGTGTTTGGTCTATTACGTGGCAAGCGACAGTTGTCTAATGATGTGTGGTCTATTACGTGGCAAGCGACAGTTGTCTAATGGTGTTTGATCTATTACGTGGCAAGTGACAGTTGTCTGATGGTGTTTGGTCTATTACGTGGCAGCGACAGTTGTCTAATGGTGTTTGGTCTATTACGTGGCAAGCGACAGCTGTCTAATGGTTTTTGGTCTATTACGTGGCAAGCGACAGCTGTCTAATGGTGTTTGGTCTATTACGTGACAAGCGACAGTTGTCTAATGATGTGTGGTCTATTACGTGGCAAGCGGCAGCTGTCTAATGGTGTTTGGTCTATTACGTGGCAAGCGACAGCTGTCTAATGGTGTTTGGTCTATTACGTGGCAAGCGACAGTTGTCTAATGATGTGTGGTCTATTACGTGGCAAGCGACAGCTGTCTAATGGTGTTTGGTCTATTACGTGGCAAGCGACAGTTGTCTAATGATGTGTGGTCTATTACGTGACAAGCGACAGTTGTCTAATGGTGTGTGGTCTATTACGTGGCAAGCGACAGTTGTCTAATGATGTGTGGTCTATTACGTGACAAGCGACAGTTGTCTAATGATGTGTGGTCTATTACGTGACAAGCGACAGTTGTCTAATGGTGTTTGGTCTATTACGTGGCAAGCGACAGTTGTCTAATGGTGTTTGGTCTATTACGTGGCAAGCGACAGCTGTCTAATGGTGTTTGGTCTATTACGTGGCAAGCGACAGTTGTCTAATGATGTGTGGTCTATTACGTGGCAAGTGACAGTTGTCTAATGATGTTTGATCTATTACGTGGCAAGCGACAGTTGTCTAATGATGTGTGGTCTATTACGTGACAAGCGACAGTTGTCTAATGGTGTGTGGTCTATTACGTGGCAAGCGACAGTTGTCTAATGGTGTTTGGTCTATTACGTGGCAAGCGACAGTTGTCTAATGGTGTTTGGTCTATTACGTGGCAAGCGACTGTTTTCTAATGGTGTTTGGTCTATTACGTGACAAGCGACAGTTGTCTAATAGTGTTTGATCTATTACGTGGCAAGCGACAGTTGTCTAATGGTGTTTGGTCTAGTACGTGGCAAGCGACAGTTTTCTAATGGTGTTTGATCTATTACGTGCCAAGTGACAGTTGTCTAATGGTGTTTGGTCTATTACGTGGCAAGCGACAGTTGTCTAATGGTGTTTGGTCTATTACGTGGCAATCGACAGCTGTCTAATGGTGTTTGGTCTATAACGTGGCAAGCGACAGTTGTCTAATGGTGTTTGGTCTATTACGTGGCAAGCGACAGCTGTCTAATGGTGTTTGGTCTATTACGTGGCAAGCGACAGCTGTCTAATGGTGTTTGGTCTATTACGTGGCAAGCGACAGTTGTCTAATGGTGTTTGGTCTATTACGTGGCAAGCGACAGCTGTCTAATGGTGTTTGGTCTATTACGTGGCAAGCGACAGCTGTCTAATGGTGTTTGGTCTATTACGTGGCAAGCGACAGCTGTCTAATGGTGTTTGGTCTATTACGTGGCAAGCGACAGCTGTCTAATGGTGTTTGGTCTATTACGTGGCAAGCGACTGCTGTCTAATGGTGTTTGGTCTATTACGTGGCAAGCGACAGTTGTCTAATGGTGTTTGGTCTATTACGTGGCAAGCGACAGCTGTCTAATGGTGTTTGGTCTATTACGTGGCAAGCGACAGTTGTCTTATGATGTGTGGTCTATTACGTGGCAAGCGACAGTTGTCTAATGGTGTTTGATCTATTACGTGGCAAGCGACAGTTGTCTAATGGTGTTTGGTCTATTACGTGGCAAGCGACAGTTGTCTAATGGTGTTTGGTCTATTACGAGGCAAGCGACAGTTGTCTAATGGAGTTTGGTCTATTACGAGGCAAGCGACAGTTGTCTAATGGAGTTTGGTCTATTACGAGGCAAGCGACGGTTGTCTAATGGTGTTTGGTCTATTAAGTGGCAAGCGATAGCTGTCTAATGGTGTTTGGTCTATTACGTGGCAAGCGACAGTTGTCTAATGGTGTTTGGTCTATTACGTGGCATGCGACAGTTGTCTAATGGAGTTTGGTCTATTACGAGGCAAGCGACAGTTGTCTAATGGTGTTTGGTCTATTACGAGGCAAGCGACAGTTGTCTAATGGTGTTTGGTCTATTACGTGGCAAGCGACAGTTGTCTAATGGCGTTTGGTCTATTACGTGGCAAGCGACAGCTGTCTAATGGTGTTTGGTCTATTACGTGGCAAGCGACAGTTGTCTAATGTTGTGTGGTCTATTACGTGGCAAGCGACAGTTGTCTAATGGTGTTTGATCTATTACGTGGCAAGCGACAGTTGTCTAATGGTGTTTGGTCTATTACGTGGCAAGCGACAGTTGTCTAATGGTGTTTGGTCTATTACGTGGCAAGCGACAGCTGTCTAATGGTGTTTGGTCTATTACGTGGCAAGCGACAGCTGTCTAATGGTGTTTGGTCTATTACGTGACAAGCGACAGTTGTCTAATGATGTGTGGTCTATTACGTGGCAAGCGACAGCTGTCTAATGGTGTTTGGTCTATTACGTGGCAAGCGACAGCTGTCTAATGGTGTTTGGTCTATTACGTGGCAAGCGACAGTTGTCTAATGATGTGTGGTCTATTACGTGGCAAGCGACAGATGTCTAATGGTGTTTGGTCTATTACGTGGCAAGCGACAGTTGTCTAATGATGTGTGGTCTATTACGTGACAAGCGACAGTTGTCTAATGGTGTGTGGTCTATTACGTGGCAAGCGACAGTTGTCTAATGATGTGTGGTCTATTACGTGACAAGCGACAGTTGTCTAATGATGTGTGGTCTATTACGTGACAAGCGACAGTTGTCTAATGGTGTTTGGTCTATTACGTGGCAAGCGACAGTTGTCTAATGGTGTTTGGTCTATTACGTGGCAAGCGACAGCTGTCTAATGGTGTTTGGTCTATTACGTGGCAAGCGACAGTTGTCTAATGATGTGTGGTCTATTACGTGGCAAGTGACAGTTGTCTAATGATGTTTGATCTATTACGTGGCAAGCGAGAGTTGTCTAATGATGTGTGGTCTATTACGTGACAAGCGACAGTTGTCTAATGGTGTGTGGTCTATTACGTGGCAAGCGACAGTTGTCTAATGGTGTTTGGTCTATTACGTGGCAAGCGACAGTTGTCTAATGGTGTTTGGTCTATTACGTGGCAAGCGACAGTTTTCTAATGGTGTTTGGTCTATTACGTGACAAGCGACAGTTGTCTAATTGTGTTTGATCTATTACGTGGCAAGCGACAGTTGTCTAATGGTGTTTGGTCTAGTACGTGGCAAGCGACAGTTTTCTAATGGTGTTTGATCTATTACGTGGCAAGTGACAGTTGTCTAATGGTGTTTGGTCTATTACGTGGCAAGCGACAGTTGTCTAATGGTGTTTGATCTATTACGTGGCAAGTGACAGTTGTCTAATGGTGTTTGGTCTATTACGTGGCAAGCGACAGTTGTCTAATGATGTGTGGTCTATTACGTGGCAAGCGACAGTTGTCTAATGGTGTTTGATCTATTACGTGGCAAGTGACAGTTGTCTAATGATGTGTGGTCTATTACGTGGCAAGCGACAGTTGTCTAATGGTGTTTGATCTATTACGTGGCAAGTGACAGTTGTCTAATGGTGTTTGGTCTATTACGTGGCAAGTGACAGTTGTCTAATGGTGTTTGGTCTATTACGTGGTAAGCGACAGTTGTCTAATGGTGTTTGGTCTATTACGAGGCAAGCGACAGTTGTCTAATTGTGTTTGGTCTATTACGTGGCAAGCGATAGCTGTCTAATGGTGTTTGGTCTATGACGTGGCAAGCGACAGTTGTCTAATGATGTGTGGTCTATTACGTGGCAAGCGACAGTTGTCTAATGGTATTTGGTCTATTACGTGGCAAGCGACAGTTGTCTAATGATGTTTTTATCTATTACGTGGCAAGCGATAGCTGTCTAATGGTGTTTGGTCTATTACGTGGCAAGCGACAGTTGTCTAATGGTGTTTAATCTATTACGTGGCAAGCGACAGTTGTCTAATGGTGTTTGGTCTATTACGTGGCAAGCGACAGCTGTCTAATGGTGTTTGGTCTATTACTTGGCAAGCGACAGTTGTCTAATGGTGTTTGATCTATTACGTGGCAAGCGATAGCTGTCTAATGGTGTTTGGTCTATTACGTGGCAAGCGACAGTTGTCTAATGATGTTTGATCTATTACGTGGCAAGCGACAGTTGTCTAATGGTGTTTGATCTATTACGTGGCAAGTGACAGCTGTCTAATGGTGTTTGGTCTATTACGTGGCAAGCAACAGTTTTCTAATGGTGTTTGATCTATTACGTGGCAAGCGACAGTTGTCTAATGGTGTTTGGTCTATTACGTGGCAAGCGACAGCTGTCTAATGGTGTTTGGTCTATTACGTGGCAAGCGACAGTTGTCTAATGGAGTTTGGTCTATTACGTGGCAAGCGACAGTTGTCTAATGGTATTTGGTCTATTACGTGGCAAGCGACAGTTGTCTAATGGTGTTTGATCTATAACGTGGCAAGCGACAGTTGTCTAATGGTGTTTGTTCTATTACGTGGCAAGCGACAGCTGTCTAATGGTGTTTGGTCTATTACTTGGCAAGCGACAGTTGTCTAATGGTGTTTGATCTATTACGTGGCAAGCGATAGCTGTCTAATGGAGTTTGGTCTATTACGTGGCAAGCGACAGCTGTCTAATGATGTTTGATCTATTACGTGGCAAGCGACAGTTGTCTAATGGTGTTTGGTCTATTACGTGGCAAGCGACAGCTGTCTAATGGTGTTTGGTCTATTACGTGGCAAGCGACAGTTGTCTAATGGTGTTTGGTCTATTACGTAGCAAGCGACAGTTGTCTAATGATGTTTGATCTATTACGTGGCAAGCGACAGTTGTCTAATGGTGTTTGATCTATTACGTGGCAAGTGACAGCTGTCTAATGGTGTTTGGTCTATTACGTGGCAAGCGACAGCTGTCTAATGGTGTTTGATCTATTACGTGGCAAGCGACAGTTGTCTAATAGTGTTTGGTCTATTACGTGGCAAGCGACAGCTGTCTAATGGTGTTTGGTCTATTACGTGGCAAGCGACAGTTTTCTAATGGTGTTTGATCTATTACGTGGCAAGTGACAGTTGTCTAATGGTGTTTGGTCTATTACGTGGCAAGCGACAGTTGTCTAATGGTGTTTGGTCTATTACGTGGCAAGCGACATTTTTCTAATGGTGTTTGATCTATTACGTGGCAAGTGACAATTGTCTAATGGTGTTTGGTCCATTACGTGGCAAGCGACAGTTGTCTAATGGTGTTTGGTCTATTACGTGGCAAGCGACAGCTGTCTAATGGTGTTTGGTCTATTACGTGGCAAGCGACAGCTGTCTAATGGTGTTTGGTCTATTACGTGGCAAGCGACAGTTGTCTAATGGTGTTTGGTCTATTACGTGGCAAGCGACAGCTGTCTAATGGTGTTTGGTCTATTACGTGGCAAGCGACAGTTGTCTAATGATGTGTGGTCTATTACGTGGCAAGCGACAGTTGTCTAATGGTGTTTGATCTATTACGTGGCAAGCGACAGTTGTCTAATGGTGTTTGGTCTATTACGTGGCAAGCGACAGTTGTCTAATGGTGTTTGGTCTATTACGTGGCAAGCGACAGCTGTCTAATGGTGTTTGGGCTATTACGTGGCAAGCGAAAGCTGGCTAATGGTGTTTGGTCTATTACGTGACAAGCGACAGTTGTCTAATGATGTGTGGTCTATTACGTGGCAAGCGACAGCTGTCTAATGGTGTTTGGTCTATTACGTGGCAAGCGACAGCTGTCTAATGGTGTTTGGTCTATTACGTGGCAAGCGACATTTTTCTAATGGTGTTTGATCTATTACGTGGCAAGTGACAATTGTCTAATGGTGTTTGGTCCATTACGTGGCAAGCGACAGCTGTCTAATGGTGTTTGGTCTATTACGTGGCAAGCGACAGCTGTCTAATGGTGTTTGGTCTATTACGTGGCAAGCGACAGCTGTCTAATGGTGTTTGGTCTATTACGTGGCAAGCGACAGTTGTCTAATGGTGTTTGGTCTATTACGTGGCAAGCGACAGCTGTCTAATGGTGTTTGGTCTATTACGTGGCAAGCGACAGTTGTCTAATGATGTGTGGTCTATTACGTGGCAAGCGACAGTTGTCTAATGGTGTTTGATCTATTACGTGGCAAGCGACAGTTGTCTAATGGTGTTTGGTCTATTACGTGGCAAGCGACAGTTGTCTAATGGTGTTTGGTCTATTACGTGGCAAGCGACAGCTGTCTAATGGTGTTTGGGCTATTACGTGGCAAGCGACAGCTGGCTAATGGTGTTTGGTCTATTACGTGACAAGCGACAGTTGTCTAATTATGTGTGGTCTATTACGTGGCAAGCGACAGCTGTCTAATGGTGTTTGGTCTATTACGTGGCAAGCGACAGCTGTCTAATGGTGTTTGGTCTATTACGTGGCAAGCGACAGTTGTCTAATGATGTGTGGTCTATTACGTGGCAAGCGACAGCTGTCTAATGGTGTTTGGTCTATTACGTGGCAAGCGACAGTTGTCTAATGATGTGTGGTCTATTACGTGACAAGCGACAGTTGTCTAAAGGTGTGTGGTCTATTACGTGGCAAGCGACAGTTGTCTAATGATGTGTGGTCTATTACGTGACAAGCGACAGTTGTCTAATGATGTGTGGTCTATTACGTGACAAGCGACAGTTGTCTAATGGTGTTTGGTCTATTACGTGGCAAGCGACAGTTGTCTAATGGTGTTTGGTCTATTACGTGGCAAGCGACAGCTGTCTAATGGTGTTTGGTCTATTACGTGGCAAGCGACAGTTGTCTAATGATGTGTGGTCTATTACGTGGCAAGTGACAGTTGTCTAATGATGTTTGATCTATTACGTGGCAAGCGACAGTTGTCTAATGATGTGTGGTCTATTACGTGACAAGCGACAGTTGTCTAATGGTGTGTGGTCTATTACGTGGCAAGCGACAGTTGTCTAATGGTGTTTGGTCTATTACGTGGCAAGCGACAGTTGTCTAATGGTGTTTGGTCTATTACGTGGCAAGCGACAGTTTTCTTATGGTGTTTGGTCTATTACGTGACAAGCGACAGTTGTCTAATAGTGTTTGATCTATTACGTGGCAAGCGACAGTTGTCTAATGGTGTTTGGTCTAGTACGTGGCAAGCGACAGTTTTCTAATGGTGTTTGATCTATTACGTGGCAAGTGACAGTTGTCTAATGGTGTTTGGTCTATTACGTGGCAAGCGACAGTTGTCTAATGGTGTTTGGTCTATTACGTGGCAAGCGACAGCTGTCTAATGGTGTTTGGTCTATAACGTGGCAAGCGACAGTTGTCTAATGGTGTTTGGTCTATTACGTGGCAAGCGACAGCTGTCTAATGGTGTTTGGTCTATTACGTGGCAAGCGACAGCTGTCTAATGGTGTTTGGTCTATTACGTGGCAAGCGACAGTTGTCTAATGGTGTTTGGTCTATTACGTGGCAAGCGACAGCTGTCTAATGGTGTTTGGTCTATTACGTGGCAAGCGACAGCTGTCTAATGGTGTTTGGTCTATTACGTGGCAAGCGACAGCTGTCTAATGGTGTTTGGTCTATTACGTGGCAAGCGACAGCTGTCTAATGGTGTTTGGTCTATTACGTGGCAAGCGACAGTTGTCTAATGATGTGTGGTCTATTACGTGGCAAGCGACAGTTGTCTAATGGTGTTTGGTCTATTACGTGGCAAGCGACAGCTGTCTAATGGTGTTTGGTCTATTACGTGGCAAGCGACAGTTGTCTTATGATGTGTGGTCTATTACGTGGCAAGCGACAGTTGTCTAATGGTGTTTGATCTATTACGTGGCAAGCGACAGTTGTCTAATGGTGTTTGGTCTATTACGTGGCACGCGACAGTTGTCTAATGGTGTTTGGTCTATTACGAGGCAAGCGACAGTTGTCTAATGGAGTTTGGTCTATTACGAGGCAAGCGACAGTTGTCTAATGGAGTTTGGTCTATTACGTGGCAATCGACGGTTGTCTAATGGTGTTTGGTCTATTACGTGGCAAGCGATAGCTGTCTAATGGTGTTTGGTCTATTACGTGGCAAGCGACAGTTGTCTAATGGTGTTTGGTCTATTACGTGGCATGCGACAGTTGTCTAATGGAGTTTGGTCTATTACGAGGCAAGCGACAGTTGTCTAATGGTGTTTGGTCTATTACGTGACAAGCGACAGTTGTCTAATGGTGTTTGGTCTATTACGAGGCAAGCGACAGTTGTCTAATGGTGTTTGGTCTATTACGTGACAAGCGACAGCTGTCTAATGGAGTTTATTCTATTACGTGGCAAGCGACAGCTGTCTAATGGTGTTTGATCTATTACGTGGCAAGCGACAGTTGTCTAATGGTGTTTGGTCTATTACGTGGCAAGCGACAGTTGTCTAATGGAGTTTGGTCTATTACGAGGCAAGCGACAGCTGTCTAATGGAGTTTGGTCTATTACGTGGCAAGCGACAGTTGTCTAATGGAGTTTGGTCTATTACGTGGCAAGCGACAGCTGTCTAATGGTGTTTGATCTATTACGTGGCAAGCGACAGTTGTCTAATGGTATTTGATCTATTACGTGGCAAGCGACAGCTGTCTAATGGTGTTTGTTCTATTACGTGGCAAGCGAAAGCTGTCTAATGGAGTTTGATCTATTACGTGGCAAGCGACAGTTGTCTAATGGTGTTTGGTCTATTACGTGGCAAGCGATAGCTGTCTAATGGTGTTTGGTCTATTACGTAGCAAGCGAAAGCTGTCTAATGGTGTTTGGTCTATTACGTGGCAAGCGACAGCTGTCTAATGGTGTTTGTTCTATTACGTGGCAAGCGAAAGCTGTCTAATGGAGTTTGATCTATTACGTGGCAAGCGACAGTTGTCTAATGGTGTTTGATCTATTACGTGGCAAGCGACAGTTGTCTAATGGTGTTTGGTCTATTACGTGGCAAGCGACAGTTGTCTAATGGTGTTTGGTCTATTACGTGGCAAGCGACAGTTGTCTAATGGAGTTTGGTCTATTACGTGGCAAGCGACAGTTGTCTAATGGTGTTTGGTCTATTACGTGGCAAGCGACAGTTGTCTAATGATGTGTGGTCTATTACGTGGCAAGCGACAGTTGTCTAATGGTGTTTGGTCTATTACGTGGCAAGCGACAGCTGTCTAATGGTTTTTGGTCTATTACGTGGCAAGCGACAGCTGTCTAATGGTGTTTGGTCTATTACGTGGCAAGCGACAGCTGTCTAATGGTGTTTGGTCTATTACGTGGCAAGCGACAGCTGTCTAATGGTGTTTGGTCTATTACGTGGCAAGCGACAGTTGTCTAATTGTGTTTGGTCTATTACGTGGCAAGTGACAGTTGTCTAATGGTGTTTGGTCTATTACGTGGCAAGCGACAGTTGTCTAATGGTGTTTGATCTATAACGTGGCAAGCGACAGTTGTCTAATGATGTTTGATCTATTACTTGGCAAGCGACAGCTGTCTAATGATGTTTGGTCTATGACGTGGCAAGCGACAGCTGTCTAATGGTGTTTGGTCTATTACGTGGCAAGCGACAGCTGCCTTGGGTGGCAAAATGGCAGCAGTACAGTCACTGCAAATGGTTTGTTACATCCTCTTATTTAGGAACACTTTACAACATAACTATAAAAGATCCAGGCCTGAGCTATCAACTAGTTTAAATATGTGTCACTATCTCTAACTTTATGCAGAATTATCCAAATGCCGTGAAAAGTTTTTTGATGTGTAACATCTTTCCGCTCGGTTGCTGGATAGTTTTGTGGGAGTGATTTTGAATATTTGGGACGGAATTGGATCGCAACGATCGATCTGGCAGTGGTGGATCAAACGGAAGTATGCACAGTCCGCTCGATCGATCAAACGGAAGTGTACTAGCTGGCAGTGGTGGACAACGGAAGTATGCACTGCCCGCTCGATCGACCAAAGTGAAGTGTACTAGCAGGCAGTGGTGGACAACGGATGTATGCACTGCCCGCTCGATCGATCGAATGGAAGTGTGTCCTAGCTGGCAGTGGTGGATCGAACAGAAGTATAAGACGCACTGCCAACTCGATCGATCGATCCAGCTGGCACTGGATAGAGAAACAACCAGGGCGCGGTGTCGAAAATTGATACCATGACGCACTCTGGGCCATGTGGAATGTATATGACATACTGAACGGAAAACGCTCATGCGAACTCTGGTGTCAAGTGATTTAAACAAATGACATGGTACATGTTCGAAGTCTTCATATCAGTATTTTAAATGGCAAAATGCCTTAATATCAAACATTGTAAATAGTCGGCATTACACTGGCATAAGGCATTTTAAACTCAATGTCACTCAGGTACATTATCGAAACAAGCAAAATATAAATGAAACTTAATTCGGTAATGCAGTATTATTGGAACGTGGAAATAAGTCACCATCTTGTGCACAACTTTTTCGTAGTCGAAATAGCCGTGGGGTTATTGCGTATGATTGTGTATCTAGAGAATTTGGGTTCGAATCCTGGGCGGGGTAGATATTTTTGCTACCAGATTATCATTTTAAACGATATTTATCATATCAATATGACTCATTTTAACAGAATCCATATGAAATTACGTGTTGGTCTGTGAATCAAGAGCACCTGTTTATAAGGAATTTAAGGTTATGTGCGGTGTCGCGTCTATTAATCTAGTTGATCCATATCGTATTCTGTATTTAGGCTAGTGCTGGTGGAAGCTACAAATCATCTAATAAAATGAGTTCCGTATTAAAAACTACAATATCTGTAAAACACTCCCTTTTACAATAGATTAATATTTGTGCCAATCTTTATATATATAATTCTTCGACACGTGTGTATGTAACTGAACTCCTCCTAAACGCCTGGCCCGATTTTGATAAAATTTTGTATGAATGTTAGGGTGGGCCCATGTATGGTTTAGAATCACAATTTGACCAGATAGGTGGAATTTCAGAATTTTAGAACCACAATTTACACACAAATTTGGAACCCCAATATACAGTCATAAACAGTCGTCATGGAAACCGCTAGCCAAATTAGTGAAAAGTGATCCTTTTGGACTGTGTGTCTCTGCACATAGAGCCACCTGGTCGCAACCTGTGCAACTACCGCCATAACATACACTCCGCCCATGGCGGAAAGTTGTGTCTTATACCAAAGGTGGCAGTGATGTCGAATTCTGCTTGTCTCTGTACGTTAGAGCGTTTCAAAGTTCCGTATGCGTTCATATACCATTCATCCGATTGCTTTGAAACTTGGGTGAGATGTTGAGTGCACTCCAGGGAAGGTGCTTGGCTTAGTAAATCCATTTTACAATAGATAGCGCACTACTAGATTCAACAAATGAGCGACGACGCGCGAAGCGTTTCAAAAAGGTCCCGTATGCGTTCAAATACCATTCGTCCGATAGCGATGAAACTTGGGTGAGATGTTGGGTACACTCCAGGGAAGGCTTCTGGCTTAGTAAATTCATTTCACTATAGGTAGCGCTCGAGTAGATTCAACAAATGAGCGACGACGCGCGAAATGTTTCAACAAAATCCCGTATAAGTTTATATACCATTCATCGATTGCGATGAAACTTTGATGAGTTGTTGTGTACACTTACGTGAAGGTTTCTAACTTAGTAAATCCATTTTACAGAAGGTTAAGCACGAGTAGCTTAAACAAATGAGCGCCGACGCACGAAGCGTTTCAACAAGGTCCCGTATGCGTTCAAATACCATACGTCCGATAGCGATGAAACTTGAGTGATATGTTGTGCGCACTCCAAGGAAGGCTTCTGGCTTAGTAAATTAATTTTACAATAGGTAGCGCACGACTATATTCAACAAATGAGTGACGACGCGCGAAGCGTTTCAACAAAATCCCGTATAAGTTTATATACCATTCATCGATTGAGATGAAACTTTGATGAGTTGTTGTGTACACTTACGTGAAGGTTTCTAACTTAGTAAATCCATTTCACAGCAGGTTGCGCACGAGTAGATTCAACAAATGAGCGGCGACGTGCGAAGCGTTTCAACAAAGTCCCGTATGCGTTCAAATACCATTCGTCCGATAGCGATGAAACTTAGGTGAGATGTTGTGTACCCTCCAGGGGAGGTTTCTGGATTAGTAAATCCATTTTACAATAGGTAGCACACGAGTAGATTCTACAAATGAGCGACGATATGCGAACGTTTAAACTAAGTCCCGTATGCGTTCATATACCATTCATCGGATTGCAATGAAACTTGGGTGAGATGTTGTGCACACTTACGTGAGGGTTTCTAACTTAGTAAATCCATTTCACAGGAGGTTGCGCACGAGTAGATTCAACAAATGAGCGACGACGCGCGAAGCGTTTCAATAAGGTCCCGTATGCGTTCAAATACCATTCGTCCGATTACGATGAAACTTGGGTGAAATGTTGTGTACACCCTACGGACGGTTTCTGGCTTAATAAATCCATTTTACAATTGGTAGCGCACGAGTAGATTCAACAAATGTGTGACGGCACGCGAATCATTTCAACAAAGTACCATATGCGTCCATATACCATTTATCCGATTGCGATGAAACTTTGGTGAATTGTTGTGTACACTTCAGTAAAGGTTTCTGGCTCAGTAAATTCATTTTACAATAGGTAGCGCACGAGTAGATTCAACAAATGTGCGATGGCGCGCGAATCGTTTCAACATAGTCCTGTATGCGTTCATATACCATTTATCCGATTACGATGAAACTTTGGTGAATTGTTGTGTACACTCCAGGAACGGTTTCTGGATTAGTAAATTCAGTTTTTAATAAGTAGCGCACGAGTAGATTCAACAAATAAGCGACGGCGCGTGAATCGTTTCCACAATGTCACGTATGCGGTCATATATCATTCATCCGATTGCGACGAAACCTTGGTGAATGATTGACTACACTCCAGAGAATGTTTCTGGCTTAGTAAATCTATTTTACAATAGGTAGCGCTTGAGTAGATTCAACAAATGAGTGACGACACGTGACTCATTTAAAGGAAATCCCGTATACGTTCATATGTCATTCATCCGATTCCAATGAAACTTTGATGAGTTGTTGTGTATACTATTACGTTAAGCTTTCTAACTTAGCAAATCAATTTCACAGTTGGTAGAACACGAGTAGATTCAACAAATGAGTGACAGCGCACGAATCATTTAAACAAAATCCCGTATGCGTTTTATGCCATTTATCCTATTGCGATGAAACGTTGGAGAGTTGTTGTTCACGCTCCCACGAATGTTTCTAGATTAGTTAATTCATTTCACGATAGTTTAGAGGCAGTTAACAGACATTGAAAAAAATATTGTGTATCCAAAAGCACTTCAAGAAACAAAGTTACAACACTTTCTTTGATTGGCAGGACAACGTCTGTCGGGTCAGCTAGTAATACTATAAAATACCGGTGTATCAACAATTTCACATGAGGTTTCTTCTATGTAAGTTGTTACACATCATATGCGACTACTGTAAGGCTCTTTTTTTTTTGTCGTTTACCCTCCAGGTTGGTGGAACCCACGGACTCAGCGAGGGAACTCACCACTACCACCTCTACGGGCAGTGTCCTAGAGCTGGGAACATCGAATCGGAAGGGATACAACTGGTGAGGTGGGATTGGCACCTCGCCCAGGCGGCCTCACCTCCAAAGCGAACAGGGGCCTCATGAGGGAAGGTAAGGGATGGTTAGGATGGATAGACAAGGAAGAGGGAAGGAGGCGGCCGTGGCCTTGAAGAAGGTACCATCTCGGCATTTGCCCGAGGATGAAGTGGGAAACCACGGAAAACCACTTCGAGGATGGCTGAGGGGGAATCGAAACCCCTCTACTCATTTGGGCCACTCGAGGCTGAGTAGACCCCGTTCCAGTCCTCGTACCACTTTTCAACTTTCGTGGCAGAGCAGGGAATCGAACACAGGACCTCCGGGGTGGCAGCTAACCATGCTGACCGCTACGCTACGGAGGCGACTGTAAGGCTCGTAATTTTTTTTATTAATGGTCATTTGAATTTTGGAATTTATAAACCTCAGTGAAAATATGAATATAAATGCATGCAAACTCTACAAATGGTTAAATAGAAGCATAATTCTACATACATATGTGTATAATCACTCAATAAACGATCCCTAACATTTTCAGTTATGTAACATTTAGGGTTTTAGAGAAAAGTGTACCTATATGGTGGATAAATTGGTATTGAGAAAATAACAAAGTAAGGAAAAAGGAAGCTTGTAGTTTAACGTGACCGTTAATCTTGAGATCATGAGCCACGGGACCTCCTTTTTACGTGGAATCCGAACCACAGGACATGGCATTTCACTTCGAAAATCTCACATGCATTGACCGGGAATTGAACCCGGACCGCCTTGGTGAGAGGCATACAGCTAGACCGCTGAGCCACCACGAAAATAACAAAGTACAGTGATAGCAGGGTGATATACAATCTATACAGAAACCAGACAGCAGTCATTCGAGCTGAAGGACATGAGAGAGAAGCTGGTATTCAGAAAGGTGTAAGACAAGGCTGCAACTTATCACCCATACTTTTCAATCTTTACATTGAGCAAGCAATGAAGGAAATTGGAGAAAAGTTTAATGTGGGGGTGAAGATTCAAGGAGAAATAATTTCAACTCTGAGATTTGCTGATGACATCGTCATCTTGGCCGACACGCCTGAGGATTTGAATGAGTTTCTGAATGGTATGGACTCCGTCTTGAGGAAAGAATTCATGATGAAAATTAATAAATGTAAAACAAAAATACTGGAATGCAGCCGAAATAAATCAGAAAACTCTACGGACATCAAATTGGCAGGTGAAAAACTAAAGGAAGTAGGAGACTTCTGTTACTTAGGAAGCAAAATAACCAGTGATGGACGAAGCAAAGAGTATATAAAAAGTAGGTTAGCTCAGGGAAGGAAAGCATTTCTACAGGAAAGGAATCTATTGACATCGAATATAGATTTAGGTATAAGGAAGTAATTTTTGAAGGCCTTTGTCTGGAGCGTGGCACTCTATAGAAGTGAAACTTGGACTATTGGTGCAGCAGAAAAGAGGAGAATTGAAGCATTTGAAATGTGGTGTTACAGGAGAATGATGAAGATCAGATGGGTAGATAGGGTTACAAACGAAGAGGTATTAAGACGAGTGGGAGAGAAGAGATGTTTCTGGCGACTGCTAATGAAGAGAAGAGATAAGTTGGTAGGACACATACTAAGACACCCAGGAATAGCAAGCTTAGTTATGGAAAGAAGTGTCGAGGGCAAGAACTGTAGGGGTAGACCAAGGTTAGAATATGTTAAACAGATTGCCTAAGATGTAGGGTGTGGTAGCTATGTAGTGATGAAACGATTAGCACAGGACAGGGAGGAATGGAGTGCTGCATCAAACCAGTCAAAAGACTGATGACTCAATCAACAACAACATGTGTATGCAGTATCAGATATAAATTCATTTTTAAAATACTTCCAGTTTAGTAATGAGCTTGAAAGTTTTACACAAAGTATAAAAGAGGTCATACATACAAAAACACATCTTTCGAAAGTTTGTTACTTTAACCCCTCGTCGGCTACATCCCCCCTTCAAACAAAACACTTCCAGCATGACTGAGGTAGGAATCGACCCGCCTCTTCTCAGTTCAGTTCTTTCTCACGAGGATGAGTGTTCCCCGTTCCAGCCCTCAGACCTAGGGTTAACAGACGTTCTGTATTACTCAGAACCAGGTGCGGCTGGTGATTAAAGGCTCTTAGGCGGAGCCTCTCTTGTAAGATTCTATAAATATACCTATTTAATTGAGGAATTTATAATTTATATTAATAAGAAACATTTATACATTTCACTAATCCATTAAGTCACGAGTCAATATATTTGGAACTGTTGATAAAAGCATGTTCTTATGATGGGTAGTAGCGCCGTTAGGCTGCGCCTTAACTGTGCCATTCCTTCCCATGTAACAGGGCTGGGGGGCGTGGTTAGGAAAGCTCCATTCGTTTACATTGTATCGCTAAAGGCTCAAGCGGCTACAGCCTAACCCAGGCTTGCCAACGCCGACAGGATGTTTCTATTCAGTGGAATGCATTGAAATTAGTTCTAGAAGACTCATACCACTCTCGAGAAAGTTTATCCTTTCCTTCTTTTAATTTCCGAAGGATTATTAATTGACAAGTTACCAGAAACAGTTAGACGACTAATAAGTGATATTCATTATTGAGAACTCAGATGGCATTCCTTGAAGTATAATAACTAAAATACTTCCGCCAGATAGCACCATGAGGTGGCGAGGGGTAGCAGAGCCATCTACCGCGACTTAACGGAAGTATTCTGTTTAAAATCTGCCGCTGTTCATGCATGCTGTGTATTGTAAACAAGTGTTCGCGCGTGAAAATCGTTGGTGTAACTTACAAGTTCATTAATTTTGTTGATTGTCAGTGGCAAGTCTTAATTTGCGTGTTACGGGCTACATTAGTGGTAAGTGTATGTCTTCAAGACAATGAATTCAGTTAGTAGCGTATCGGGCAAAATTCTTGACCACGAAACTAGGCTCATTGTGAAAGGTCTTGGGGCACCTAAACCAGATCTTACAATCCCTCAAACTCAGAAACATTGTAAATCCAGGGGGGGTTATATTAGAAATTTTAATAGAGCATTGTACGATTCAGCAGAATGGTTGTGTGGTTGCGAGGAAAAAAATGCATTCTTTTGTTTCACCTGCCTTGTTACCAATTCAAATGATAGTTCATGGACTGAGACAGGTATTACAGACTTGAAGAATTTTCATGCCAAAGTTAAAAAACATAACTCCAGTGAAAATCACCTAAATGGCTTTATTGAGTTTGCCATGTTAGGGAAAGTGGACATAACGTGCCAGTTAGACAGTGCTTACCGCTTGAATGTAAAGAAATATAATGAAAATGTATCGAAGAACCGGTATATATTAGGCAAGCTCATAGATTGCATCAAGTTTTGCGGTAAGTTCGAGCTCGCCTTGCGGGGACATGACGAAACAGACAATTCCAAAAATTCAGGAATTTTTCGCGGGTTAGTTAGTCTAATGTCCGAACTCGACAGTGTTTTAAAGCAACACATAGAAAAGACCGATAATCGAGTTTTCCTAGGTCTCTCAAAAACAATTCAAAATGAATTGTTGGACTCGATTTACGAAGTTTGCCTTCATTTGATTAGAACTGAACTGTCACAGACTAATTATGTAGCAATCGAAGTTGATGAAACCACAGACTGTGCCTCTCTATCACAGCTGGTCTTGATAATGCGATACGAGTTAATGGGAAAAATAAACGAAAGATTCATCAGTTTCGTTCAGCCAAAAGACCATAGTGCAGAAGGTGTCACTGAAGCTATATTTAGTGAGCTGGTGAAAATGAAAGTAAGTGAGACCCCTGAAAAACTCATTGCTCAAAGCTACGATGGTGCTCCAGTCATGAGTAGTCAAAGGAGTGGGGTTCAAGTTAGGGTTAAAGAGAAATATCAGAACGCCCACTTAATTCACTGTTACGCACAACAGTTAAATTTAATTGTTGAACGCTGTGTAACTGGAAATAAGCAAGTGCGACTATTTTTCAGCAACTTGGAAGGGATTTCCACCTTCTTTTCGCAGTCTCCCAAACGAACAGCTGTTCTTGATGAGATTGTAAAAAAGCGAATTCCTAGCTGTCCTCAGTCCATCAGATGGAATTTCAAATCCCGTTGCGTGACCACTGTGCACAAATACAAGGATGAAATAGTGCAGTGCCTGGTCAAAATTATTGACGATATTACAAATGACTATAAGACAGTTAATAAAGCTATGGGAATAAAGGGTTTCCTACAAGAAGACGATTTCCTTTTTTGGTTGGAGTTTTTTAACAAAGTCATGCCTCATTGTGACATTTTATTCAATCAACTTCAACAAAAGTGTGTTGATGCAGTGAAAACAATGATGTATGTGTCTGATTTTGTTTCAAGCATTCAGCGGGCTAGGTCTTCGCTTGATACTGACCAACTCTGTGAGGGGGAGGGACCGTCCATAAAAGTGCGCGTTTCACTGAGTCGCGGAGTGCGTGTGCGAGAGAAGTCTGTGATATCATTATGACGCAGATCAGTGATCGCTTTCTGTTTAGTGACCACCTGACAATTGCCAAGTTGTTTGAGCAGTCATTGTTCCCTAAACATCGCATTGTTTTCCCTGAAAAAGAACTGAAAATAGCAGTCGACTTATTTAGGTTAAACTGTACAGAGCTGCGCCATGAGCTGAATGTGCTATACAGCCGACCTGACTTTGCAAAGGCATCAGGTGCGTTGACCTTGTTGAATTTTCTTTACGAAATCAACTTGGCGGGAGCTTTGCCCGAAAGCGTTAAACTCCTACAGATCATAGTGACCATTCCAATGACCACAGCAGAGGCAGAGCGATGTTTCTCTACCCTAAAACGAGTGAAAACATTTTTACGGAACACAATGAAAGAAGGCCGACTCTGTGTACTTGCAATGTGTTCCACAGAGAAGGAGTTGTTGGAGTCACCGAACTTCAATGAGCTTGTCATTGACCACTTTGCAGCACAAAAGGAGAGGAGGGCAGACTTCACTTACAAACCAATGAATTAAGGTAGGTCATGTGTTTATATAAAGTAATAGCAAGTAGCTTCATTGTTCTTAATATCTACAATTGTGTTTGTTTCCATTTATCCCTCAAGATCGGGTACATTTTCGGCCTATGTTCCAGATCAATTCCCTTACAGTTCTAGCTGGTAAGCACGCTGCTTTCTAAGTAAAATGCGATTGTTTGATAGTGTACAACCGTGAAACAGACTTCTCTGATCGGGACTAATTAGAATGGGGACTAGGTTAAATTAGAAAACGAATGCATTGCTTCTTCTCGTATTTCGAAACTAGGTAAGTAAATTCATTTTAATTAGGAAAAAATGCTTCATAAAATAATATAATGGTGCCAATCTGTTTATATATTATTTATTATGAGCCAATCTGTTTGTCAACAAGAAATCTGTTCCGAGCTCCCACACCTTTCACCGTGAAATTTAAAATACTTCAGCCATGTATGTGGGTGTCTTATAAGAAATGCGTTATACCAGCTTTTTGACACTACGTGCTGAGCCTTCCCCGGCTCCAACGCCACGAGCCGCGGCTGCTCAGAACAATTCCGTTATTTAGCCTATTCTCATTTTATGAAAAAATAGGCTTGTGAGATCACCTTTTGTCCGTGTGTATGTGTGTGTGTGATGGTGTGTGTGTGACCTAATAACTTCTAAACGGCTGGAGCGATTTCTATAAAACTCGGTAAGATCTTAGCACTATTCCGGGCGACACCGACCGTGCCCTTTAAATTTTATTGTGTCTCACCAATCCAACATGGCGGCTGTGCAAAATATTTCACCAGCATTCAGTATCTCCGAAACTATTACCGATATCACCCTGAAATTGTGTACGGTGATAAAGGACACTACTAGAAGTTCACCTTAAGAGACTTTCAAAATCCTGGTAACTACAAAACCAACATGGCGGTCATGCGAATTTGAGACTTTTAAGTAGACCTTTCTCGCGATTTAATCATCCAAACGTAATTAATCTGGGTACAGCAAATGTTTATACACATTGTAATGCACTGGCGTCTAAGTTAAATTTAAGTTTCTATTTCTTGTGTCATAATCATGCAATCGAAGTGAAAGTTTGAATAATGAAGCGAAGCAATAATTTTCCTTTAATAATACATAACTCTATGGCATATACATATATCAATCCAAAATGGAGAGCATCCGAAATATTTAGACAGTTCTTAATATCTACGAATCTTTTACAGCAATCAAACTGAATGTTTTTATGTTCATAGAAGCTATGAACATATGTTCACCTATAGAACTTTCAGTAACCTGGTGATCACAAATCCAACATGTCGGCGACGCGAATTATAAATATTTAAATGGACGTTTCTCGCGATTTAACCATCCGAGTGCAGTGAAACTTTGCACGTTAAATGCTTATACAAATGTTAATCCACTGGCATTAAATTTATTTCAATTGTTTTCATAACCACAAGATGGCAGCTGTGCGAAATTTTAAAATCTTGTTTTTACTTTTTGTGTTCTAATCATTCGATTGAAGTTTGAATACCACACGTACACAATAATCTTCATGTAATAGTACATAAATCAAAATCGAACCTGGAGACCATCTGAAATATTTAGTCGGTTCTCAATATCTACGAATCTATCACAACCTTCAATCTGAAATTTTGTGTGTAGATAGAGGCAAATAACATGAGTAGGATATATGAAAATAGGCTGTATAGTTCTTCACGGAACTACTTGTTCTTGTTTTGTTCCCCGTTCCGTTTTAATCCGTTTTTTTGGTTAATATACTTAATTTTCCATCAATTTTCAAATGCCCCGCTTGAGCAATCCATGCTTGACGTGATTGGCGATTGTTGTTAGTGACGTCAAAAATAATGGCATCGGCACCGGCACACCGGTCGCGTAGCTTCACTTTGAGTGGTAGGGTACAAGTTGTAGATTTATTCGTGGCAACAACATTAAGGAATATCTTAGTCCTTGTGAAGTTCATACTCAGCATTTTCCCCTCCAATGATTTTACGGAGAGAGTTTTTGTCTGGAGAGATGATAGAAACAGAAGCTCCATTAGTTTGATAAAACAAGAATTGGTTCCATATTTCAATTATGATGAAAATTTCTTAAAAATCCAAGCAAAGGGTCGTTCAAATGAAAGGATTTTTAGCCTACTTTCGATTTTTGCAAAAAATGAAAGTAGACTTATGAGATCAACACAGGACAAAAAAGTGTGTCTGTCTGTCTGTGTGTATGTGTGTGTGTGTGTGTGTGTGTGTGTGTGTGTGAGTCTATGTGTGTGAGTGTGTGTACTCTGAATGCCCGTCCCCCCTATCAATTCGAACACGGTGAAACCGAATTCAACGAACTTTGGTACAGAGGTAGAACTAGCATAGGGCACCTCAGTGTCATGTTATATATCGCCGCCATCTTGACGGGAACGTAATGGTGGCCACCCAAATGTAGAAAGCTTAAATCAAATTACGACCAACCTAATCATCTGAGCTCTACCCAATTTTGCAACAATATACCTTTGTGTGAGAAGCGGTCTTTGCCCAAGCTACAAAGTCATCAGTCCAATAGTTTTCATATGGCGGCCATGTGTGTGTGCAAATTGATTCCCTATATCAATTCAAACACGGTGAACCGAATGGAATGAAATTTTTTCCAGAGGTAGCACTAGCAAAGGGCACCTCATATTCATGTTAAATATCCGTATAGCACGTTGTATTTCAACAACCTACTACTACCCACATTCAATTATACTCCTTGAAAAAGACAAAGAATTATAACAATACCCATGCATTTAGGAGAAAGTAGGCTATATGTTCTTTACTGAACATATTGTTTTAATTTTGTGGATTTCATTATGTTGTTTATTTTATACATAAGTGTATTATTTATTAAAACATTTAACAACCTTGATAAAAAAGAATGTTTTGGGACGTGTGATCCGTTTTTCCATTCTTGAAATCTGACAACCCTCCTCAGACCAGAATTAAATTTCTTGGCAAAACAGGGAATCGAAGCTGGGACTTCACTAGCCCCTTCACCACGAGGTGGTCAGAAAAATATTGCAAGGTAGTGCAGTGATAACAGAGACTAGGGAGATAAATGGCGATAGAAGGCCACTTGTGTGTCACCTACGAGGAAGTACCGAGTGTTGCACACTTTGTACCTTGAGTGTGGCAGATAAGTGTGTGGTGGTGCAATATCACACATTGCACAACACTTGGCAATTCCCTCACTGTTTGTCACATTATCTGAAAATTGCGCAAGGATTTGTTTTGTTCAGGAACCAGTGGCGTAATTGAGATATTTAATTCGCGGATCACGACTGCTATAGAGAGCTGTAACAATTCTAAGAGTTCGTAGGTTCAAATCCAAGTCATATATAGCGGCCATCCCGAGTGAGATTTCTCCACAGGTTTCCCACACTCACTCCAGGCAGGTAAAGTATTTCAAGTTCCGAGACACCTAACTGAATCATAGACCCTAAAATTAATATTACACAATGTTGATCTGATCAATTCAACAGATCCAAAACACGAGGTTGATGTCAACATTTCCCCACAGCGAAAACAACAACCACAACAACAACTCTTTCGTGAAACTGAAAACCCACAGCCCCCATATAGCGGTGAGGATATGAACTGTGCCGGCTGCCGAAGGCTGTCACACTCCCCTGGGGCGATGATTAAATGAATAACAGATGAAATGAAATGATAGTGGAGAGTGTTGCTGGAGTGAAATTGTGACTGAGAAAACCGAAGTACCCGGAGAAAATCCTGTCAACCTCTGATTTGTCCAGCACAAATCTCACATGAAGTGACGAGGATTTGAACCATGGACCCAGCGGTGAGAGGCCGGCGTGCTGCCGCCTGAGCCACGGAGGCTTTCAGGGCAGTGTATCCAACATGAATAACAAGTCACTAGATCTCGAAACATTTACATTTATTTTGGTGATAAAGTATCATTATTGTTGTTATTGATTCATTTAGAGGCTTGGCGTCATCGTGATCATTCGCCCCGTGTACATGGGTGTGTCTTGAATTTGTCTGATAACCTGTGTCATTGTGATGGTTGTACAGATTTGTGTACTTGTAATTAGGGCTAGGAATTTGGATATAAAGCGACCGTAGTCTCACCATCTCGTCATTTGGCTGGAGCAGAAGTGGAAAACCACAGAAGACCAGGAACCACCAGGATGACCGAGATGGGAATTTTGAACTCACCACTCCTCAGTGCTACCTCATGAGGCTGAGCGTACCAGCCCTCAGACCAGAATTGAATTTCTTTGCAGAACCGGGAATCGAACCCGGATATCTGGGGTGGAAGTCAAGGATGATAGCCACTACACCAAGAGGGGTTCTGAGACCAGAAACCTCAACACCTTAATTGAAACATACGAAGTAGTTTACTTCAAATCCTCTCCTGAATTATAAATACACACGATACTACAGACATCACAATAACACACGTTATCAGACAAATTTTCCACACACACTTAAGTACACGGGGATGAATGACCACGGTGTCCAAGCTCCTGAAAAGAAGCAACAATAACAGATTGATTCGTCTACTGATACAAACTATGAAGCACGTTTTCTTTCCTTCAAATTGCAAAGCAAATGTTTGTCCATGTCACGAAATATTTATTTATGTATTTATTAGCCTACTTTTCACATTTTGCAAAAATGAGGAAAAAGTAGACTTATGAGATCGATCCGGGAAAATGTGTGTCTGTCTGTCTGTCTGCCTGTTTGTCCTTCTGTCTGTCTGGCTGTGTGTGAGTTCCCCCCCCCCTCCCCCTATCAACTCCTAAACGGCTGCAGATATCGAAACCAAATTTAGTATGAGTAAATATGTATACCGGAATATCTCACGTCCATATTTGAAAATGATATCAGTGCTACCAACTGCTGAAAAAACGCACTAGAAATTTGAGCTCCATGTTGGATATCTTGGAAGGTATGCACGGGGGCTATTCCAAAATTGGCACACATGTAGATAACACTATTTCAGTTTAATTTCCAGGAGGCCATACATGACAGTGTTGCCAAAATAATTTTAAGCCTTCTGATAGGTCCAATTTGTAAATGCCTATAACTTCTCCACTATCAATTGGATTTCAATCAAATTTTGTATGTAATATGTGTACATAAACAGATATGACTGAGCGTATTCTTAAGAGCCACAAGGGCTGCCAACGGTTAATAATTGCTCTCTCTATTCTTTTATCCAAATACCAATATATCAGAAAGTATGCAAGCCGACAGCTTTAAACTATGCACACGTATAGTACCTGACATTTTAGATTAATTTTGGAGTAACTGATATACTTCAGTTCTACCAACATGATTCTAAGCCTGCTGATAAGGCCAATTTTTAAATACGTGTAACTTCTATACTATCAGTTGGATTTCAACCAAATTTCGTATGTGCTATGTGTATCATAACAGATATGACTATAAGTATTCTTAAGAGCAATCAGGGCTACCAACTTTTAATAAATGCTGTCTATATTTTTAACCTAATATCAATATATCAGGAAGTATGCAAGCCAACAGCCCTATACTTTGCACAACTATGGTACCTGACATTCTAGATGAATTTGGAATAATTAATAGAAGTCAGTGTTGCCAACATGATTCAATGCCTGCTGATAGGTCTTATTTTAAAATACATGTAACTTCTATACTAACAAATGGATTTCGCCCAAAATTGGCACAACAATGTATGATAATATTTCCGATTAGGCTATTTCTGACCAGCACACGCATAACATTGCTGCCAACATGCTTTTACGCCAGCTGATTAATCATTGGCATGAAACTTAATTTTAAGAAAAGTATGCTCTCTAGTTCGTCACGGAACTTCTTGTTTATTAATGAAGTTACACAGGTCATAAACCCAAATACAAAGTAGAAGGTGCGTTCAAAAAGTAACGAGCCGGAGGCTGGAATGCACAAACCGGTGACGACATCGGCTAATCGTGGCGTGTGTAACGAGGTGTGCTTCCGAAGGTCACGCCCGTAACAAGAGACAAAGCGAGCAGCAGCATGCATCAATCGTCGCTGCCAGTCGCATTGCAAACAGTGACATGGAGGCGTTAACCGAAGAGCAAAGAGGAGTTGTTCGGTTTCTGACAGCGGAAGGAGTAGGGAGAACGGACAATCTTCGCCGAATGTCACAAGTGTACGGCGAACACTGCATGTCCCTTGCTAGGGTCAAGGCGTGGCACAAGCGCTTCAGGGAAGGACGGGTGTCGTTAGCCGATGATGCTCGGTCTGGGGCACCCCCCTGCATTACTGATGACAACGTCCAGCTGGTTGATGCACTCATTACCCAGGACCGCCGAGTGACTGTGAACGCCATAGCCGCCGTGGTCGCTCCACGACAATGCATGACGTCATACGGCCAACACAGTCACGGCACTCCTGCAGAAATTCAAATGGGAGGTTCTCGGCCCCGCTCCATACAGTCCAGACCTCTCTCCCTGTGATTGCGCCATGTTTGGTCCCCTGAAAAGGGCTCTGTGGGGCAAACGATTAATCTCGGACGCCGACGTCCAGCTGTACGTGCGGAACTGGTTCACATAGCAGCCCAGGGAATTTTATGAGACAGCCATTCACCGCCTCGTGTCACAGTGGGACAAGTGCCTCAACAGCCAGGGCCAATACTTCTATCATACAGGTACTGGGGTCTGTAATTATGCCTCCGGCTCGTTACTTTTTGAACGCACCTTGTAGGTAATTGAAAATCTAAATAATAACTTTAAGAAAAGACAAAAAGGAAAAAGAATTAAAACTACAAAATTGTAAATCTTCAAAACTTAGTCATCCATAAAATAATGTTTAGTTATAACGACGGTTTGGTGCTTTTCAGTCGGTCTTCACGAGATGGGTTATTACCTAATCCTGAAAGAAATTACATGAGATTAATAAATACACTTGGATGACCAGTTTCAATCGTCAAGCGATCATCATCAGATCCATTACACTTAGGCCCTAAAATGTAAATTGATCTCGAAAATTGCTTGTTTGGAGTGAATATGTGATTGTAGTTAAATGGTCAGTACAGGTTGTAGTGTACCGGCTGCTTATCTGATGGTGTCTTGCGCCGTCCTAGTGAGAGCAGTTGTCTTGGTCACTATCTACTCTCAACTGGGGAACTTCTTGGATTTGTATCATTTCAAATGATCTTGTCGACTTCATCGTTATGCTTTGGTCTACCGTTATGCGTTACGGTTACGGCATGTATGACGTCATCATGTTGCTCAGTGCATATGAATCGAGTCTGAGTTTACTCCTGGGGTCTAGCGTTATGCGGTACGGAGACGGCGAGTGCGTGGCGTCATGCAGCAGAGTGCACCTCCCGCTCTCCGTTCCCCGCGCGGAAGCCTAAGTTAAAGGGTAATGGAGTCTGTTTAAAGAGTCCTGGGGCTTCGAGCGAAGCCTTTCTAACATGTGCAGCATTTGTAGCATGCGTCATTTGAAATGAAATAAATTCTAGTCACTCAGACTCACTGTATCTTTTTTTTGTTGTGTAACATCTTTCCGCTCGGTTGCTGGATAATTTTGTGGGAGTGATTTTGAAAATTGGGGACGGAAGTGAATCGGTCGGAAGTGGATCGGACGGAAGTGAAGACGCACTGCCAGCTGGATGTACAATTGAAAATATGTGTATTAAAAACAAGGCAGTGTGTGCTCTGTAGCGCGAGAATGTTATGGCAATACAGTAGGCAGTGCATTTAGCAGGCACTGGTTTGACGAGCACAGTGGCAAATGTTTCACCGACTTTCATTTGTCATTGAGCAGTTTATGAAGCTTCACGTCCAAGGTTGAATATCACATGGGGTAGGACAAAGACGACAAATGACATTTAAGTAAGCGGCATTATTGTCAAGCTGTGGGTGAGTAGGCTAGTCAAATATTAAATGCATAACAGATTGTTGTTATATGAGTGCAACAAAAGCTGTATTTTCATCATATTTTCATCATATGTGAAACTAGTCATGTTTTGATTGTTTACGACGAACAGTATGAGAGCCTTGAGAATAATGAATGTTATCGTTACTGAGGAATGTGCTCACAGTATTTGAGAGTACAGTCGACGTTGTGTGTCACTTTGTTACTATGAATTATTAATGTAAAAGGAAGGAAGGAAGCTTGTAGTTTTGCGTGTTCGTTAATCTCACGATCATGATCCACGGTACCTCCCTTTTATGTGGAATGCGAACCACAGGACATGGCATTTCAATTTGAAAATCTCACATGTATTGACCGGGAATCAAACCAGGTCTACCTTGGTGAGAGACTAACAGCTTGACCGCTGCGCCACAAATGTGACAGTAGCATATCTCCAATTCAATCTATACATTCATCATAGTACCAGTATGAAAATGGAGTGTAAATTAACATTTTAAGAATGTCCAAGCTGTGTAGTATACGAGTAGGATAACATGTCAGATGTTACACATCATATGCGACTACTGTAAGGCTCGTATCTTTTTTATTTTACGCGTGACAACCCACTTGATCTACTTCTGTCTCCGACATCTTGTTAAACTACACAACCAAAAAATATACGGGGGTTTGGAAGGATTGACCATGGAGGCTTAGCGCGTGTGGGCAAAGTCTCTTATATACCTGGACAATTACCTTTCCGCATTCCTAAGTTTCTGTGTGGGTCGTGCAATTTGACAGTGTATGGCCAAGTCTAGTCTCCCTAATGTGGTGTATGTTACTGTATTCAGGAAAAGTTATAAATTAATCAAACTAACAAAATACAAAACATGATTACCTTGACGAAGCATGGGCACTGCCTAAAAGAGAGGAACAGCTTATAACTTAGGCGCAAAGACCTCTAATTTGTTATTATTAATAATTATTTATTTAGTTATCGTATGGCTTTTAGAGCCGGGAGTGACCAGAGGCAGTAGCTGCTTCTAGTGGACACCCATAGGGTAAGCTACAAGTTCCGTTCAATTGCAAGTAGTTCCAACTTTCGCTACCAGATATCAATAATTCCAGGTGGTGAACGTTGGAACTTTGATAGAGCGTTCCAACGAAATATAATCTAGAAATTTAGCTTCATACAAGTTTAGTCTGTGGAAGGATCTTTTACATGCCATAAATCTATGACATGGGACCGCCGGCTTTACTGCCCCTCCGAAGGAAGGCATACAGAAGGATTTTAACGTTCTTAAAAAGTCCGACGACTTCGGCCGGGTTTGAATCCGCTATCTTGGGAACAGCAGTTCAGCATGCTACCGACAACGCCTAGTGAATTCAAAAGTGTTCTTTAACATATCAGCAATGTATGACATGCGTGTCGTGATTTTTGCCGCCTTTTCACCATGGGCAGAAGAGAACCTGCAAGCTTGGGGTTGGTAGCCTAACATGATAACCACTTACCCACCGTGGCAAGCAATTTGTTATTGATCACAATGTATGATTCTATAAATATATCTCGCACCAAGTACATAGTTCAAACCTGTCTTCTACTGAGCACGGAACAGCCTGGTCTCACGAATTTGCGCCTTAGCGTGCGTAACTACCGTGGTCGATTTTTAAGAAAATGTTGATGTTAATACTGTTTTAAAGGTGCCTAACCCTAATGGTTTGATTTACAATGAAGAAATGATGATGATATGAGAATTTGAACTAAAGTACAGTATTCGCATTACATCTCTGCCAGTGAGGACCATTATATTTCTGTGAATTCGAGGCGTCAACTCCTCTACTCCTATTCATAAGACATTACCCCACAGTGTTCTGACGGCCGAATTAGCGTGATGCACTCGGCACACTCATTAGTGGTTGCCACACCATTGTTGTCCCCGAGGGGCTCACATCTAGTGGGACGTGGGTTGGGACCACGGGGCCCCAGCTGAGTCCGACATTGCTTCCACTTCCTTGTGCCGGGCTCCTCTCCGTCTTTTTCCTGTCGACCTCCCTTGGTCAACTCTTGTTATCTTCCGAACCCGACGGTATTGAGGTATCCGAGTCCTAGGGTGTGTCTTCCTTTCCCGTCTTAATTGGCCCTTGTCTCATCTTTCCTGATACCCTCCTTCTGTGAGGGGTCAGCCTTCTTTTTCTTTTCATGTTATCTCCTGCCTTCTGCTCAAGGCCCTCAAGGAGGCAGGGTGTATGTAGCCCCACCACTTCTTGTGCACCCTAGATATTGCTACACCCTCAGGGACTGACAGCTGATGAGTTCGGGAGTTGGCGACCCCGAGGGATTCCTGAGCTGGGTCCGATTTTACCCCTTTTATACATTACCTCTGGGGCGGAACCTCTCCTCTTTCACTTTCCTATCTGCCTTTCATGGCTCTCCTTCCTTCCAAGTCCCTCAATCCCCCTTCTTCGACGGTTGAGGGCATTTCTTTTCCTCCTGTCCTTTATTTGCCTTATTCTCCTTTTGTTTTCAATTTCTTCTAGTATGTAAGTTAGTAGTTAGTTTTAGTTATAGTTTACATTTCATTATCATCTTCACGATCACTAAAACCATTAGGAACCTAGATGTTAGGCCCCTTAAAACACTATTGTTGGTGTGCCAATTTGAGAAATGTCTTTGGTATGGCTAGTACTTTCGGTATACCTTTCCTGCAAGTAATGACGTTGCTCACCGGCGGAGATATAACGTGGGCACTGTAACTACTGATTTACAACTACGTGCTAGGAAGGAAAGGACAAAAATAGGAATAAGGGAATATGGGAAAAAAAGGACAATGAAGAGAAATGCCGAAAACCCTCAAAAAATGAGGACTGAGACTCGCAAGAAAGTAGAGCCATAAAATGCAGTTGGAAATGATTCAGACGAGAGGGTCCGCCCAAAAGGGAACAAGATGTTCAGTAAAGAGCATACAGCCTACTTTCTCCTAAATGCATGGGTATTGTTATAACTCTTTGTCCTTTTCAAGGAGTATAATTGAATGTTGGTTGTAGTAGCTTGTTGAAATACAACGTGTTATACGGATATTAAAGATGAATATGAGGTGCCCTTTGCGAGTGGTACATCTGTACAAAATTTCATTCAATTTGGTTTCATCGTGTTTGAATTGATATTGTGAATCGATTTGCACACATACATGGCCGCTATTTGCAAACAATTGGGCCGATGACCTTGTCGTTTGGTCAAAACATGCCTCTCACATAAAGGTATGCTGATTCAAAATTTAGTAGAGATCAGCTGATTAGGTTGGTCGTAATTTTATTTAAGCTTTAAAAATTTAGGTGGCCACCATTACGTTTCCGTCAATATGGCGACGATATAAAACATGAGTAGTGGTTTTGTACGGGTTCTACACCCACCGCCACCGCTCCACCGCTGGAATACTAAAATGGCAATATCTCACGAACCAATCAGGCTAGAGACTTGTACGAGGTGTCATTGAACTCGGGCTGACACCCTCTTTCCAATGAACAACAAATTTCCACCCCATAATAAAACCTACCCCTACTAGAGGGTGAAATTGAATTTTTTAGAGAATCTCTCTTTCCAATTGCAACATGTGAGAGTTTGAATGCCGATATGGAATGTAACGTTGTTCTGCAAACCAATAATCAAAGAGGGGCATGTTAGGCCTTGAGGTGAGAGCCCCTGTTATTGTTGACGAGCCCCCTGCTGTCGGGTCCCTGTTGATGGGTTATTGTTGACAGGTCCTTGTGGACGAGTCCTTGTGGACAAGTCCTTGTGGACAAGTCCTTGTGGACAGGTCATCGTTGACGAGTCCTTGTGGACGAGTCCTTGTGGACAAGTCCTTGTGGACGAGTCCTTGTCCCTTTGGACTGAACCCTTTGGACGGGTCCCTTTGGCCTGGTTCCTACGGACTAGCCCATGAATTTATTTAAATTATGTCAAAGGGCCTAACTACATTTGTGTGTGTTGAATTGACGCTGTTCACTAATCCCCCACTACTATAATGGGATAACGATATGAAAGGAAAGTGATGAAATACATGTGAACATACAAGGGATCTAACTTGGTGGATGGATGTGTTCTAACGAGTCATTTGTAGTTGAAAGAGAATAATACTTGTTCTTAAGATGTTAAAACTGAGGAGATGGCATGTACAGTAAGACGTCTTGTTATATTTCCTGTGTCATATTACAGACATGGCAGAGAGCACACAGTTCTGTTGCTATGACTAACGGTGCAGTAATTTGAAACCGCAAGTGTTCATGAAGACAATGGGTGATGATCATGCAAAGTTAGCAGTTATTGGATATTACACAGGTGTTCCTTCCGGTGTCATGTTGCTGACATACCAGAGAGCGCACACTGCTCTTGCTATGACTGACGCTGCAGTAATTTGAAACCTCAGGTGTTGATCAAGACAATGGGTGATGATCATGCAAAGTCAGCAGTCATTGGATACCACACAGGTGTTCCTAGTGTACTTTGGACTCTCAACTGTATTGGGAAAGGAATTGCAATGATCTGCAAAAAACTGCTGACACGAGCGATGAGAGTTTATATAAGAGGGGTGTCATATATCTCCCTACTGTCAGTCTTTATTACTCGCTTTGAGTGAAAAGTGCTCTATTACTGCTCAAGAGTTGAAAAAAAGCCTTTTTGGTAGAAAATCATAAAATTATTTTGCATGGTAAGTACTTATTATTAATGGATTGTAGTCTTTAATTTCTAATTGATGTTGAAGTTATTGATTGGAATGTATTTACTGATTGATTGATTGATTGATTTGTTTACAGATAATTGGGTACCTGTAGGTTACCAGATTCCTACAATCTGTTAATTCAGTGACAGCAGTTGATAAATTATAAAAAGGTAAGTGCCCCCTCTAATAACTTTTAAACAGTTAGAGTGATATTTTCCAATGTTCACCCCTACATGTTAGTGAGAATAGTATATTTGGCAGTCAAAAGATGGAACTACTTGACCATGGTGTGTAAAGCTAATTTTGTAGGTTAGATTTTGATTACCGCTCTATTAAGTCTGAATGTTCATTGCTAGGTGTCAGTGACAGAGGGAATATTTAAAGACATAACCTCAGTTCACCTAACATAACCTAACTTTACCTAACTTAACCTTGACACGTGACATGTTTTACAATTTTAAACTTGTTTTAAGACTGGCTATGACGTTACACTTAGCTCACTTAACTGGCGATCGCTGGTTTCTATCACGTGACATGTTCTACAAATTTAGACTTGTTTTAAGACTGGCTATGACGTCACACTTAGCTCACTTAACTGGCGATCGCTGGTTTCTATTACGTGACATGTTCTACAAGTTTAGACTTGCTTTAAGACTGGCTATGACGCCACACTTAGCTCACATAACTGGCGACCGCTGGTTTCTACCACTCTATCAAGTCCAATGTTCACTGCTAGGTGTCAGTGACAGTGGTATATAGTAATCCCCAGTTAGAACTACATAAAGTTAGACTTGCTAGGAGTTCACAGATCGATTTAAATACCCTGCTATAACCATTGACTGGAATATAATTAAACTATTTATATTGTACTTTTTGTTTTATCTTTTATTAACATTGATGATTTCTTTCTTTTATAGATAACTTGGAAAGTAATCATCATGTTCAAGTGTGGTGACTGTAAGAAACAGTTCTCAAGACCTGACAGCTTTCAACGTCATGCAAGTACAAAACATAATCAGAAAATGTTTGTATGCAGTCATTGTGCTACAACATTTAACAGACAGGATAGTCTTACACGACATGTAAATTTAAAACATGTCAGTACTGCACCATTTTCGTGTTCAGTTTGCGAACTTGGTTTTTCTGCTGTAAAGCGATATCAATTCCACATGGTTGAAGTGCATGGAGAACAACAGGAATTGAAATCTGTATAACCATCAACTAGCACGGAACCTTTAAATGAATGTGATACTCAAAAGCGTAAACGTTCTCAAGGTTGTGAAAATAGTTGTGCAACAAAAAGAAAAAAGAATGGTGAACCTTCAATGTGTGTTTGAGTCTTCAGTCTTTTGACTGGTTTGATGCAGCCCTCCATGCCTCCCTGTCCTGAGCTAATCGTTTCACCTCTACATAGCTACCACACCCTACATCCGAGGCAATCTGTTTAACATATTCTAACCTTGGTCTACCCCTACAGTTCTTGTCCTCGACCCTTCCTTCCATAACTAAGCTTACTATTCCTGGGTGTCTTAGTATGTGTCCTACCAACCTATCTCTTCTCTTCATTAGCAGTCGCCAGAAACATCTCTCCTCTCCCACTCGTCTTAATACCTCTTTGTTTGTAACCCTATCTACCCATCTGATCTTCATCATTCTCCTGTAACACCACATTTCAAATGCTTCAATTCTCCTCTTTTCTGCTGCACCAATAGTCCAAGTTTCACTTCCATAGAGCGCCACGCTCCAGACAAAGGCTTTCAAAAATGACTTCCTAATACCTAAATCTATATTCGATGTCAGCAGATTCCTTTTTTGTAGAAATGCTTTTCTTGCCTGAGCCAACCTACTTTTTATATCCTCTTTGCATCGTCCATCACTGGTTATTCTGCTTCCCAAGTAACAGAAATCTCCTACTTCCTTCAGCTTTTCACCTGCCAATTTGATCTCCATAGAGGTTTCTGATTTATTTCGGCTGCATTCCAGTATTTTTGTTTTACATTTATTAATTTTCATCATGAATTCTTTCCGTAAGACGGAGTCCATACCATTCAAAAACTCATTCAAATCCTCAGGCTTGTTGGCCAAGATGACGATGTCATCAGCAAATCTCAGAGTTGAAATTATTTCTCCTTGAATCTTCACTCCCACTTTAAATTTTTCTCTAATTTCCTTCATTGCTTGTTCAATGTAAAGATTGAAAAGTATGGGTGATAAGTTGCAGCCTTGCCTTACACCTTTCTGAATACCAGCTTCTCTCTCATGTCCTTCAACTCGAATGACTGCTGTCTGGTTTCTGTATAGATTGTATATCACCCTCCTATCCCTGTACTTTATTCCAATCGATTTCAAAATGTCAAATAATTTAGTCCAATCAACGTTATCAAAAGCTTTTTCTAAGTCTACAAAAGCCATGAACGTTCTCTTATCTTTCCTTATTCTACCTTCCAAAATCAGCCTAAGACTTAGTACAGCTTCCCTTGTTCCTACATTTCTCCTGAAACCAAACTGGTCTTCACCCAACTCCGTTTCTATCTGGCTTTCAATCCTCTTGTAAATTATTCTAGACAGGATCTTTGAAGCATGAGTAATCAAGCTGATTGTACGGTAATCTTCACATCTGTCAGCTCCCACTTTCTTTGGTATAGGGATGATTACATTCTTCTTGAAATCAGGGGGTACCTCACCTGTCTCATAAATCCTACACACCAAGTGAAATAACCTGATCAGACCTTCCTCTCCTATGCAGCGTAGCAACTCAATCGGTATATCATCTATGCCTGGTGCTTTGTTCCTGCTTAAGTCTTGCAAAGCTCTATCAAATTCTGATCTCAATATTAAATCTCCTTTCGCATCCTCATCAATTTCCTCCTCCCTTTCCATTACATGATTCTCAATCTCCTTTCCCTTATACAAACTCTCTATGTAAGCTTTCCATCTCTCAACCTTTTCTTCCCTATCTGTTAGAGGCTTTCCATTTGTGTCCTTAATATTACAGCACTTAGTCTTCTTTTCCCCAAAAGTATTCTTAATCCTTCGATAAGCTGAGTCTACTTTTCCTAATTTCAGACAATTTTCTATACCAGCACATTTCTCCTTCAACCATTCTTCTTTCGCTTCCTTGCACTTTTTGTTAACCTCATTTCTCAGACGTCTGTATTCTGCTTTCCCCTTTTCATCTCTTACATTCTTGTGCTTCCGTCTTTCATCCATCAATTCGAGTATATCCTGAGTGATCCACGGTTTTCTACCTATTCTCTCTTTCCTACCAATGTTTTCTTCTGCGGATTTTGTTATTTCATTCCTCAAAAGTGCCCATTCGTCTGCAATTGAAGTTTGTTTAGGGTTTTTCATTAGTCCTTCCTTTATACTCTTCTTGAATCTTTCGTTTACATCCTTCTCTTTCAGTTTGTCTATTGCCCACCTTTTTGGCTTTTGACTTTTCTTCAGTTTCTTCAACTTTAATCTGCATTTCATTACAACCAGATTGTGGTCAGAGTTTATGTCAGCACCAGGATATGTTTTACAATCCAAAATCTGGTTTCGAAACCTCTGCTTGACCATAATGAAGTCGATTTGGTAACGCCCTGTATCTCCTGGTCTCATCCATGTGTATATTCTTCTATTGTGGTTATTGAATAAGGTGTTAGCTATGACCAACTCATGCTCAGTGCAGAATTCTACCAGCCTGCTTCCTCGATCATTCCTTTCACCTAATCCGAAATCTCCTACTATCTTCCCTTCTCTCCCTTTTCCTACCACAGCATTCCAATCTCCCATTACTATAACATTTTCATCACCCTTGATATACCTTAGAATTTCGTCTATTTCATCGTAGACCTTTTCAACATCCTCATCATCAGCTTGACTGGTAGGCATACTTTTCTTCAGTTTCTTCAACTTTAATCTGCATTTCATTACAACCAGATTGTGGTCAAAGTTTATGTCAGCACCAGGATATGTTTTACAATCCAAAATCTGGTTTCGAAACCTCTGCTTGACCATAATGAAGTCGATTTGGTAACGCCCTGTATCTCCTGGTCTCATCCATGTGTACCACTGTACTTGTACCACTGTGGTGCAGGTAGGTTTAGTATTTATTTTTGCTACAATAATCCGTTCACTATATTGCTCATAATATTCCACCCGCTGTCCAAGTTTCCTACTCAATATGAGGCCAACCCCTGCTTGGCCATTGTTTGATTTAGTGCTAATGACCCTATAGTCTCCTGTCCAATAGTCCTGTTCTTCCTGCCAGCGCATTTCACTAATCCCAACCAAATCCAACCTCAACCTATCCATTTCCCTTTCTAAGTTTTCTAACCTTCCATTTCCTAGCAGACTTCTAACATTCCACGCTCCGATCCGTAGAATGTCAGAGTTCCTCTTTGTCACTTCTGTGATGTTAACCCCCTCTCGAGTAGTCCCCACCCGGAGATCCGAACGGGGGACTAGTTTACCTCCGGATTGAAATTTTACAAGGGAGGAGGCCATCATCACATGTATTTATGCATAGAGAGGTGCATATCCTCGGGAATAGCAAACGGCTGTAGTTTCCCCTTGCTTTCAGCCGTGCAGCAGGACGCAGTGTAGCCATTATTTGGCTTATATTATCAATATCTTACCCGTCTATAAGACTAGTAAAGAATTGATTTATTCTGAAAGGCTGCTACTCCCTTTCAGAATAAGTAAAGAGCAATTCCACTAACAAAAATACTAACCTTCTACTCTACTAACAAATAAATACCAAAATTCTACTAACGAAAAAATACTCAAGTTCCACCAACAACAAATACTACCACTAAAACAGTCTGTCACCAGACACACTCACATGCAATCACACATCACAATCTACTGAAACAATGAACTATAACTAATAAACAATGCAACTGTTACCAGACACACTCACACACCACAGTCTAATAGAACAATGACATATATCTAATAGACAAACTAACTACCTACTTACAACTAACTACATACTTACTGTACTGTTATTTGAATCGGACGTACTATGTCCCTATCCTGACGTATGCCTCGGAGACCTGGGTTATGAAAGGAAGGGAGAAGAGCAAAATACAGGCCAGTGAGATGAGGTTCTTGAGAATCAGTATTGGAGCTACAAAGATGGACAGAATAAGAAATGAGAGGACCAGAGAATTAATGAAGGAGGAACCATTACAGAATGGTATAGAGAAATCTAGACTTTTTTTAGCGTATGGCTTTTAGTGCCGGGAGTGTCCGAGGACATGTTCGGCTCGCCTTCAATAACACATTCTAATGTATGTAATATTGATATACCTTCTTCAATCATTCATGGACATTTACGCAGTATTCAACATAAAAATAACACTTGCCATGAAAGAAATTCTGGAAATATTCAACAAATTGGTAGTGCATTTAAAAGTCGAATTGCTAGTTATAGACTTTATAGTAAAGAAAAAACTCAAAGTATTGAATCATTTTTAAAAAATGTTCAACCTACTGTGTTTGGCTTAGTAGAAAATGTTTTAGTAGAGCATAAAACAATTAAAATGAATTTTGAACTTTTTGGCCTCTATGTAAAAACTGGGAGCGAAGGTGAAATTACCGATATCAAATCCTTTAATACAAAAAACATAATTGTTAGCGAATCAACTAATATTAGTGATATATACCAAAATATTTCAAGTGCTATCATTGTGCAGAGTGAAGAGTTCCAGGAAAGGGAGTCAGGCTGGGCGTTGGTTGAAGTACTTTATTTAGAAACCAACCTGAATAAATACAACCCCCTTCGAGCATCATCATACATTGATTTACCTGCATGGATTAAACGGAAGAAAGCTTGTGTAAACGTTATGAATAGTGACCATGCATGTTTTGCATGGGCTGTAACCTCAGCTCTGCATCCAGCAGCGATGCATGAGAATAGAACGTCATCTTATCCTCACTATTCTTCAGTGTTAGATTTAAAAGACATAGAATTTCCTATGGCGATAAAAGACATTCAACGTTTTGAAGAGCTGAACAATGTAAGTATTAATGTTTATGGAATTGAAAATAAGAGAATAGTAGGTCCTCTATATTATACTCAGGAAAAAAAGGATATTCATGTAAATTTACTATACATAACTGAAGGTGAAAATGCTCACTATTGTTGGATAAAACATTTAAGTAGACTTGTCGGTAGTCAGATATCAAAAAATAAATCTAAGAAGTGGTTGTGTGATGGCTACATTTCCACAAAGAGGATCAACTAACTCAACATCAAAAATGGGGATGTATTCATGTGTGTACGGTATTACCGACTCCTAAAAATAACATTTTAAAATTTAAGGATTATGAGAAACAGCTTCGAGTACCATTTGTTATATATGCTGACTTTGAGGCTTTGCTAAAACCATTTAATACATTTTCATCGAATCCAGCCCAACCTTTTACCAACACTACTCACATTCATGAACCTTTTAGCTTTGCATATTATATTAAATGTAGTTATGATGACTCTTTAAATAAGTTTGAGCTCTATAGAGGACCTGATGCACCTAAAGTTTTTATGGAAAGGCTTGAGAAAGATACCGTCCGTATATCCTCTATTTTAAATACGATCATTCCAATGGAGCCACTAACTTCTTTAGAGCAAATGAATTTTGAAACTGAAACTAATTGTTTTATATGTGGTGAATGTTTATATACAGACAGGGTTCGCGATCATGACCATTTAACAGGAAAATATCGTGGTGCTGCTCACCAAGAATGTAATTTAAATTATAGAGTAAGTAAATTCATTCCGGTCATTCTACACAACGGTAGCAAATACGATAACCACTTTATCGTTAAAGAATTTGGAGCTTCAGATGTGAAAATTGATGTTATTGCAAATAATAAGGAACAATACATATCGTTCACAAAATACATCAAAACTAGCAATAAAAAAACCATTAAACTACGATTTTTAGATTCATTCCGCTTTATGTCGAGTAGTCTTGATAAGCTGGCTAGTAATTTAAAATCATATCAGTTTCATGAAATTCAACGTGTCTTTCCTAAAGAAGATGATTTTAATTTGATTCGTCAAAAGGGCATATTCCCTTATGAATATATTAACTGTGTGGAACGTCTTGAGGAGTGTTCTTTACCACCGAAAAATGCATTTTACAGTTCCTTAAACACAAGTCATATCAGTGATCAGGAATATTTACATGCACAACGTGTATGGGCACAGTTTGACATTCAAACTTTAGGAGAATTTTCAGACATATATTTGAAGACAGATGTGTTGTTATTAGCAGATGTTTTTGAAAATTTTCGGAATGTTTGTATGAAAACTTATGACCTTGATCCTTGTCAGTATTTCACAGCTCCTGGGTTAAGTTTCAGTTCAATGTTGAAAAAAAACGAAAGTAAATTTAGAATTAATGACTGATATAGACATGATTAATTTTATAAAATCATCAATTCGAGGTGGATTAAGCCAATGTAGTGGACGGTACTTTAAAGCGAATAATATATACATGCCTAGCTATAACCCTTGTGAAGATTCAAAGTATATTGTCTACCTTGATGCAAATAACCAATATGGTTGGGCTATGAGTCATTATCTACCACTGAAAGATTTTCGCTGGCTGACACAACCTGAAATTGATGACTTACATGTTGACACTCTTAATGATAACGATGATAAAGGATATATTTTAGAGGTAAATCTTGAGTACCCTAAAGAGTTACATGATGATCATAATGATTTACCATTTTGTCCTGAGAATATGAAATCTCCATACATCACATCACGAACAAAAATGTTAATTGCTAATGTAAATGATAAATGTAAATATGTAATACATTATCAAAACTTGAAACAGTGTCTACAGCATGGATTGAAATTAACTAAAATTCATCGCGTATTGCAATTTCATCAGTCAGCATGGCTCAAACCGTATATTGATCTAAACAATAATTTAAGAACACAGTCAACAAACGCGTTTGAAAAATATTTTTATAAACTCATGAATAATAGTGTTTTTGGAAAGACTATGGAGAATGTTGATAAACGAGTTGATGTAAAGCTGATAACAAAGTGGGAGATTGATGGTAAAAGGTATGGTGCGAGCAACTTAATAAGCAAGCCTAACTTTCATAGCTGTTCAATTATTCATGAGGATTTAATTGTAATACAAATGAATCGTCTTAAAGTAACTTACAACAAACTCATATATGTGGGTTACACCATTCTGGAATTGTCAAAAACACTTATGTATGAATTTCACTATGATTATGTAAAGAAAAACTATCTTGATAATGCTAAATTACTCTACACAGACACAGATTCTTTTATTTATGAGTTTAAAACTGATGATTTTTATGAGGATATCAAAACTGAGCTAAATAGGTGTGATACAAGTGACTATCCCGAGGATAATATTTACCATTTGCCTCTAGTAAACAAAAAGGTTCTTGGGAAATTTAAGGATGAATGTGCTGGTGTTATTATAGACACCTTTGTAGATACAAAATCTAAATCATACAGCTATATGACAATTGATGATGTAGTAGTAAAGAAATTAAAAGGAGTGAAAAAGAATGTTGTTAGTAAAGAGTTAGATATAAGTGATTATAAAAACTGTATAGTTAGTAACCCACCTGTATTATATAAGAAAATGTGTGTATTTAGAAGTAAAAATCATCAACTACATACCAATTTGTTGAACAAAGTTGCTTTAAGTAATGAAGACAACAAACGATTCATTATACCCAACACGTTTGATACTCTTGCTTGGGGAAACAGTCGCATTGACGACTATTACTTTACTTGAGTCTAATGATCACTATATTGTAATAATTGTAGTGTGTTTTATATTGTAATATTTTTTTGTAAAAACTGTAAGTTGAATGTATAATGTTAGGTTACTGTAGATTAGTAAAAATAAGATAAGTAATACATTTTAATGTAAAATGTTTGCTTTTGTATATTACGAAAAAGATTTTTAAAAAATGTACAGAATGTGTGAACTAAGCAAGGGAATGTAAAAAATGTAAAGTGGAAATTGTAAATATCCATGTATGAGAAAAGTGAAATGACTATCACCATTTTAAAATTAAAAAAGACATTGTGATCTGATAAACCTTGTTTTTATTTCACAACAACAAAAATGTACAGAATGTGTAAACTAAACAAGGGGAATGTAAAAAAATGAAAAGTGGAAATTGTAAATATTCATGTGTGAAAAAAATGAAATGGCTATCACCATTTTTAAAAATTAAAAGATATAGTGATCTAGTGAACCTTATTTTTATTTCACAACAACAACAAAATGTACAGAATGTGTGAACTAAACAAGGGGAATGTAAAAATGTAAAGTGGAAATTGTAAATATTCTTGTGTGAAAAGATGAAAATGAAGAAATGGCTATCACCATTTTTAAAATTAAAAGACATTGTGATCTTGTAAACCTTGTTTTATTTCACAACAAATAGGCTTTACAAAAATAGAATACAAAAGAAATACCAATTCCTCAATCGTTTCAATGTTCATGTCCACTCATTATTAACTTTCCTTATATAGCACTAATCACAATGAGAGCTGCCAAGCTCTCCCCACTGAGACATCACAGGATGTCAAAAGTTGTTTAGCTTTTCAACGATACTTTATCCGCTACACGTCTTAATGCAGGATGACTGTGGTGATAAGAAAGGTGCATGCTCGATTCAAAGGATTAATAGTTATATCACTACGCTGAAAAAAGGTTCTTCAAGACAAGTTCCAGGACCACACAAATAATAACCAGGTAGGTAGATTTCGAAAGTCAAGTATTGAATTACTTTGTTAATGACGCCATTGCCAGTACAGGTCTGGCATATCCTTTTCCATAAGTGGAGAAAAGGTTTGATCTTCCTCCTCCTCTGTGGATGATGTTTGTTGTTGCTGCTTTTTTTCTCCATCACACCCGTGGAATGAAGAAACTAAGTCTTTACATGGATTTTTATGACCATGATACAGTTTGACCAGCTGACAAGTAGCACACTGCCGCATAGAGGGTATTTTTGCCATAGCCACTTGCTTATGGTGATCATAATCCGTACATGGTTGCAATTCACTTAACACAGGGTCTTGAGTCCATGATTTTGGTACATGTTGCCAGATTTCTTTCACTGCATTTGCTGCGACATAATAAATGAATGATTTTGGAAGAGCCAATAATTCTTCTTTGGTAAAAGTGTCTAGTTTCTTTTTACTCACAAAGAACTTTCCAATCGCTTTATCGGTAGCATCCCCTTTCTCCATGGTATCACGTTGATGTTTACACGTCGCTTGTAGAAATCTCACTGGTGTCATCCACAGGTAAACCTTTAGTTTTAATTTTATTTAACAACTCCCAGCAGGCATTGGTGGATAGCCAATGAAACAATTGCCACACCTGTGCCAAGGCTTTATGGGTAATATTGTTACAGGGGCAGCGATCCATGAGTGTTTGCAGCGAGGGACAGCCCATGTCCATTAAATCGATACATTGACAGTAAGACGCTAAAAATGGTTGTAGCCATTGACGTTTTTCACTACCTTTCACAAATATTACATGGGCAGAAGACAAGTGGGCTTTCATGACCATGTCCAGGTGCTTATATGAAATGGTTCCTTGCTTCCAGTCTAGTTGCATATGAGTTTCAATCCACTGGGTTTGTTTACGGTCTTTATCACACAACAAATCAAACGCATAAGGTGGTTTAAACACCAAATGAGTAGCTTGTGATATCCAAAAAGTGGAACAATCGATGATGGCCACTTCTTTAAATATAAATTTGTTATCTCCAATTTTAAACCCTTGACAGTCGACAATCAGTGTACGCAACATGTTCACTCTTGTCTGGACCAAGTCCAACTGACCACAGACTGACAATTGTTCAGTAAAGTGTACCCATGTCATTTACTTACATTCCATTCTAGTAAAAAGAAAATAAAAACATCGAGTAGTCACTATAGAGGTTAGGATATGACAGGGGGGGGGGGGCATAAGAAATAATAATATAACAACAACAACAACCAATTTTAATTACATTATTTTATTAGCATAGCAAGTTTTACATTCTTTTTTCATTCTAGGATAGAGGCGGTACCATCTCATACAACAAAAAAGTATTTTGTGTTTATAGTGTCCATAACACCGATGATATTCTAATGTCTCTAAACTGGATGTTTTTGACTGTGAGCTGCTCACTGAAGCACTGTTGACACCATAAAGTCCACACGTATCATAACTTTTTTCATCACTCAGAGGCATGAGTGAGGGGTAACTTGAATGACAGGGTATATTATCCACCTCCATTCTGCATAGGTAGGGACAGGCAGGTGACCAGCGCTGATGTTCCTGCATGGGTTCATCGCTCTCTTGCCATTGGTCTAAGATGATGGGACAAAACACACATTTCACTTCATCTCTTCTTTTTAAATAGTAGAATCCAGCGGCTGCTAAGGCTTGAGGGTTTATAAAAGGCACCGGCCACGTCGCAAAGGACTCGAAACGTTGTTCCTCAGATTTTAAATTCATGGATGTAACTTCTCTTGAGGCTTGAAAGCAAGACATGACTGAGTGGTTTGATGTGGGTTGACCTGCTATTTATACACTTGTCACTTGGTTGGACAGTGGATAATAGTTGACTTGTTTGTGATGAATAATCAAACAGTAGGCCGTGGTATTGGCTGGAACATTGTCATGCGTTTCAAAATCTAGTCGAATGTCAATATTGGATGGTTTGACAGACTCTTCCAAGTAGGAACAGTCAAAGACAATCAGTGGCGCCCTTGTCTTAAAAGCTTGGGGTAACAACATTGGACAATTCTCTTTTTGATAATACGACCATCTAAATTTAGAAAACAAGTCGTACAGGGGGGCAAACTTTTTTTTTGAAAAATCTAAATCCAGCCCTTCATAGGGAAACACAGCACCGTTGAGGAAAAGACGTGCATTTCTCAATTGCAGGTGATCAAATTGCGTGACATCTTTGGTTTGTTGATACTTGCGATTCGTTTGAAAACCCACAATCATGTAGAGAGGTCTCTCTGTATAGCGGGCTGTTTTTATAGACCAACTGTGTGTGTTGGTGGTGGGCAATAACGGGTACTCATGGAGTGCCCAGCTTCTAAATTCCATGGGTAGAGGTATATCTCTCTTTACCATTTTGAGTATGTCCAGTTTTTTGCTATCGTTAAGGGTCACATGAGGCACTTTCTATAGCAAGCGTTGTAGTTGAATTTTTGAATCAATGGGGGTATTGTCGACTCCCTTGAGTGCATTATTATCACTCCTGTCTCTCACCAGATAAAGCACTTGCCTTGCGTTGACCACAATGCGCTGGTGATCTTCAGCAAAGCCTAAAATCAGTTTAAGAGGTAAATATCCAGTGAAGGTGCCATCGGTGTGTACCATCCAGTCATTGGTCGAGTCAGGGCACCAACCCGCCATGCAAAGTGTTTTAGCTTCTTCCTCACTATAAGAGGGATATAGTTTCATGACACTGGAAATACCCACATTTCGAGTGCTATCCACCACGATATCGTTAATGACATAACGTACTTCAGAAAACAGGAAGGCGAAAGCATGGTTGGCTAACTTGGATGTAGTGGGTGTAGAACCATCGGCTTTGGTGAGCCGACCTTCAATCTGAATAACACTTTCATGCGGTAGAGTGTAAATATCTTGGTTGTTGATAACAAATTGAATTTCATCATTGTTATTGAGTCCAGGTGTTTGAGCTTGATAAGAATGCAGATCAATTCTTACCACTCCTGGTTGCTCCTCGATGTGGTTCGCTACCTCTAGAATAGAATTCATCGCGGGGGTTAATGTGGTAACCCAAATGCTGTAAAATCTGCTTGTTCTGAGATGTTAACGTGTATTCACGTGGTAAACAACTAACACCATTCCTAGACGGTGCTGTTGCTTTATATACAAACTTCATAGTGGTTTTAGCACCAACTTGTAAGTCACTGGTGTGGTAGAATCTAGATCAATGAGTTGTTGCTCTCTATTGATCAGTCTTAATGTTATATTACTAATACCATCGACAGCCACAGAATGAAAAAGCACCACTGGAGGGTTTTCACGAATAATATAGCCATTGGGCGATGTTACAATAAAGTCATAAAGCGAATGCGACGGTTCTTGATTGGTGTACACTTGACTAATAATATTACACGTCACCGACACATGATGGTCCTCAATGAATTTCACTTCATGGTCTGATTCATGTTTTTTGTTGGGCTCTAACACATGTGGTTTAAATCCTAGTAATGGACCAATGGAATCGGGGTGAGTTTTAAAGTCAATTTTGAATGTAGAAAAAATACTGCAGCGATGAGTGTTGGTATTTCCTACAAGTTCAAACTTGCGCGTTCCATCGAGAAATGACTTTAAACCATATTCATTGATCAACACCACATAAATGTGTTCATAAATGTCATCTATCGTGTATCGACCAGAGTTCAGGGTGAGCACAGAATCATCATAGTAAAACTTGTTTTTCACATTTTCACGTATGTTGTATATTCGATTGTACGTTTCAAGAGAAACAAGTCCTAAACCATAAAGTTTTTCACTCAATTCGATAGGTGGGTAAAAGTCTACACTCACTTCAGGTCCACGTCCATGCAGTGTAAACGTCTTACTTTCCACCGACATACTGTTGACGTTTTTGCTTATGTTGCGTCTTATATAAAACAAATTAAACACAAACGGCCACACTGTTGGCTGTTAAACGTTTGCTCACGTTTCACATTATAATATATCTTGATCCTGTTTCCAAAATAGGCCACTAGTTCCATGGGCGGGGGCAAATTCCCAAAACTGTCAAATTACCATACAGTAGATCCCTCTTTGACATAAGCTACATAATGTGTTCCAGGTCCTCGGTGATCATCCAAATTGACAACAGCACATTCATGTTTCCCGGGTTGTGAGGGTAATTGGTTTCGCATAAACACATCTCGAAAATGAGAAAGCTTCAGTTGTTTAGCATAGCTTTCCACTTGCTGATGCGTCAGGGCATGTCTTGCTATGGCTGAGGTTAAAGATGTTTTTATTTTATTTCGAAAAGGTGAAATTCCAAATCCTTGTTGATAAAAGGCTGGCTTCAAATTGACATTTCTAGCCCCCATAGCAATGGCCTCCATTGTTTCATTGCGTCGCTGACTTTCATTGAGTTGTTTGCACGGCTTTAATGGTTTTTGCCACTGCACTGGCGCCGCCTAAAAGTGAACCTAGAGCAGCCAGACCAGCGAATAATGCAGGTAAAAATCCCGCTCGTTTGGGGACGGGGATCACTCGCCCTTGTTTTGAACCCTGTCGCTGACGTTTTGGAATAACATGTCTCTGTGCTACTCGAAGAGCTTTCCTTATGGTCAACACATTATTTTTTCTTTTTTTCTTTCGCAAGGGCTTGTCCACGAATGTCATAAGCCCAGGCTTTGCCAAGGACAGGCTCATATTTTTTGTCTTTCTCACCACATATCTTTGTTTCACCATGATGATGATGACCAACAACCTTTCACAAGAAAGTTTAAGTCACAACTAACATTAGATTGTTATTTCATGGCTGTATATTCCAAAATCTACATAAAGTGGGAAATCATTTATGGTTTTTCCAGCTTGCTTTTCATTCCATGTCAACAGGAGATGAAAGGATAATTCGTCTCCTGCATTGACCATTTCATGGTTATGGACCAACATCCTATGACCATTTATCTCTATTTGTAAATGGTTCTCATCAGGTATGGCATATTTGATGTGAATGGTTCCATTATAGTGTAGTCGATAGTGGCTTAAACCCGAAGCAAGCACATAGGTCAAGTGCTGGTCATGAACTAGCGGTATATGGTTTCTCTCATTCACAGGTTTTACATTTGTCAAATGCACTAAAAATACAGATGGGATAAATTTATAAAGACTTTTCATTTCATAGGTCACGTATCGCTTGGTACAGACATCATCATCTTCTTGTGGGTCTTCCACGTGAATAATGCGGTGATGATTAGCGCTATAGCCATCCACCGTAAGCTGAGGCACTTTATCATAAAACTCGTACACCTTGTTATCCACATACTTTTTTGTAGTAACGTCTGTAGACACTTGAGGATGTTTGACATGAGTTAACCGCTTTCCTTTAAAGTCATAATCTCCTTGTTTTGTGCGTGGCACTACTGATCTATCCACATAGTGTTTATTAGCAGGATCTGTTTCTTGTTTAGGATCATGTATGGGAACAGACCTAGCTTTGACCATCAACGCACGTCCAAAGACATCCATCGTCAACCTGTAGTACGAGTCTACTGTTTCTATGACAAGGCTCGGTGCGATGTATATAGACAGCCTGCTAGCCTCTCTAAGCCTTAGTTGAAATGAAGCTAATTAAGCAGCAAGAGTCATTCCCCGTGAGGGACATGGTTTCCCATCTCTGCCCCACATCACGTGAACAACGCCATGGTTCACTGTTTCCATCTTCCATTCGCTGCATCATTGTGGGACCTTCCGGCTGTGGAAAGACCAATCTTTTGCTGACACTTATTACAGCGCCCAATGGTCTGTGTTTTCAAAATATTTTCGCAAAATCTCTCTACCAACCCCTCTACGTGTTTCTGGATCAAGTCATGTCTGGATTAAAAAATGAGAATACGGGGTATTTTAAATTTTCCACGCAAGAAAATGTTATTTCACCGGATGAGGTAAAGCCTGATTCACTCATGATTTTCGATGATGTATCCACTGAACGACAAGGTATCATTCAAAGCTATTTCAGCATGGGTCGACACAAACATATCGATTGCTTCTATCTTGGACAAACGTATTCTAAAATGTCCAAACAGTTGATTCGTGACAATGCCAATGTCATTGTTTTATTTCGCCAGGACGAGAGGAACAGTCGTTACATTTATAATGAACATGTGAATCCGGATATGACCTTTCAAATGTTTACAGAATTGTGTGGCAAGTGCTGGAACACACAACGTCATGCCTGTTTAGTGATTGACAAACAAAGTGAACTCAACCAAGGGCGGTATCGCTTAGGGTTTGATCATTTTATTGCTATTTAAGGCACTGTATCATTCCCTCTCAAGTCATTTGTCACGACTTCATGGCGTTAGCAGAGAGTCAATTGAAAAAGCATATTATTAGATCAAAAAATACTATTCGCCAAAAGTTTCGTCAATTGAAACGATCGCGTGCGGATCATGCTTTGTTTATTCAACAACATTTAGCACCTCCGCTAAAAGCTATGTTGAAACCCTCTTTCAAGCCATCTGAAACGCTACCTACCGTTTCACAAGCCAGTCAGACGCACCACGAGGACTCTGAGGAAGAGGAAGAGGAAGATGAAGAGGAACAGGAATATTTAACTAGTGTTAGCGAAGTTGAGGATAATGAGGAACAAGTGTTTACGCTTGCAGAGTTTTTAAGAAAAAGGAAATCCTTGGCCATGGTCGAAACCCCTTGCCCTTCCAGATCGTCTCCATTTTCACAACTCTTGGCCACCCCTCAACATAAAGCTCAACTGAAAAACATTTTAATAAAATATTATGGATCAACACTGGAACCCTATTTCACCAATCTGTTTGTTGGAAACACAGATACCACATATGGCGTTCGCTATGAGAATGATAGTTTTAAAATTGGTGATTCATCGATTAAATTTAGTCGTACTAAAGCTGTCATTAAAAAGATCAACTATAAATTAACACCAGGACTGTTAAAGCTACTATTCTCTCGGACTCCCTCATCTCAAGATTATACGTCAGAGGACCTTAGTTAATATAAATCCATTTTATTGTATACCCATGCTCACAAAAGACACTATGATCCCACTCAACAAGTGAATGCTAATATATCTCAAAAATAAAAAACCATCATTGCAAAAATGTTCCCCACTAGTCAAAGTGGTCGTCGTAAAGTGTCCGCTTCAGGGGTGACATTTAAACCATTAAAACCCCTTGTGGATGTTACCTACTGGCACAATCCAAATAAACTCGTCCAGCGACTACAGCTGTTGCATGCTTCACGTCAAGCCGGCCATACTGGTCACGATTGGGAAATTCAAGAAATTGAGGAAGAACTTCGAAATGCCAAAATTATTGTTTAAGCCCTCACCCATTAAAATGGGTATTGCTCACGAGTTGCATCGTCCAGCTAGACGTCACTCTCAGCGACTCAAAGTGTTTTCACAGGGTGTGGATGAACTTTGGCAAGCAGACTTGGTTGAAATGATTCCCTTTGCTAACGTTAACGATGGTGTACGCTATATGTTGACGGTCATTGATGTTTATTCCAAAATGGCGTTTGTTGAACCTGTGCGTCGCAAGTCTAGTCCACTAGTCACCAAAGCCTTTCAACATATTATTCAACAATCTAAACGTCGACCTCAGCTGCTACAAACCGACCAGGGAAAAGAATTTTTCAACAAGGATTTCTCCAGTTTTCTCAAATCTAAGGATATTCGCCATTACACCACGTACAGCAATCTCAAAGCCAGCGTGGTCGAGCGGTTCAACCGAACATTGAAAACCCATATGTGGAAAGCGTTTACCGCTCAGGGCACTTATCGCTGGTTGGACTTGTTACCTGAGTTAGTGTCACGTTACAACGACACGAAACACAGAACCATTGGGACCAAGCCACGACTTGTAACTAAAAATATTCCACAACTGGATAAACTGTTTAACCCCATAAAAACAGCAGACCCTAAAAGTCATCGCCTTAACATTGGGGACCATATTCGTGTGAGCAAATTCAAGTCCGTCTTCGACAAGGGCTACACACCAAATTGGGGGACTGAACTATTTCGAATTCGTCAAGTCAACCTGAACAGTCCAGTCACCTATTTACTCGAGGACCTCAACCATCAACCCATAAAAGGCAGGTGTTATCTTCAAGAACTTCAAAAGACAGCGTTTCCTAAACATTACCTTGTGGAAAAAGTGTTGAAACAAAAAGGAAATAAACTATATGTAAAATGGTTGGGATTTAGCTCAGCCTTTAATTCTTGGATTAATAAATTACATGTCGTGTGGACCTGTGTGTCTTGTATTTATTTATTTACTCATGTTGTACTTAACCTACAGTCCTATGTACAGTCCTCAGCTATACATGTATTATGAGCAAACATATTTCTTTCTCTCTTCACCTGTGTTCTCTCTTACACTAACCCCCCCCCCCCCTTCACCTCCCACCACTGTCAAAACAGGTTGTGACTTGTTAGCTCTTATCGTGCGCGTGTACAGGTGAACACCTGTGTGTTAGATCATATTACACATGAACTCACATTTTCTCACGTATGAAGCAAAACAGGATGTGACTTGTTTCACAAGGAGGACGGTAATAAGGTTATCTCACACGTGTTCACATGTATTTCGCCACTTTCCTTTCATATCGTTATCCCATTATAGTAGTGGGGGGATTAGTGAACAACGTCAATTCAACACACACAAATGTAGTTAGGCCCTTTGACATAATTTAAATAAATTCATGGGCTAGTCCGTAGGAACCAGGCCAAAGGGACCCGTCCAAAGGGATCAGTCTAAAGGGACAAGGACTCGTCCACAAGGACTTGTCCACAAGGACTCGTCCACAAGGACTCGTCAACAATGACCCGTCAACAATGACCTGTCCACAAGGACTTGTCCACAAGGACTCGTCCACAAGGACCTGTCAACAATAACCCATCAACAGGGACCCGACAGCAGGGGGCTCGTCAACAATAACAGGGGCTCTCACCTCAAGGCCTAACATGCCCCTCTTTGATTATTGGTTTGCAGAACAACGTTACATTCCATATCGGCATTCAAACTCTCACATGTTGCAATTGGAAAGAGAGATTCTATAAAAAAATTCAATTTCACCCTCTAGTAGGGGTAGGTTTTATTATGGGGTGGAAATATGTTGTTCATTGGAAAGAGGGTGTCAGCCCGAGTTCAATGACACCTCGTACAAGTCTCTAGCCTGATTGGTTCGCGAGATATTGCCATTTTAGTATTCCAGCGGTGGAGCGGTGGCGGTGGGTGTAGAACCCGTACAAAACCACTACTAACATGACACTAAGTTGCCTTTTTCAAGTGCTACCTCTGTATCAAATTTCGTTCAATTCGGTTACGCCGTGTTTGAATTGATAGGGGGAATCGATTTGCACAGATACATGGCCGCTCTCTGCAAACTATTTGGCTGATGTCCTCGTCGTTTGGTCAAAGGATGCCACGCACAGAATGGTATGTTGTTGAAAAATTTAGTAGAGACCAGCTGGTTAGGATAGTCGTAATTTGATTTAAGCTTTTATCATTTGGGTGGCCACCATTACGTTTCAGTCAAGTTGGCGGCGATATAAAACATGACACTGAGGTGCCCTTTGCCAGAGCTACCTCCGTACCAAATTTCGTTTAATTCGGTTTCACCGTGTTTGAATAGATAGGGGGGGGATCGATTTTCACACATAAATGGCCGCCATTCGCAAATTATTGAGCTGATGACCTTGTGATTTGGTCAAAGGATGTTTCCCACATAATCGTTTGGTAGAGATTAATGGATTAGGTAAGTCGTAATTTTATTTAAGCCTTGAACATTTGGGTGGCCGGCATTACGTTTTCGTCAAGATGCCGGCGATATAAAACATGACACTGAGGGGCCCTTTGCTAGTGCTACCTCTGTACCAAATTTCGTTCAAATCAGTTTCACCGTGTTCGAATTGATAGGGGTGGGACAGACATTCAGAGTACACACACTCACACACACACACGCACACGCACAGACAGACACACCATTTTTCGCCCGGTGTTGATCTCATAAGTCTACTTTCATTTTTTGCAAAAATCGAAAGTAGGCTAATAACGGATCCAGTTCAGGAGTTCCTCGAGAGTGTAGCACTATCCAGAGTGCATCATAAGTGTTGCAGCTACATACACCCTCCCTCCTTTAGGGCCTTGCACAGGAGGCAGGAGACACGAAGAGGACTGACCTATCGAAGAATGAGGGTATCAGGAAAAATAAGTAAAGGGTTAGTTACGGCGGGAAAGTGAAAAACACTCTAGGCCTCGAATTTCCCAATACCGTCGGGGTCGGAAGAGAATAAGAGTTGATGAAGGAAGGTCACATAGGAAAGATGACACCGAGGATCCAGGAACAAGTAACTGTAAATAATGCTGTACTCAGCTGGGGTCCCGTGATCGCCAATTCACGTTTAACTAGTTGTGAGCCCCTGAGGGATTTTTATTAGCCTACTTTTCACATTTTGCAAAAATGAGGAAAAAGTAGTCTTATGAGATCGATCCGGGAAAATGTGTGTCTGTCTGTCTGTCTGTCTGTCTGTGTGTCTGTCTGGCTGTGTGTGTGTCCCCCCCTATCAACTCCTAAACGGCTGGAGCAATCGAAATAAAATTTGGTAGGAGTAAAGATCTATACCTGAACATCTCACGGCCATATTTGAAAATGATGTCAGTGCTACCAACTGCTGAAAAATCGCAATTGAAATTTGAGCTCCATGTTGGATATCATATAAGGTATGAATGGGAGCTATTTCAAAATCGGCACATATATAGATAATAATATTGCAGTTTAATTTCCAGAAGGCCATACATGGCAGTGTTGCCAAAATGATTATAAGCCTACTGATAGGTTTAATATTTAAATGCATATAACCTCTACACTATCAATTGGAATTCAACCAAATTTCGTATGTTGTATGTGTACATAACCAGATATGACTGAACGTATTCTTATGAACCACCAGTGCTGCCAACTGTTAAAAAATGCTCTTAATTTCTTTTATCCAAATACCAATATATATGAGAAAGTATGCAAGCCGACAGCTTTAACCTATGCACACGTATAGTACATGACATTCTATATTAATTTGGAGTAACTTATATACGTCAGTGCTACCAACATGATTCTAAGCCTGCTGAGAGGACCAACTTTAAATACATGTAACATCCATACTATCATTTGGATTTCAACCAAATTTCGTATGTGCTATGTGTACCACAACAGCTATGACTATGCGTATTCTTAAGAGCAACCAGGGCTGCCAACTGTTAATAAATGCTGTCTCTATTTTTGTTACCCTAATATCAATATATCAGAAAGAATGCAAGCCAATAGCTCTAAACTTTGCACACGTATAGTACCTGGCAATCTAGATTACTTTGGAGTAACTAATATACGTCAGTGCTGCCAACATGATTCTAAGCCTGCTGATAGGTCCAATTTTAAAATGCATGTAACTTCTATACTAACTAATGGATTTCATTCAAAATTGGCACATTAATAGATCATATTATTTCAGATTATTTCTGACCAATACATGCATGACACTGTTGCCAACATGATTTTACGCGCGCTGTTAGATCCAATGTTTAACTGCATGTAACGTCCATGCTATTCATTGGACTCCAACCAAATTTTGTATTCTGTACCTTAAGAGATGGAACTAAGAATATATTCAGTCACCAGGGCTGCCAACTGTAGTTCTCTATTGGGCTACATTATGACAGTTATACAGTATTTCGAACTAATTAGAAATTTCGATATTACCAACTTAATTTCGTCATTATTCTAGATAGATCCATATCGATTAATCATTGGCATTAATCTTAAATTTTAAGATAAGTAGGCTCTTTAGTTCGTCACGGAACTTCTTGTTTAAAATAAAATGAAAATGTACGCATAGTTTCACTGTATTTCTGATATAAGGAAAACTTACGCCACATTTCAACGTCTTGTCTGCTGGCATGCGTGTTCTGCATGTTGTACATGACCTCCGTCATCCCCTGAGTAACACCGGACATATAAAACATTCCCGACGGGAACAAGTGTGTGTTCAGTTAATGGGTGACACATTTCAATGTCTTGTGCCTACGCTTCCTCTGATACAGGGTATAAATGTTAGGTCACTCCTAACAGCTTCATCAGTTCAAGCTCTCGTGAAATCCTCAAGTGAATTCTAACATGGTTCCCGCCAAGGTAAGCTGCTTTTATTCAATAGGTATAATTGCTTCATTCTTCCGCCGTTATGAAGTCAAGTAAATTCTAAAATGTTGAAGCATATGATTCAGGGATTTAAAAAAAATCTTTGTGAGGTTCCATTCTTGGGAAAACTTTGAAGGATGTTTTTTCAGGTGGTCAATATTATTATAACATATTCAAAATAACCTTTATGTTCGACCCTGACTAATATATGTCAGAAAACTGTACTATAATGATGGTCATTTTTCATTATGAAACAGTTTCTTCTACCAATCAGAGCTCAATAAACAGTTGTTTGACCAATTAGATAAGGATCGCTTCGCCCCTGCGCTGAGTTCCAAGGCCTTCTAATTTATATTTCACTGCGTGGCCAAGTGTCATAGTAGGGTAATCGAGGAGGCCATGGTCAAATTCAAGTCATTGTCTGCGTCCCATGTGCTCTGTTCAGTACATAAAACTGGCGAAATCTGGACAGATATTTATGAATATTTATGTTCGAACATAAAATAGTTATAATAATTATCGTTGAACAAAAACAGTCGTATGCAACTCGCCTATAATGGTCATTAAGACACTCGTATGGAAATTATAAACATACCCGGGTCTTCATTATTGCCATTATAGGCTCGTTGCATAATGTACTATTACGATACGGCAAACAATTACGCAAAAGATGCTCTTACGGTCTTCATACTGCGCTTCATACAATACTTGATTGTTCTGAAATTGGTTGGTTGGTTCCTCAGTTTAGGGGCTGCGACTACGCGGTCATGTAGCCCCGTGTACTTTGTGTGTGTGTTGAATCTGCCTGATAACCGGTTCTAATTGTGATTACTGTATTAGTGTGTGTTATCTGTGATTCAGGTAGAATGACTGAATATTTTAATATTAATACGATTAATATTTTCAAGTAGTGACTACTTTTAGTACCAAATGCTTTCGTCCACGACACCTAGATAGGGACGTGGCTACTAAATGACATCGCAGTCAGCACCTGGCGGCGAACTTTGGAACTAATAGAGCGTTATCAATTCCAACCTACAAATTTTGGATTCACGCAAGTTTAGTTAGAGGAAGGTTCTCTTTCATGCCATAAATCTATGACATGGGACCGCCGGGTTTACTTCCCCTCCGAAGGATGGCATACTGAGGGATTTTAACGCTCTTAAAAATCATACGATTTCGGCCGTGATTGAACCCGTGACCTTGGGCTTGCTACCAACGCATTCATACCGGGAAAACTTTAAAGGATGGTCTTCAGGTGGTTAACTCGCAGATGTCTCGATAGTGTTTGGTGGTTAGTATTAACCTTCACGTTACCGCAAACAAATACGCAAATGATACACTTACGAACTATATACTGCGCTTCATGAAATAATTTATGTTTCGGAAGTTGGCACCTGCCTTACATAGAGGGTAATCTGGCAGTCCAGGACTGGCTTCGTGGCGCCGTGGTAACGTTCTCGCCTGCTGTGTGCAAGGTTGTGGGATCGAATCCTGGCGCAGTCAGTTGGCATTTTAGGGTGCGCAAGCAGCTTTGGTAGCGTACTGTAGTCTGATCTTCTATGCCCAACATCGCGGGTTCAAACCCGGCCAATGTCGTCGGATTTTTTAAGAACGTATCGCCTTTCTTCGGATTGGAAGTAAAGCCGGCGGTCCCATGTCATAGATTTATGGCATGTTGAAGAACCTTCCACTAATTACACCTGTTTGAAGCTAAATTATATATATATATATATATATATGTATATTAAACATTTGACTAACGTTCTTAGGTTCCTACGTTCGTCGTCAAGAGCCGACTGCGGTGGCATCTGGTAACTAAGTTCTGAACTAGTTGGTAGTTGACGGTGGCATTTGGCGGCAAAAGTAGGAACTACTTGAAAAATTCAATCTCTGCAGTGCTTACTTGAATTAAAACAGATACACACACTAATACGAATACTGTCATCACAATTATCACCGGTTATCGGACAGATTCTACACACACCCAACGTACACGGGGCTACATTACTGCGTTGTCGCAGCCCCTAAACTGAGGAACCAACCAACCAATCAGGGTACGCAAATGCGAGGGAGCCATGTTAGTAGTAAAGATCCGTTTGTAGACAAAATTCCGAACCGTGGGGGAGGGAAACAGTTGTTGATGTTGTTTCATTTGAGGGGCTTGGGCATCGTCGTTTAGTCCCGTGTACTTGGATGTGTCTGTGTTATTGTGGTGGCTGTATTATTAATGTGTGCATTTGTGAAGTTTGGGACAGAAGTAGCCGTAACCTTAGGTTAGGAACCATCCCGGCATTTTCCTGGAGGAGAAATGGGAAACCACGGAAAGCCAAACGCTTTTCGTCTCAGTTTAGCCTCACCCCTTCAGACTAGATTCAAATTTCTTGGCGATGCCGGGAATCGAGTACGGACCTCTGAGGTGACAGCCAAGAATGCTAGGAACTACACCAACAGGTGGTCTCTGAAGGGGAAACAATGGCGGTCTCAAAGAAAGAAAGAAAGAAAGAAAGAAAGAAAGAAAGAAAGGTAATGACCATGAAGCGTGAAAACACTGAAGAATCCCTCCTCACTATCCGTCGGTATTGAAATGAAGCCAAATTTGTAAGCTGCAAAGTGGAGCCCGGTGATATTACAGCACAGGGGCATCGAATAGCTCAGGCTGTAATCCCTCCCTATATTATTCTGCTAAGGTCCCATTCCAGTTTTGTACCGAAAATAAGGTCCCATTAACACCAACCTACACATATGGGGTACTTACAGGTTCAGCATAACCCAATGCGTACGCGAAACGCACTCACTTACTCTTTAAATGCCTCACAATTAAATAAATACATTAAAACATGTATATTTACAATGAAAGAATGCAACACGGTAACCATGGTAACAGAATCTCACAGGTCCATCTATTTCTGTAAGACGCAATGCAATCCAATTATTACATTACTGTGAAAGTTTCCTGACGGTTATAAGGTTAGCACTGAACTAAATTAAGCTGTAAAATTCATCAATACATACAGTATAATGCGCTTAAGGGGGTCAAGGGGCACTCTAGAATTTTTTCACGCACTTTTCCCGTGTGAGTTTGGTACGAAAGGTCTTTTTCACCTTACTATAACGGGTCTCCGAAAACCAAATTTAAAGGCCCTTAAATTAACAGTGTCTGTGATATTCCCAGAAAACTAACTTCGCTCTGATATAGGCCTACCTATGAGGGAATGACAAACCCCTAACCACTGCACCAGTAGCTGAATTGATAAGGTCTGATTATTCCTACCGAGGATAAATCAGTCATAGCATTCATGATTGAGATTTTGCTAAGTGTTCTCTTTACAACTAGAATATTCGCGGGCGAAGCCGCGACGGGTAATGTTAGTAAATATAATTTAATTATTTTTACGCCAAAAGATAGACAAAATCAGAAAGTTTTGTTTTCCTATTTACAGTGGTGGAAATATTTATTGCATTACCTTTTATAACTAACATTTTTTAAAATAATAATTGAATAACTGAGCTAAATTGGCCTGAAAAATCTCTACTTCTATCAGAAATGAATATACGCAGTAAATTTTGTCAATTTTATTTTATTCTCAATTTTTCTTTCTTTTGTTTTTTATACGAGGGCAGATCAAAAAATAAGTTGCAATTCCCAGTTATGGCCATTTATTACACCACCTATACAACAGCAACACGCCTATAACGACATACAATGTAACGTCACTTTTCCACAAAGTTTCCAAGAGACTCCAAACATTTCTGCGAACGCACAACCAACTTATCGATGCCGGATGCATAGAAAGTTCCTCCAGCGTTCTGCAACCACACAAAGGCAGCAGCCTTCACCTCCTCATCGGTCTGGAAACGTCGACCACCGAGCTCCATGTTGAGCTTACCGAACAGATGAAAGTCACATGGCACTAGGTCGGGACTGTAGGGTGGTTGTTGCCAGACCTCCCACTTGAAACGCTCGTTTGGCGGGCCTTGTGAGGTGTTGCGTTATCGTGCAACAAAATCACACCGGCGCTCAATTTCCCCCGGCGCTTCTCTTGAATTGCTTTACCCAACCGGTGCAACGTTTTACAATACGACGCCGCGTTGATCGTCGTTCCTTTCGGCATGAATTCCACGTGCAGCAAACCCTCCATGTCAAAGAACATTGTCCCCATGACCATACAAAGCACTAATTTCACGACGAATGTCCGTGCAATTCTTCCTTTTGGCCCATAGGAATCGGATTGTCGCACGCACCTCATATTTGGAGAGAACGTCCAGTCGACGCGCCTTTGCATTTGGCCGCTATTCACACCATATAAGACAAGACACCACAGCGACCTGCCTTACAGACATGTATCTGCCTCTTTCGCTGCTGCAACTAACTTTTTGATCCATCTTCGTAATTTAACACTTTCTTGAAAAATGGGTGTAAACTAATGTGCCAGCTATTCTGTTTGCATTTCTGAAATATGAATACTGATGTTGAAAGAACGCCTGCGTATTAATGATCTAACATAACACGATCAATTTAGTGTTTGTAAATACACAATTGCCTTATATGAATGCACTGTTGTCATTTAATACTTTATTGCTCCAACACGCGCCTTAATCACCTCTTAGCATCTTGAAGGCATTGAAAGAATGAACTTTTTACGGTACTCCTCACTCAGTTCATGAAACGACACACGCACAAGGTCCTCAAACAGTTCCCGTTTATTCCGTGGCTTCTTTTTGGTGATAGCATTACCCATAACCTTCCAATAGTTCTCAATAGGATTGAGATCAGGAATATTTCCAGGCCACTCTAACACATGAACCCCATTTTGTCTAAGGAAGGATTTTACCTGAAATGTAAAAAATAAGTGACAATTCACCAAGAACGTCATCAGCTTCGTGCTTGGTATAATATTATTAATCATAGGACTCACCTTCAAAGCTCTGTGGCAAGGAGCGAAGTCATCCTGAAAGATTCATCTGGAAACACCTCCGAACTGGTCTCTTATTGTGGGCTTCCTTTTAAGGATGCTTATGTAGACATCCGTGTAGTAGGTTTCGATGTGAGCTTGCCTGTGGCACGAATAGCAACTGTGACTCCTGACAAGATTCGGCGGACCTGCACGGAGGAGGACTATCGCTTGGGTGGGTGTCGTGCCACAGACGAAGCTCACTTCGAAACCTACTCAATAGGTAAACAAAACTTTACGATCTTCTCTATCTTTGGGTGTAAATATTATTAAATTATCTTTATTACAGCCTGAACTATTACAAATCACACTTAAGGCCACCTGAACCTGTAAAATAAATGGAGGCATTCATCATTACTAAACAGTGATTAAACCATAAGCTCTTTATGCTTCAGAAACGCTCAATTTACAACGTAAAACATTAAAGGAACATATTAGAGATTAAGGACAGATAAATTATGCGAAAGATCTTAGGGCCCAGAATTAACAAGTAGTTCCGTGAAGAACTATACAGCCTATTTTCATATATCCTACTTATGTTAATTGTCTCTATCTACATACAAAATTTCAGTTTGATTTCTGTAATAGATTCGTAGATATTGAGAACCGACTAAATATTTCGGATGGTCACCATATTGGATTTTATATATGTGGGTCCTAGAGTTATGTACAGTTACATGAAGATTATTGTGTACGTGTAGCATTCAAACTTCAAGCGGCTTCGGTGGCGTAGTCGGTAGCATGCTGAACTGCTATGCCCAAGATAGTGGGTTCAAACCCGGCCGAAGTCGTCGGATTTTTTAAGAGCGTTAAAAATCCTTCAGTATGCCTTCCTTCGGAGGGGAAGTAAAGCCGGCGGTCCCATGTCATAGATTTATGGCATGTAAAAAATCCTTTCACAGACTAAACTTGTGTAAAGCAAAATTTGATAGGTTAGATTTCGTCAGAACGCTCTATCAAAGTTCCAACTTTCGCCACTAGGTATCATTGATATCTGGTGGCGAAAGTTGGAACTACTTGAAATTGAACGGAACTTGTAGCTCACCCTTTAGAGTATCCGTTGGAAGCAGCTACAGACTCAGGCGAGCCGAACATGTCCTTGGACACTCCCGGCACTAAAAGCCATACGATAAATAATAATAAATTCAAATTTCAATCCCATGATTAGGACACAAGAAGTAACAAGGAGATTTTAAAATTTCGCACAGCTGCCATCTTGTGGTTATGGAAACAATTGAAATAAATTAGATGCCAGTGGATTAACATTCATATAAGGATTTACTGTACCAAGTTTCACTGCACTCGGATGGTCAAGTTGCGATAAACGTCCATGTGAATATTTATACTTCGCGTCGCCGCCATGTTGGATTTGTGATCACCAGGTTATTTAAAGTCCTATAGGTGAACTTAAAAAATTCAGTTTGATGGCTATAATAGATTCGTAGATATTCAGAGCCGTCTAAATATTTCGGATGGTCACCATGTTGGATTGTTAAATGTATAGGCCATAGAGTCATGTACCATTAAAGGAAAATTATTGCGTCGGTTCATTATTCAAACTTTCACATCCATCGCATGATTACGACAAAAGAAATAAAAACTTAATTTTAAAATTCGCAAAGCCGCCATCTTGAGGTTATGTAAACAATTGAGCTAAATTAGATACCAGTGTATTACAATGTGTACATTTCCTGAACCTGATTTCATTGCGGTTGGAACATTAATTCGCGAGAAAGGTCTATTTCAAATTTTCAAATTCGCTTGGCCGCCATGTTCGTTTTCTAGTTAACTGGTTTATGAAATTCTTATGGATGAACTTCCAGTAGTGCTCTTTATCTCCGTCGAAATTTTAGGGAGATACCGCTAATAGTTTCATAGAAATAGAATGCCGGTTAAATATTTCGCACATCCGCCATCTTGTGGTTATGTAAACAATTTAACCAAGTTAGATGTCGGTGCATTACAATGTGTATAAACATATACTGTACCAAGTTTTATTGCGTTTGGTAAATCGCGAGAAACGTCTATTTAAATGTCGCAAATTCGCGTGGCCGCCATGTTGGTTTGGTAGTTACCAGTTTTTCAAAAGTCACATAGGTGAACTTCTAGTATTTCCCTTTATCACCGTAAAAAATTCTATGGTGATATCGGTGATAGTTTCGGAGATATTGAATGCTGGTGAAATATTTCGCACAGCCGCCATGTTGGATTGGTGAGACGTAACAAAATTGAAAGGCACGGTCGGGGTAGTCCGGAATAGTGCTATAAACTTACCGATTTTCGTTGAAATAGCTCCAGCCGTTTAGAATTCATTAGACACACACACACACACACACACACGCACACACACACGGACAAAAGGTGATCTCATAAGCCTATTTTTTCAAAATTGAAAATAGGCTAAAAATGGCATACACTATCCCAAACCCAACTCTGAAATATATATGAAAATTTCTAAACTTACCGATACCATGAGAATGAGACGAATTCATTTTTTTTTTCTGGCTGCGTGGCTCAGGGGTAACGTTCTCGCTTGCTGAGCCCAAGGTTGCAGGTTCGAAACCTGGCGAAGTCAACTGGCATTTGAGGGTGCGCAAATGCGAGGGAGCCGTGTCAGTAGATTTATTGGCACGTTAAAGATCCCCTTAGGGGCAAAATTCCGGCACCCTGGCGTCTCTAAAAGCCAGTGTAGTTAAAAGGGACGTAAAACCAATAACATTATTATTATTATAATTCAATTCTTGGGCCATTTGGAAAGAATGAATCATTCGAGACTTACTTACCGAATCCACAAATTTCTGCAGAACAAACGTACAAGACCAAAGTGGTACAAACAGGTGGAGAGGAACCTAGTGGAGATGGGATCGCCAGATCTGATGAATAGAAATGCTATCAGGAATATTGTTCACACAAGGGGATTTGAGGACGATCAGAAGAAACCAACACGACGTGTATGGTCGGAGGAACAGAAACTACAACAATATTGGGCAAGGAGGAAGGCTCAAAATACGTTGATTCCGCGTGGTCCAAAGTGACCCATTCGCGAGAAGAAGAAGAAGAAGAAATGGAGGCCATGCCAGACATAGTGGTCACTAACCCACCTTGCAGAAGTTATGAACTACTGGGGAAGCTAGAGAGTCCCCACGAGTTCTACGTTATAAATCGTTGAATTATTACATAAAATGTCTTGAAACTAATTCTGGAGCCCCATTTATATTTGGTTGCTGTATTTTACTTGATTGTTTTGTCGAGAGCTGGTGGATATGAATAGACATCCTTTTTAGAAAAATATCTATTTTATTCGTATGAACGGATTTGTAAATTATTTTGTCAACATGCAGTTCATGAGCCCAAAAGTGGTAATTTTATAGGACTGAAACAGATCAATTTTCGGTTCTTTGTTTAACAAGACTGAATATTTTTCTCATTGATACAAATCATAGTCACACACTTGCACTTTTAGATATTACTGTAATATGAACTCAGTGTTTCTATCAAGTTGTTTCAAAATTAGGAGAGCAAAGTTCAAGATGAGTTCTATTACTATGATGTTTTCAACGCCAAATACAATCATAGAAATAGCATTTGAAGTATTTGCAAAATTTTAAAGCATAAAATTTTCATTCTAGGTGACAAATACAGAGTTTCTAAGGTTGAAATGAGTGGTTTCGGGCACCATTCCCAGAATTCTTTTTTATTTATTATTTTTTATTTAACGTAACGGCGGTATTATTTGAGGATCCAACCAGCCTTCGGGCTGACTACCTAACATACATTTTTATTTATTACTAGCAGAAGTACCCGTTCTTCGAACGGTGTTCGTTGTTAACTCCAGACATTATCAATTGAGCTACTGTTGCAATGGTTAGCGGTTTGTCATTCCTTCAAGTTTATCAGAACGAAGTTAGTTTACTGGGAATATCACACACACTTAATTTAAGGCCCTTAAAATGTAGTTTTCGGAGACCCTTTATAGATTCCCGAATTTTGTTTCTCACATTGAGAAGCGCAACATATGCTTTGGTCGTCCTTCTAGGATAATTTTTATATTTCGCCTATTTTAGCATATATTGAGAAGTTTTTCTCTATATCCACCCTTCTACTGTATGAAAAGTACGGTGAAGAGTTTTATAAATGATTGGTGTATTGACTCTCATGGTTACCACACCTAATTTTACGATGCACCAAGCATCCGAACACGAGTTATAGGCGTACATAAAGATACACAGAAAGACAGACAGGCAATTCTATTGTCTACAACATATTACCCAGATATCCAAAATATGGGTATATCTACCACACAGTATCAAATAAAATCATCCTTACGATTTATTTATTTATTTATTTATTTATTTATTTATTTATTTATCGTATGGCTTTTAGTGCCGGGAGTGTCCGAGGACATGTTCGGCTCGCCTGAGTCTGTAGCTGCTTCCAGCGGATACCCTAAAGGGTGAGCTACAAGTTCCGTTCAATTTCAAGTAGTTCCAACTTTCGCCACCAGATATCAATGATACCTAGTGGTGAACGTTGGAACTTTGATAGAGCGTCCTGACGAAATCTAACCTAACAAATGTTGCTTTACACAAGTTTAGTCTGTGAAAGGATTTTTTACATGCCATAAATCTATGACATGGGACCGCCGGCTTTACTTCCCCTCCGAAGGAAGGCATACTGAAGGATTGTTAACGCTCTTAAAAAATCCGACGACTTCGGCCGGGTTTGAACCCGCTATCTTGGGCATAGCAGTTCAGCATGCTACCGACTACGCCACCGAAGCCGCTATCCTTACGATGAACCCATATGTCGACAAAATAAAATAATAGTTAAAATGTGCTCTCAGACTAAATTCACCTAACGTGTACTTCCTGACGTGAAATACAATTGAAAGCCTTGTAGACGAAACGCAATACACGTCACATAAAAAATGACCCTCTACGTTGTGCTAGGTGCCCATACACAGGAAGACCCCTTTCATAAATTATAATGGCTTGTGGTGCATGAAAATTCAGGTTCTTTAGCCTCAAATTGCCCAAATTTCTAAAAGCCGCAAAAAATGCTGGTTCAATTCAGGAATTTTTGAAAATAATGTTGCTGTTTGGAGATATAATAGACCTTCTGTACTATATGTCGAACGTGAAAATTGCATGAAAAAATTCTAGATTACCCCTTCACCCCCTTAATTGCATTGATGAATTATACGGTCTACGTTAGTTCCGTGATAACATTATAGCCATTTGCAAACTTTCACAGAAATGTAATAAATGGAGTGACATTGCTTCTTACAGAAATAGATGGAAAGTTGTATGCCACCCCTTGATATAATGTTCTCATGGTTACCGATTTGCATTCCTTCATTAGTTTGTTAAATTAAATTTAATTAGTTTTCTGGGAATATTTCAGAAACTGTTGGATTTAGAGCCTTATAATGTAGTTTTCGAGGACCCTTTAGGGCCCCCGAGTTTTGTTGCTGGCACCGAGAGGATTTGTCTCGTCGTTGTAAAAGGAAGCTTGTAGTTTAACGTGACCGTTAATCTCGCGATCATGAGCCACGGGTCGTCGTTGTACGCCATAATATAATACTAATAATAATAATATAATATAGGGAGAAATTATAACACCTATTTTTATTTTATTTTTAATTTAGCCAATGGCCATGTACTTTTCTTTTCAGGACGGGTCAGGAAAGGGATATTATCAGAGAAAGAAGCATTCACATCACGCATGAGAAAAATGGAAATTGCCTACCATTTAACTAAGGACATCTATAAGAAAAGGTCAATATCCTTCAACGCAAAACTAAACATTACTGCAGTGTCATCCGTCCGGAGGTCTTGCATGCCTCTGAATGCCTCACGATGAACAAAAAAAGGCTTGGTCGAAAAACTGGAGGCCAAGGACAGGAAAATGTTGAGAAAGATATTGGGTTCCATCAAAGACAATGGGGAATACAGAAGACGACATAACCATGAACTATAAACTCATGTGGAGAAGATAAGCAACGTCATCCGGAAGAGAAGGTTACCATTTTTGGGCATGTGAAACGAATGAGCCCAGCGAGACTGACCAACCGCAACATAAATTACTTTCAGGAGAGGAAAACAAAATGGGCCTGGTTCATTGAACTGGATAAAGATCTGAAAGAAGTGGGGATTACACCAACACACATTCAGGAGCGCGTCCCACTCAAAGGGAAACTTCAAGCTTGTAAAGGTTTCCAAGAAAAACCGAAGCTGAAAACGGGAAAGATTTGGACCCCGGAACGGAAGGAACTCCACCGAGAACGAATGCGTGCGTACAGGGCAAACATCAAAGCCAGTAGGAGACGGTTGGAATGACGCGGTCCATAGATGGCCTATACGAAATGAATGAATGAATGAATGAATAATATGGGGATAGGAATATAATAGACCTGCCGTACCACACCCGCAGGTGTAAATCGCGTGAAAAAATTCTAGAGTACCCTTTGATCCCCTTAAGCGCATTATACGTATTGATGAATTTTAAGGCTTAATTTGGTTCCGTGATAACCTTCTAGCCGTTTGCAAACTTTCACACTAATGTAATTAATGGAATTGCATTGCGTCTTACAGCAATATATGGACCTCTGGGAATCCGTTGGCATGGTTACTGGCTTGCATTCGTTCATTAGTTTATTAAATTAAATTAGCTTTCTGGGAATATCTCAAAAACGGTTGGTCTTCGGTCCTTAAAATGTGGTTTTCGGGGACCCGAGTTTTGTCTCTCACATTGAGGGGCTGAAAATGAGTTTTGTCTCGTCCTTCTACGCTTATTTCAGCATGTATTTTAAGGGGATAGGCCCCCTTTTATTAGAGGTACGGAGGAGAGTTACATCAATGATTAGTGTCGTGCCTCTGATGGATATCTGTACCAAATTTTACGTTGATACACCCAGCCGTTCTCGAGTTATGAGGGAACAAATTTGTCCACAGACAAACAAACAGACAGAAAGACAGACAAAAAAAATATTTTCGCGCGCATCCATCATAAAACAGTCTGAAACGTGTAAACAACTCAAATTTCCGTAGAAATTCAGAGAAAAACACACAAATTTTCATTTTTATATAAGAGATATACTGCACCGCTCGGTGTTGACCGTGTTTTATTGCACAGATTTTGGTTTTACTCGCTAACCGTTGGAGATATACGAAAAGTGATAAGGACCTTTCGGATAGAAAATTAAATGATAAAGCTCATGTATACCATCAAAAGTTTGCTATTTCTTAGCGTTCTCTTTTTATTTGATAAGGAAATATGAAATTTTGAATCCAAAGGGTGTAGTGACGTCACAAATGTCGGTTTTACTCGCGAACTGTTGGAGATACACGAAACGTGATAAGGACCTTTCGGATAGGAAATTAAATTTCAAAGCTCGTAGGTGCCTTCAAAAGTTTGCTATTTCCTACCGTTCTCTTTTTATTTGATATGGAAATATGAAATTTTGAAACCAAACGGTCTAATGACGTCACTAAAATGGTCGCCATTTTTTAATAGTGCTAAATTTCGAAATCAAAAGTATCCTATATGTAAACCTGGTAAATCAGCTACATCCATGCAAAATTTCATTTAAATCGGACCAGTGGTTCTTGAGTTATTGAGTAACAGACAGACAGACACACACCATCTCATTTTTATATATTAGTATGATTTATTTTTATTTTATTTTGCTTAACCCTTTTATTTGAAAACATCCTATAATATAAATTCTATCTTTCGCCGGAACGGGAGGAGCGAAGGAGAAGATTAAGAAGTGTAAAAGTCATTTTATGCAAATATTATGAATGCATGCATCGATCATTCTTCATCAGCGACATCCTTTCGTCCTGGGATTCCAGCTGAACTGTTTTCTTTCCCTAAAGTTTACCGAACCGATAAACAGTAGATTTAATAGTAATCCGTACCCATAGCCTAAAAGGAAAGGTTCTATTTGAAATTAAGAAGAGCTCTGTTGCAAGAACTAAGAGAGTCTGTTCTACGCACCTAAAAGTCCACTGACCAATAAGACCTCGTCTAGGCTTACTTTCTTGTTGTACTGGGGGAGGGGGGGGGGGGGCGAGCGGGGACGTATGTAATAATGAGTAAAAGTAGTATTTTTTAATTCGCCTCTATATTACACTTAAATACCATCTGTAAATGTGAGAAAAAATAGTACGGGGTCATGGAAAAATAATGCCAACATTTAAAAAAAAATGATAGCACCGAAACCCTTTATGTTAAACGTGTAATTCTTTGACTGAACGCCAGCTGGTTAAAGTAAGTTTTGTTTTGGAGGGGAAGTGACGTTGCAATGCGCACACTATATGCGCAGTAGCCAAGGTCGGCCGGGAGCGCGCGCGCCAATGAAGTCCTGACCTCACCCCTTTCGATTTTTTTTCTGGGGGTTCATTAAAAACATTTTGTATGGAGAAAAAATTCGCGATTTGGAGCACCTGCGGGAGTGAATTTCTGCCGCAATCTTGACATTTACTCCTGAAATGATTGCACGTACCTATCCAGCCATTGGGAAAGCGTGCGTTCAATGCTGATGTTGGTGGTCGGCCTGGCATAGATTTTTTCTCTACAGTCCCTGCTACCTTAAACTGATTAAACCATCGAATGACAGCTTTGTAATCAGGTGCAGTTTGTCGGGCGGTGCAGTCATTGGCGCGCGCGCCCCCGGCTGACCTTGGCTACTGCGCATCTAGTGTGCGCATAGCAAAGCCACGTCCATTTCAAAACAAAACTTAATTTAACCAGCTGGCGTTCACTAAAAGAATTACACGTTTAACATAAAGGGTTTCGGTGCTATCATTTTTTTAAATGTTGGCATTATTTTTCCATGACCCTGTATATGTAACTGCTTGTATACTGCCACACCCACTTCTGTAGGAAGAATGTGAGGGTAATCTGACATCATCAGATGATGAAATTGGAAACAAAGGCTCATTAAAGGAGACATTCAATGAGGAAACAGCTGGAGGAATAAAAGGAATACGAGTAAAATGGATAAGGTCTGCACTAATTCAATATCTCTCTCTCTATTCGTTTAGTCGATTCCGACTCTCCGTGACCCCATGTACTAGACTAGGCCAATTTCTCCTGTCCTGCGCTGCCTCTCGAAGATTTTCCAAGCTGGAATTTAGTGCTTCTGTGATGCCATCCATCCATCTCATTCTTTGCCTCCCTCTTCTTCTTGTGCCTTCTATCTTCCCCAGCATTAAAGTATTCTCTAATGAATTATGTCTTCTCATGATGTGTCCAAAGTAGGCCAGTTTTTGTTTCAGTATTAAGCCCTCCAAGGAACAAGCTGGTTTAATTTGCTGTGAAACTGACTTATTGGTTCTCTTCGCAGTCCATGGAACTCTAAGAACTCTTCTCCAACACCATAATTCGAAGGAATCTATTCTACGGCGTTCAGCTTTTCTTATGGTCCAGGTCTCACATCCATACATCACAACTGGAAAAACCATAGCCCTTATTATTCGAATCTTTGTTGTTAAGGTTAGGTCTCTACTCCTTAAGATATTGTCCAGATTTGAAAATGCCTGTCTACCAAGTAGCAATCGTCTTTTGATCTCATGACTGCAGTCACCATCGGCAGAAATCTGTGAGCCAAGATAGTTAAAAACAGAGACTATCTCCATTTTTTCTCCTCCTACTTGCCAATAATTGACAGTTGTAGTTGTCATAATTTTTGTTTTCTTGACATTCAACATTAGTCCAGCCTTTGATCTTTCTTCTTTCACTTTCAGTAAGAGATTTTTTAAATCTTCTTCAGTTTCAGCCATCAGGATTGTATCATCTGCATATCTCAATACAATATAAACACACACAAATCTTTGGTTCAAGTTTTCCATAACTTTCATTTTTGTAAGTTTATTGTACCTTTTCTCCGACATCATTAAAGATACAGTGATGAAACTTGGTATGCTGCTGTAAACCATTTTTCTAAATAATTTCCTGGAACATTTTTAAGGATATATTTTGGATTTTGAGGAGTAACATGTCATTATTTGTTTCCCAAATTAAGTCCAACAGATTTTGAAGTGCTGTTAAAAATGAAGTAAATAAGATATCAAAAATTTGTTCCACAGATATCTTTAACCTAGTCTGTAGATATTACACTTAAAATTTTGTAACTTACAATGTGATGGTTTCGTAGAAAAGGTACATATTAAGGGCACATGGTACAGAAAATTCAAATATTCCTAGCTGAAGAACGATTTGAATTATCACCACGAAAATCAACACAGACATGGCAAGCACACTGATGATCATGAGATTAAAATGATATAGCAATGCAATATCTTTAAAACTCTGGGAGTTACAATTCTTCATTTACTGGAGAGCAATTTTGCATACATCCCCCTTAGAGATGGAGGATTTGACAAATACGGTCTAGAAATATGTTCATGTTCCAGGTTTGCGCTCTTGCCGTTGGGATGATCCTGGCGATGCTTGTCTACCATACTGCTGCACAGGAGAAGTCTACAGGTCGCTTCTTCGGGGGAAGTTACCCTCCTTACTACCCGCCTCAACCATACCCCTACCCTATTCAACAGTATCCACCGGTGCATCCTTACCCCTATCCTCCCAGACCATACCCTGCCGGCCCTTATTACAACTACCCTGGGTATTTGTATGCAGGCAGGAGTGCTCAACAGCCTGACCAGAAAGCTGCATCCAATTAGAACCAAGACAAGATGGAAGAATATTTACTACAAGACAATAAGTGCAATGAACTAAAATAAAAAGCAGTGCTCCACTTTTCCTCACAATGCTCGCAACTTCCAAGGAACAACAAGAAACGAATGGACTGATGTTCTTATTTTCAAAATTCCTAACACTCCCATTGGAGATCTGAGCGCAGATATGAATGGGTTCACTACACAGGATTATTGAGTTTCAACGCAAGTGCCTTGTAACAACCATTCATCTAGATACCGTAAGAGAAAGTTTTTAAGCTTTACTATGTCATATTTCCACACATGAATTTGAAGTAATAGTTGTAAATAAAGCCTGTTGTAGACCCAAAATTATCACTGTCTGTTATTTATAGTCTAAATTATGTTTGTAATTTGGAAAGTGTCAGAAACTCGTGTAAAATTCATTCATTCATTTCCGTGTCCGTTATGCGTTTCCAAAATACTGCAGCTGCGATGGCCTTGAAGATTCCTCTAAATACATCTTCTATTGTGCATGGGTTGTCCAGGAGGGGGCAGATAAGTACAGTAGGTGCTGCACATTCACAAGAGGTGTCTGCGACTGCTGGAAGAATCCACCATTTTTGCAGGTTGGTCTTGCATCGAGGGACACCCACTCTTAAGCGGTAGAGGGACCTCCACACAGGATAAGGTAGGTCGGCGCCAGGAGCCAGTTCTTCCTTTGGTGACATGTCCGTAGGCAGTGAGCTCCTCCATCTATTGAGACGAGTTGTCTCTGGTGTTCTCTACAGTGGCAGAGTCCTAGCAAGGAAACTCTTGCGAGATCTGAGGCGTCACTTTGCTGCCTGGTGACCATAGAGTGGGTGTCGATGGTCATTCTCCTGCTATGTTCTCTCGGCATCCGCAGCAGTGGCCCTCCGGATGTTGGGTGGGGCTATTCCAACAATAGGATATAGTTTGTGTTAAACTTAAGGAATTAACAGAAGCATGAACGTTGAACTTGATTGGCTTCACATTAATAATCATAATTTTCAGAATATTGTTGGTTACATATTGAGTTTTCGCTTATATTATTCGATGCAGTAAATCCGTGTATGTATGCTTCTATTTAAAAAGAAACTTAGGATCGTTGCCTGCTGTACGTATTCTGTACAAAATAAAACTGACTAATCACTACAGTTCGCTACTCACATCTTAAAACTTCAGAGCGTTCAAGAAAAAGTCTAGTTTGTTTATGTATTATTAATTTATTAATTAATCCGTTCTTCGCTACAGATGAGAAATGACTACACGTTGCTTTTGTAAGTTTGAGCGACAATTAACCTTGAGCCTAAATCACATGTCCGCGCACAATTTCATGTTTTTATCGCGATAAATAAATTGATAATCACATTTAATAGTGTCCCACAGATTAGCATATATCGCTGGGTTTTTCTTTCACAATAATAATAATAATAATATCGTATGGCCTCTGTGCCGGGTGCAAGCTTTGTTAATTGACACCCAGAGGGCAGCTTGCATGTCGAATTTAATGCTCTTTGGATATCTAATCTCCTTGACACTATAGCACTTAACTAAGTAAACACTTAAGTCAATTATACGCCAAATCAATACTAATAAATACACTCTTAAATGTCGACAATTTATAGATCATTTGAAGTGCACATGTTTCGAAACAATGGTTTCTTCTTCAGCACAATTGAGAGAGAAGAAAACCTATTCTAAGGAAAATCTTAAATTAAAAATGAATATCCTTACAATCGTCTTAAAAGAATTATTTTGAAAATACATTTATAAATTCTTAACAATTATCTATGAACATTTAGGCAATTATATGGTTAATCATCTTAATATTGCAAAACTTTCCTCTTCTGAAACATAAACAGTATCTTAAAAAAGAAGAAACTAGTAAAGCATTAAAGTACTGTACCATGAAGTTGAGATAACACACGAAGTCATATCTCTGGAACTGATACAATCTTGGACCCTACTAATAGCATCAAGTCTAACTTTCGATGCTCATTCAGTTCTTTAAGACGAATTTTAAGGCCATCCATTTTTAATTTAAGTTTTCCTTAGAATAAGTTTTCTTCTCTCTCAATTGTAGATATTTAAGTGTGTTTTTATTAGTATTGATTTGGCGTATAATTAACGTAATTGTTTACTTAGTTATTCTGTCAATACGGATCAAAACAATCTGCTATTGTGGCAAATAGTTTTGCTTACTATAGCACTTTCTAGTAGAGAAATGACGAACTTTGTATTGGCGGAAAATCCCGAGATTAATTTTGCCATTATGAGCACGACCTACTGAATTAAAATGGGTTCTTTAACATGCCAACAACGTATGACATGAGTATTGTGATTTTTGTCGCCTTTCAAAAACCACTTTTCACGGCCAGGAGCGAACCTGCAAGATAACCACACTCACCGGTTCCGAAGGTAGCTTTTAAGGATAATGGCCGTACAATTGCCACTTGAAGATTCCCAATGCCCAATAAAATGCAGCGGATATCGCCACGTTATTTCAAAGAGGAAAATCCCGAAGATAGTTTACAGAGGAACGTTACGCTGCTCCGCTATGGGTATATCATTTGTAACGATTGTGTAGATATTCCATTAACATCCTGTAGTGTAGTTTGGTTGGTTGGTTGGTTCTTAAGTTTAGGGGCTGCGACAACGCGGTCATGTAGCCCCGTGTATTTTGGGTGTGTGTAGAATCAGTCTGATAACCGGTGTTAATTGTGATGACTGTATTAGTGTGTGTTATCTGTTTTTTAAATTAAAGTACTGCAGCTTAGAATTTTTCAAATAGTTCCTACTTTTGCCGCCAACCGCCACCGTCAACGACTACTAGGTCAAGTTCAGAACTTAGCTACTAGACGCCACTGCTCTTGGCAACGAACGTAGAAACCTAAGAGCGTTGTTTAAATTCTTAACCTATCCAATTTAGCTTCACACAGGTACAATTAGTGGAAGGTTCTTTAACATGCCATAAATCTTTGGCATGGAACCGCCGGCTTTACTTCCCCTCCGAAGGAAGGCATACTGAGAAATTTTTAACGCTCTTAAAAAATCCGACGGCTTCGGCCGGGTTTGAACCCGCTATCTTGGGCATAGAAGCTCAGCATGCTACCGACTACGCCACCGAAGCCGCCGCAGTGTAGTTTGAAACAAGAAGATAATTATTACGTCACCAGTTTACAAAAAAGTTATTCCACGTTTTAATCATGTTTATTTTCTTCTACTACGCTTCTTTGGATGAAAGATCTGAAAATGTAGCCTACATTACGTTGATAATTGTTGCTTGTAGATTATCGGCCCCTAATGCTTTGGGTGATGGAGTAATGAAACCTACGACTAAAAGTGACTGTTGTTGTTGCTTATTTTAGGGGCCATATAGCCCTGTGTATTCTATGTTTGAATGGAATTTGTGTGATAACCTGTGTTACTGTGATATATGTTCTAGTGTGTGTACAGGGTCGTTCATATAAAATAAGAGCGCCAAGCGGCGGCTTTGTTAACCGCAGCTGCGGTCACCTTGGCCGAGCTTGCGGCGCGCCACGGCCCCCTGCTGTAGTATTGAAAGCGCGCGCATTGTACATACGAGGGCTGTCTCTTTTTTTTTTCAAGTTCCGATGGACTGTATAACAAGAAGTTCCGTGACGAACTAAAGAGCCTACTTTTCTTAAAATTTAAGATTCATGCCAATGATGTAATCTATATGGATCTATGTAGAATAATGACGAAATGAAGTTGGTAATATCGAAATTTCTAATTACTTCGAAATTCTGTATACCTGGCATAATGTAGCCTAATAGAGAACTACAGTTGGCAGCCCTGATGACTGAATATATTGTTAGTTCCATATCTTAAGGTACAGAATACAAAATTTGGTTGAAGTCCAATGGATAGCATGGACGTTACAGGCAGTTCAACATTGGATCTAACAGCGCGCGTAAAATCGTGTTGGCAACAATGTCATGCATGTATTGGTCAGAAATAATCTGAAATAATATGATCTATTGTTGTGTCAATTTTGAATGAAATCCATTAGTTAGTATAGAAGTTACATGCATTTTAAAATTGGACCTATCAGCAGGCTTAGAATCATGTTAGTAGCACTGACGTATATAACTTACTCCAAATTAATATAGAATGTCAGGTACTATACGTGTGCATAGTTTAAAGCTGTCGGCTTGCATACTTTCTGATATATGGGTATTTGGATTTTAAAAAAAATGAGAGCATTTATTAACAGTTGACAGACCTGGTCGCTTTTAAGAATACACTCAGTCATATATGTTTATGTACACATAGCAGATACGAAATTTGGTTGAAATCCAATTGATAGTGTAGAAGTTATATGCATTTAAACTTTGGACCTATCATCAGGCATATAATCATTTTGGCAGCACTGCCATGTATGGCCTCCAGGAAATTAAAGTGCAATGTTATTGTCTATACGTGTGCCAGTTTTGAAATAGCTCCCATTCATATCTTCCAAGATAACCAACATGGAGCTCAAATTTCAATTGCGATTTTTCAGCAGTTGGTAGCACTGACATCGTTTTCAAATATGGCCGTGAGATATTCAGGTATAGATCTTTACTCCTACCAAATTTTGTTTCGATTGGTGCAGCCGTTTAGGAATTGATAGGGGGAGACACACACAGCCAGACAGACAGACAGAAGGACAGACAGACAGACACACATTTGCCCGATCTCATAAGTCTACTTTTTTCTCATTTTTGCAAAATGTGAAAAGCAGGCTAAAAATTACAGATTGACATTACCAAACTTGACCTTGCAATAAGCGTGCAGATGCTCAGTCGCCAGTCTAAACCTCATGTGCTAACATGGTGAGACAGTTATCATTGCAACATCGTATTTTTAGCCTATTTTCAATTTTTAAAAATAGGCTTATGAGATCACCTTTTGTCCGTGTGTGTGTGCGTGTGTGTGTGTGTGTGAGGTGTGTGTGTGTCCCCCCCTAATAAAATCTAAACGGCCGGAGCGATTTCAATGAAACTCGGTAAGTTCATAGCACTATTCCCGGCGACCCCGACCGTGCCCTTCAAATTTGGTTACGTCTCACCAATCCAACATGGCGGCTGTGCGAAATATTTCACCAGCATTCAATCTCCAAAACTATTCCCGATATCACCCTGTATTTTTTTACGGTGATAAAGGGAACTACTAGAAGTTCACCTATGTGACTTTTGAAAAACTGGTAACTACAAAACCAACATGGCGGCCACGCGAATTCGCGACATTTAAATGGACGTTTCTCGCGATTTAACCAACCAAACGCAATAAAACGTGGTACAGTATATGTTTATACACATTGTAATGCACCAACATCTAACTTCGTTCAATTGTTTACATAACCACAAGATGGCGGATGTGCGAAATATTTCACCGACATTCCATATCTCTGAAACTATTAGCGGTATCACGCTGAAATTTTGTACGGAGTTAAAGGGCACTACTGGAAGTTCTTCAATAAGACTTTCAAAATCCGGTTAACTACAAAACGGACATGGCGACCAAGCGAATTTGAAAATTTTCAATAGACATTTCTCGCGATTTAATGTTCCAAACGCAATGAAATCTGGTACAGGAAATGTTTATACACATTGTAATGCACTGGAGTCTAATTTAGTTCAATCGTTTAGATAACCTCAAAATGGCGGCTGTGCGAAATATTTCGCTGACATTCCATATCTCCGAAACTATTACAGATATCAATCTGAAATTTGGTACAGTGATAAAGGGTACTGATTCGAATTTATCTATGTAACTTTCTTAAACCTGTAAAGTAAAAAACGAACATGGCGGCCAAGCGAATTTAAAACATTATAATAGACTTTTCTCGTGATTTATCTCTCTGAGCGCAGTGAAATGTGGTACAGTAAATGATTTTACATATTGTAATGCACTGGCATCTAATTTAGTTCAATTGTTTACATAACCTCAAAATGGCGGCTGTGTGGAATTTTAAAATTAAGTTTTTATTTCGTGTGTCGTAATCATGCGATCGAAGTGAAAGTTTGAATAATGAACCTAGGCAATAATTGTCTTTGAATGGTACATAAATCAATGGCCTATACATATAACAATCCAAAATGGCGAGCATCCGAAATATTTAGACCGTTCTCAATATCTATGAATCATTTACAACAATCAAACTGATTTTTTTATGTTCATAGAGGCTATGAACATATGTTCACCTATAGGACTCTCAGTAACCTGGTGAGCACAAATCCAACATGGCGGTGACGCGAAGTATAAATATTTAAATGGACGTTTCTCGTGAATTAACTATCCGAGTGCAGTGAAACGTTGCACGTTAAATGCGTATACAAATGTTAATCCTAAGGCATCTAATTTATTTCAATTGTTTGCACAATCACAAGATGGCAGCTGTGGGAAATTTTAATATCTCGTTTTTACTTCTGTTCTAATCATGTGATTGAAGTTTGAATACCACACGTACACAATAATCTTAATGTTACAGTACAGAAATGAAAATCCAACCTGGCGACCATCTGAAATATTTAGACGGTTCTCAATATCTACGAATCTATCACAACCTTCAAACTGAAATTTTTATGTTGATAGAGGCAATTAACATGACTAGGATATATGAAAATAGGCTGTATAGTTCTTCACGGTACTACTTGTTTTATGTAAAACTTATTTTAAGTACGAGTCGGCTCGGTAGGTTCGTGATGCATTTGTTCAGCAATTTCCTGATGAAGTGCCACCTTCACTAGCACAGATTCACGTAATTGCAAAGAAGTTTGACAATACTGGCTCGGTGCTCAATAAAAACATGCCCGCACACGAACAGTTCTAACAGAGGATGAGCTAGATGACATTGGCGAGAATCTTGAACGGTCTCCGAATAAATCACTCACAAAATTAGCACAAGTAGGGGTTTCGGTTTCATCAACAAAGCAAACTAACTAAAGTAAGATTTCAGCATTGTGCACACGCTAGCAAGGCCGCTGCATCATATAGGATTATACACACGCTTAAAGCAGGGGGCCTTGGCGCGCCACAAGCTCGGCCAAGGTGACCACAGCTGCGGTTAACAAAGCCGCCGCTTGGTGCTCTTATTTTATATGAAAGACCCTGTATTTGTAATTCAGATGAGGATCGGGAAGGAGACGGCCGTGGCCTTAAGTTAGGAACCATCCCAGCATTTACCGGGAATAGAAGTGGGCTGAGGTGGGAATCGAACCCTCCTCTACTCAGTTTTGCCTCACGAGGCTGAGTGTAACCCGTTCCAACACTCACACCAGAATTACAATTTCTTGGCAGAGCCATTATCTTTGAGTTAATGATGATGGTCCTCCGTCAATTTATTATTGGCCATTTCGGGTTTACAACCTCCTTAAAGGTCCCGCACTGACATTTGGCTGTCCGCCTGGAGAACCGGGTTCGATTCCCGGCTCTGAGGGCTGGTGCGCGATACACTAAGCCTCGTGAGGCAAAACTGAGAGGAGGAGGTTTCAATTCCCCTTTCAGCAATCTTGGAAGTGGTTTTCCACTTCTACTCCAGGCAAATGCCGGGATGATTCCTTACTTAAGGCCATGGCCGCCTCCTTCTCGATCCTCACCTGAATTACAAATGTTATTCTTTGAGTCTTCAGTCTATTAACTGGTTTGATGCAGCCCTCCATGTCTCCCTGTCCTCAGCGAATCGTTTCATCTCTACATAGCTACCACTCCCTACATCAGAGGCAATCTCTTTAACATATTCTAACCTTGGTCTACCCCTACAGTTCTTGTCCTCGACCCTTCCTTCCATAACTAAGCTTGCTATTCCTGGGTGTCTTAGTGTGTGTCCTACCAACCTATCTCTTCTCTTCATTCGCAGTCGCCTGAAACATCTTTCCTCTCCCACTCGTCTTGTTTCCTCTTCGTTTGTAACCCTATCTACCCATCTGATCTTCATCTTTCTCTTGTAACACCACATTTCAAACGCTTCAATTCTCATCTTTTCTGCTGCACCAATAGTCCAAGTTTCACTTCCATAGAGGGCCACGCTCCAGACGAAGGCCTTCAAAAATGACTTCCTAATACCTAAATCTATATTCGATGTCAACAGATTCCTTTTCTGTATAAATGCTTTCCTTGCCTGAGCAAACCTACTTTTTATATCCTCTTTGCTTCGTCCATCACTGGTTATTTTGCTTCCTATGTAACAAAAGTCTCTTATTTCCTTGAGTTTTTCACCTGCCAATTTGATGTCCATAGAGGTTTATGATTTATTTCGGCTGCATTCCAATATTTTTCTTTTACATTTATTGATTTTCATCATGAATTCTTTCCTCAAGATGGAGTCCATACCATTCAAAAACTCATTCAAATCCACACACTAACACAGCTATCACAGTAACACAGGTTATTAGACAACTTCCACACACACACACACAATGTTGAATGATGATAATGCTTATGAAGTGGAATGCAAATCTTATTCGGAGTGAATGATTTAATCTATATATTAACAAGTAGTTCCGTGAAGAACTATACAGCCTATTTTCATATATCCCACTTATGTTAATTGCCACTATCAACATACAAAATTTCAGTTTGATTGATGTAATACATTCGTAGATATTGAGAACCGACTAAATATTTCGGATGGTCGCCATGTTGGATTTTTTATATATGTATATCCTAATGTTATGTACTGTTACATGGATATTATTGTGTACGTGTAGCATTCAAACTTCAATCGCATGATTAGGACACAAGAAGTCAAAACGAGATTTTAAGATTTCACACAGCTGCCATCTTGTGCTTATGGAAACAATTGAAATAAATTAGATGCCAGTGGATTAACATTTGTATAAGGATTTACTGTACCAAGTTTCACTGCACTCGGATGGTTAAATAGCGAGAAACGTCCATGTGGATATTTGTAGTTCGCGTTGCCGCCAATGTTGGATTTGTGATCACCAGGTTATTGAATGTCCTATAGGTGAACATATGTTCATAGCCCCTATCAACATAAAAAAAATCAGTTTGATTGCTGTAATAGATTCGTAGATATTCAGAGCCGTCGAAATATTTCGGATGGTCGCCATGTTGGATTGTTAAATGTATAGGCCATAGAGTCATGTACATTAAAGGAAAATTATTGCGTAGGTTCATTATTCAGACTTTCACTTCGATCGCATGATTACGAAACAAGAAATAAAAACTTAATTTTAAAATTCGCACAGCCGCCATCTTGAGGTTATATAAACAATTGAACTAAATTAGATACCAATACATTACAATATGTATAAACATTTCCTGTACCAAGTGTCATTGCGTTTGGATCATGAAATCGTGAGAAAGTTATATTAAAAAATTTCAAATTTCGACTGGCCGCCATGTTCGTTTAGTAGTTAACCGGTGGTAGATTTCAGCTTCGGGTTAACACTACCTAAGGGATGATGATAGAGAAAAGGAGATATATTTTGGAGTGGAAAAAAGTATTGGTAAACAGGATTAGAATCCAACACTAAATTTAAGCAAGTTAATGAAGAATTAAGCAGTGCCAAGTCTAGGAGGAACCTAACTCCAGCGGTGGCCTGTCTCGGGCAGGCGGAGAGCGCAGCGTGATTTAAGGTTACCTGCAAGCGCTCGGTGAATGCACTTTCCCTCTCGAGCCGGTATTCCGTTACTATGGGATAGGGTGACACTCTGGCAAGGCAAAGTAAGCCGAGAAAAAATGTACTAGCCTTTCCCTTGGAAGTGTTGGATTTTATCATGCATTCAAGAATGATGGAAAGATTTGATTTTGAAGTGATGATTTTTATTTCTTGGTACTTTTGGATCTCCGGAAAACGACCGAATACTCCCAGAGAGGGAGGCGATAAAGCAGTTTTAATGCTTTTAGTAATAATTTTCCTGGTTTTCTTGACGAGGTTTTATAAGAATACCAATTGTTGCACTTAAGTAAGGCTAAGCTTTTACCCAGCCGAGTGCCGACTAAAAGTTTAGGACTGAGGAGAAACTTAACTTTTTAAAACAAACCATAAGTCAGAGAGAGAATCTCAACAAGTAGGTAACTTGCTGAGCTAGCTATGCTTGCCTTAAGGGCTCGTTACAATTAGCTATGACAGCTAAGACAAACTTTGAAAATGTTGTTACGGAGAGTTTTTGTTCAAGTGCAACAAGTAGTAAAGACTTTATTTTTTGAATATTTATTCGTTTTCGTAAAGAGAGCTAAGCCTATTGGAAGAATCAGGGAAGATAAGGTCCTGCTTAATCGTTATTCTAGCGAAAAAATAAAGCAAACAATAATAGAGAGTTTATTAACATTAAATATAAATTTTAGAAAATTAACAATGCTTATGTTAGAATTTGATTTGAGCTAAGGAAAACAGGTAATTGTAAAATGCCAAGGTCTCAGACCTAATATGAAGTTTACAATTTTCAAATGCAAGTTTCGGACTTGTGAAAGCACTAAACCATTACAAAGGTTGTAAAATATATGCTTCAGGTTAAGAACTTGAACGTTTATAAAAACATTTATGAAGCAATTATAACTTTGTCATTTAGACTTTCACGGCCCGTGTTACTATTCATAATGTTGAATTTTGGGCTTATGCCGTGTTTATTATACTAAAACTCGACGCGTTTCGAAAGAAACCATGCCTTTCTTCGTCAGGAATAATCTGGAATACGACAATGATTGCTAAGAGAAAGCAACAAATAGAAGGTGCCCAAAGATGGACGCCATTATAGCCCCATGTTAGGGACAACGGAAAGCAGCAGTGAATTACTTTCTCAGGGCTCTGATAATAGGTAGCCAGGATTCACTGAGATTGTAGCCGGTGTCGCGGTTGAAATTATCTGGGTGTTTACGTATTTCAACCGCCTCCCGGATGATTCTGGGACGATATTTCTTTATACGGGCAAGAACATCCACTCCTTGGAACATGACATCATGGCCAGGTGTTAATGCATGATCGGCAACAGCTGATTTATCAGGTTGAATGAGCCTGATACATCTATGATGTTCCTTAATGCGAGTGCATATTGTTCTCGAAGTCTGCCCGATGTAAACCTTGCCACAAGTACAGGGAACTCTGTAGATACCCGGTTGTTGCAATTTAGGCAAACTGTCCTTAGTTGGTCGCAGGAGTTGCCTAATATTAACAGAAGTTCCAAATACAGTCCGTATGTTGTACCGACGTAGGATTTTAGCAATACGATCCGTCGTGTTATGTATGTAAGGTAGGTAAGCAGTTCCTCTTACATCTCTTTTCTCAACTGACGTCCTATTATTATTTGTTGGTTTCAGAACCGTAGAGATCAAAGCCTTGCTATAACCGTTGCTCTCAAAGGTGGTTCGCAAGGTATTAATTTCTTCTTGTAAAGAAGACACTTCACAAATCCTCCTAGCCCGGGTAATTAGAGTTGTAAGGATACCATGTTTCTGGGCAGGGTGATGGTGAGAACTTGCGTGGAGATATCTATTGGTGTGTGTTGGCTTACGAAAAACGCTGTGTCCTAAAGATCCATCCTCTTTCTTTGTGACGAGAACATCTAAAAAAGGTATTTTGCCGTCAGATTCCTTTTCCATGGTGAAACAAATAGAAGGGTGCTGGAGATTAAGGTGATCCAGGAAATGGCTAAGATTTTCCTCACCTTCCGTCCAAACAACGAACGTGTCATCCACATAACGCCACCAGATCTTCGGTTTGAAAGGAGCCGACGACAAAGCTTTCTCTTCAAAGTTCTCCATGAAGAAATTAGCCACAACAGGAGAGAGAGGACTACCCATGGCCACACCATCAGTCTGCTCATAAAAATTCCCATTCCATAGAAAGTAGGAGGAGGTCATGCAGTGATAAAAAAGCCTTGTGATGTCTTCAGGAAAAAAGCCATTAATGAGAGACATAACACCATCAATAGGTACTCTCGTAAACAGAGACACCACGTCGAGACTCACTAGGATATCACCCGGCTGAAGTGTTATAGCTTTCAACTTTTCCACGAAGTGTGTGGAATCCTTAATGTACGAAGGCGTGTTACCCAGAAGCGGCTGAAGTAGTCTACCTAGGTATTTGGAAAGGGCATATGTAGGAGAACCAATCGTACTAACAATAGGTCTAAGAGGAACATCTTCTTTATGTATTTTAGGAAGACCATACAGTCTCGGAGGAATAGCATCCCCTGGAAGGAGAGTCTTCGCTGCATCCGCTGGAATAGATGATTGCTTGATCAATTTGACGGTGACATTTGAGTAGCGAGTAGTAGGATCACGACTATTAATCCTATATACAGGATCTGATAACAAAGACGAGATCTTGGAATCATAATCAACCTTATCCAACACCACTGTCGCGTTACCCTTGTCAGCGGGGAGAACGATAATATCAGAATTGTCCCTTAGATCTTTAAGTGCCCGGCTTTCGCCTTGTTTTAATTTGGTGTTAGGTGGCTTAGCGTTCTTGAGAACTCTGGAACATTCTTGTCTGGCTTCCGCGGCCTCTTCAGGTGTGAGGTGATGTACCGAGGATTCTACAGATGTAATAAGTTCTTCAATAGGAATTCTTTTAGGCGCTACAGCAAAATTGAGACCTTTAGCGAGAACTGCCTGTTGGGTATCATTTAGGGGCATGCTGGACAAATTTACGACAACCTTGTTAGCATCAAGTCTAATGGCTTGAGATTTCTGCATCTGACATAACCTATCATATTTGGAAATATGTCTTGCCCTCACCTGATCTAGAACGCTGTTAGCTTGCACTGAAGAAATACGATCAAAGATCTTCCATAATTCCTCACTTACGAAGTTCGAGAGGCGTAGATGTAGCTGTAGTAACTCCCTCGAAATAAAATCCAACTGCTTACGTGTATGCTGTAACCTCTCTATCAATAACGCCTTGCTTGCACGACGATAGATTCTCGTTGCCTTAGGTGTTCTGAAGGTATGCTTCAACATAACAAAATTCGGTAGAATATCATGATCTATTATCAGAACCCTGAGAAAGTAATTCACTGCTGCTTTCCGTTGTCCCTAACATGGGGCTATAATGGCGTCCATCTTTGGGCACCTTCTATATGTTCTTTGTTGCTTTCTCTTAGCAATCATTGTCGTATTCCAGATTATTCCTGACGAAGAAAGGCATGGTTTCTTTCGAAACGCGTCGAGTTTTAATATAATAAACACGGCATAAGCCCAAAATTCAACATTATGAATAATTATAACTTTGATAATAAGATCAGGTACAATGTAGGCACTTTTGGAATCCCTTTATGGAAATCGAAAAGGCTGTAAAACGTATATTGAATTCCTGATTATAACAGGAAAGAAGAAAATATTACAAGCGTAAATTACCGCTATTCGAAACGGTAATTACTATATTGTAAATACAATGATGTACAGGTCCTATAATGAAACTTGGAAAAAAAAAGATTAGTAAAAGAGTTGAACACTTAGAAAATTAATAAATCCTGTACTAGCAGAAGTACCCGCTCTTCGAAAGGTCTTCGGTATTAATAACCAGACGTTATCAATTGAGCTACTGTTGCAATGGTTAGGGGCTTGTTATTCCTTCATATGTTTATCAGAGCGAAGTTAGTATTCTGGGAATATCACACACACAATTAATTTAGGTCCTTAAAATTTGGCTTTCGGAGACTCTTTATAGACTCCCGAATTTTCTGTCTCACATTGAGAAGCGCAACATATGCTTTGGTCGTCCTTCCAGGATAATTTTTATATTTCACCTATTTTAGCATGTATTTTGAAAAGTTTCTTCCTATACCAATCCTTCTATGAGAAGTACGGTGAAGAGTTTTATAAATAATTGGTGTATTGATTCTCATGGATACCTAATTTTACGATGCTCCAAACATTCGAACACGAGCTATACACGTACATAAAGATACACAGAAAGGCCAGAAATCCCTAAGTATGCCTTGCCTCGGAGGGGAAGTAAAGCCGGCGGTCCCATGTCATAGATTTATGGCATGTAATAGAACCTTCCACTAACTACAATTGTGTGAAGCTAAATTTGTAGGTTAGATTTGATTAATGCTCTATTAGTTCCAAAGCGGCTTCGGTGGCGTAGTCAGTAGCATGCTGAACTGCTATACCCAAGATAGCGGGTTCAAACCCGGTCGAAGTCGTCGGATTTTAAGAGCGTTAAAAATCCTTCAGTATGCCTTCCTTCGAAGGGGAAGTAAAGCCGGCGGTCCCATGTCATAGATTTATGGCATGTAAAAGATCCTTTCACAGACTAAACTTGTGTAAAGCAAAATTTGTTAGGTTAGATTTCGTCAGAACGCTCTATCAAAGTTCCAACGTTCACCACTAGGTATCATTGATATTGAACGGAACTTGTAGCTCACCATTTAGGGTATCCGCTGGAAGCAGCTACAGACTCAGGCGAGCCGAACATGTCCTCGGACACTCCCGGCACTAAAAGCCATACGATAAATAATAGTTCCAAAGTTTGCCGGTTGCGGTGGCATCTAGAAGCCAAGTCACAGCAAGGTGTCGTTGACGGTAGCATTTGGTAGCAAAAGTAGGAACTACCTGAAATACAGATAACACACACTAATACAGCCATCACAATTAACACCGGTTATCAGACAGATTCTACACACACGAGGCTACGTGAACGCGTTTTTGCAGCTTCTAAACTGAGGAACCAACCAACCTACCTACAACATATTACCCAGTAGTCCGAGTAAGGATATATCAACCACACAGTTTCAAACAAAATCATCCTTACGATGAACCCGTTAGTCGAAAAAAGAAGTTAGAATGTGCTCAATCTAAATTCACCTAACGTGTACTTCCTGACGTGAAAATAACATTGAAAACCTCGTAGACGAAACGCAATACACCTCACATAAAGACTGACCCTCACCGTTGTGTAAAGTCCCCATCCACAGGAAGACACATTTAACAAATTTTAAAGGCTTGTGGTGCATGAATATTCAGGTTTTTTAGCCTCCAATGGCCCAAATTCCTAATAGCCGCAAAAAATACTATTTCAATTGAGTATTTTTTGAAAATAGTGTTGCTGTTTGGAGATATAATTCTGTACGACATATCACACGTCTAAATCACGTGAAAAAATTCTAGGGTACCCCTTGACCCCCTTATGCGCATTGATGAATTTTACAGTCTAAGTTGGTTCCGTGATAACCTTATAGCCATTTGCAAACTTACACAGAAATGTAATATGTGAAGTGGCATTGATTTTTACAGAAATAAATGGAACGTTGGATGTCATCTCTTGAGAACCTGATGTCATGGTTGCCGGCTTGCATTCCTTCATTAGTTTATTAAATTAAATTTGTTTTCTGGGAAAATATCAGAAACTGTTGGTTTTAGAGCCTTAAAATGTAGTTTTCGGGAACCCTCGAGTTTTGTTTCTGCCACCGAGGGGCTAATAATGAGCTTTGTCTCGTCGTTTTATGACATAATAAATACAATATAGGGATAGGGATATGAAATACCTTCCGTACCACACCCGCACGTGAAAAAAAAAACGCGTGACAAAATTCTAGTGTACCCCTTGACCCCCTTAAGCTCATTATACGTATTGATGAATTTTACAGCTTAATTTGGTTCTGTGATAACCTTATAGCCGTTTACAAACTTCACAGTAATGTAATAAATGGAATTGCATTGCGTCTTACAGAAATAGATGGTCCTCTGAGATTTTATTGCCATGGTTACCGGATTGCATTCTTTCATTAGATTATTAAATAAAATTAGTTTTCTGGGAATATCTCAAAACTGTTGGTTTTAGGGCCTTAAAATGTGGTTTTCGGTGACCCTTTAGGGCCCCCGAGTTTTGTTTCTCACATCGAGGGGTTGAAAATAAGCTTTGTCTCGTCCTTTTACGCCTATTTCAGTATGAATTTTAAGGGGGTAGGCCCCCTTTTATGAGAGGTACGGAGAAGAGTTACATCAATGATTAGTGTGGTGCTTCTGATGGATATCTGTGTCAAATTTTACGTTGATCCACCCAGCCGTTCTCAAGTTATAAGGACTCGAAGTTGTCCACAGACAAACAGACAGACAGACAGACAGACAAAAACATTATTTTTGCTCGCATCCGTCATAAAACTGTCTGAAACGCGCAAATAACGCAAATTTCCGTGGAAATTCAGAAAAAACAGACAAACTTTCATTTTTATACATATAGAGATGAATAAGGGATACATGGAACAAATTTGGGAGGGCGCTTGCTACCAAGCGAAGCCTCATAGAAATTAACTTAAATTTACAGTTAATTATATTGAGTTAGTAGGGTATTTGGGAAGGAAGAAATTGGAACTTTAGGAAAAAGTCCTGGCCAAATTTATTGCTCTCATTCGAACGCGACGCGGTTGGTAGTTGAACGGGCACTGTTTTGCACTATAGTCTATTGATGGATTTGAAAAGTTCACTATTGCAGCACAGAAGGTTTGTAAAGAGAAAAGTTATTGTTGGGGATCACTAGTTGAATGGCGTTAGAAAGTTTATGTATTGCAGTTGAATGATGAGGTAATTTTCCCACGGAGGCAAGCAAATTAGGTGTTAACCAGCAGTTTATGTAACGCAAATTTCTCAGTTAGGAAAAGCATTTCCATAATTGAGTGGAAAATATTCGATTACTTAACTTGTACCTAGGTAGAAAGATCACTTGACATTAGAAAGTTCTGGAGTTTTGATGACTGTTGAATGGGGCAGTAAGGTCCCACGGAGGAAAAAAGCTAAGTTTTATAGACAATAGGGTATTTTAAATTACATCCCTCGTAGTGGGAAGGCAATTCCCATTATTTAGTACAAGAAGCACTAAATCTCATCTTAGAAAGCAATCTTAGATAGTCATAGCTTAATAAAGGAAAATACCTAGAGGACGGTTATTGCACAACAGTTTGCAATTTTTCTCACTGTCTATAAATTTATATTAAAAAGCATTCAGCTAATTAAGAACAATTAGCTCATTTTTGTAGAGTAGGCGATGGTTCGTGTTGATCGTTGTTTTAAAATTCAGACATGGCGTCTGGTTTAGAAAGTCTCAAGAGAGCAGGAGACTGGCCCGGGTAGGGATTTTCACTGTACTCGGCGGCCGAACTATGATGAATGAGAGCGAGCAAAGACGCACACGTCAGAGGAAGGTAAGCGAGAGGTGGTAGGGGAAGCAAAAAGGAGTGGGGTTATAGACAAGAAGGTGTACATAATTATAACAAACATTACAAAAATAAAACACTCTTCATAGATCCGAACTTTCTTCAGGAATCAGTTTTAACGGAGATGTTGGCTGGCGAAAATGACGACGCCTATTGGTTAGTGAGGAAGTCCTCTTGAGCTCTGAGATGTTGAGAAACTTCAGTGGTTAGCTGCTAGATGCCGCTAGGTTGTTCATCTCTCTATATATAAAAATGAAAGTTTGTCTGTTTTTTCTGAATTTCCACGGAAATTTGCTTTATTTGCGCGTTTCAGACTGTTTTATGACGGATACGCGCAAAAATAATTTTTTGTCTGTCTGTCTGTCTGTCTGTCTGTGTGTCTGTGGACAACTTCTTTGAGTCCTTATAACTTGAGAACGGCTGGGTGGATCAACGTAAAATTTGATACAGATATCCATCAGAGGCACTGCACTAATCATTGATGTAACTCTTCTCCGTACCTCTCATAAAAGGGGCCCTACCCCCTTAAAATACATGCTGAAATAGGCGTAGAAGGATGAGACAAAGCTTATTTTCAACCCCTCAATGTGAGAAACAAAACTCGGCCACACTTTAAGGCCCTAAAACCAACAGATTTTAAGATATTCCCAGAAAACTAATTTCATTTAATAATCTATGAAAGAATGCAAGCCGGTAACCATGGAAACGGAATCTCACAGAACCATTTATTTCTGTAAGACGCAATGCAATTCCATTTATTACATTACTGTGAAGTTTGCAAACGGCTATAAGGTTATGACGGAACCAAACTAAGCTGTAAAATTCATCAATTCGTATATTGGGCTTAAGGGGGTCAAGGGGTACACTAGAATTTATTCACGCGATTTTCACGTGCGCGTGTGGTACGGAAGGTCTTCTATATCCCCATCCCTATATTGTATTTATTATATTATTATCATTATTATTGCTATTATTATTATTATATTTTGGCATACAACGACGAGATAAAGCTCATTTTTATCCCCTCGGTGGCAGAAACAAAACTCGAGGGTTCCCGAAAACTACATTTTAAGGCTGTAAAACCAACAGTTTCTGAGATATTCCCATAAAACTAATTGAATTTAATAAACTAATGAAGGAATGCAAGCCGGCAACAATGACAACAGGTTCTCAGGAGAAGACATCCAACTTTCCATCTATTTTTGTAAAAAGCAATGCCACTCCACTTATTACATTTCTGTGAAAGTTTTCAAATGGCTATAAGGTTATCACGGAACCAACTTAGACTGTAAAATTCATCAATGCGCATAAGGGGGTCAAGGGGTGCCCTAGAATTTTTATACGAGATTTACACGTGTGATATGTCGTACAGAATATTATCTCCAAACAGCAACATTATTTTCAAAAATTCCTGAATTGAAATAGTATTTTTTGCGTCTATTAGGAATTTGGGCCATTAGAGGATAAAAACCCTGAATATTAATGCACCACAAGCCTTTATAATTTGTTAAAGGCGTCTTCATGTGGATTGGTACTTTACACAACGGTGAGGGTCAGTCTTTATGTGAGGTGTATTGCGTTTCGTCTACGAGGTTTTGAAATTTGTTTTCACGTCAGGAAATACAACTTAGGTGAATTTAGATTGAGCACATTCACTTTTTTTTTCAACAAACGGGTTCATCGTAAGGATGATTTTGTTTGATACTGTGTGGTTGATATATCCATATTCGGACATCTGGGTGATATGTTGTACGTTGGTTGGTTCCTCAGTTTAGAAGCTGCGACATCGCGTTCACGTAGCCTCGTGTACTTTGAGTGTGTGTAGAATCTGTCTGATAACCGGTGTTAATTATGATGGCTGTATTAATGCATGTTATCTGTATTTCAGGTAAGGACTGCAGACCATCAATTTCCAGTAGTTCCTATTTTTGCTACCAAATGCTACCGTCAACGACACCTAGCTGTGACTTGGCTACTAGATGCCACCTCAACTGGCACCTGGTGGCAAACTTTTCAACTAATAGAGCGTTAATCAAATCTAACCAACAAATTTAGCTTTACATAATTGTAGTTATGATGATGATGATAATTGTTGTTTTAAGGGGCCTAACATCTAGGTTATCGGCCCCGAATAATTTTAGTTAGTGGAAGGTTCTATTACATGACATAAATCTCTGACATGGGACCGCGAGCTTTACTTCCTGTGTATCTTTGTGTACGCTTACATCTCGTGTTCGAATGTTTGGAGCATCGTAAAATTACGTATCCATGAGAGTCAATACACCAATCATTTATAAAACTCTTCACCGTACTTCTAATAGAAGGGTAGGTATAGGAAAAAACTTTTCAAAATACTTGCTATAATAGGCGAAATATAAAAATTATCGTAGAAGGACGACCAAAGCATATGTTGCGCTTCTCAATGTGAGGTACACAATTCGGGAGTCTATAAAGAGTCTCCGAAAACCACATTTTAGGGCCCTTAAATTAACAGTGTCTGTGATATTCCCAGAGAAATAACTTCGCTCTGATAAACGTATGAAGGAATAACAAGCCCCTAACCATTGCAACAGTAGCTCAATTGATAACGTCTGGTTATTAATATCGAAGACCGTTCGAAGAGCGGGTACTTGTGCTAGTGGAAGATATATATCTAGAACAGACTTAGGAAAAACATAAGCAAGGGCACAGAGGAAACGGAACGTAAGGAATCACTGTTGGTGTTTGCGAAAGGGAACAGAAAGAATGAAACAAATAGATCAAAGAGCAGCAAAATCTAACTCTGACTGACCGTGTAATCCAAGGAATACACCAAACGGATTTTGAAAGTCTTATAGCAGAACTTCCAGTACTACCCTCTATATCCGTACAAAATGTCAGGGTGATACCGCTAATAGTTTCAGAGATATAGAATGCCGGTGAAATATTTCGCACAGCCACCATCTTGAGGTTATGTAAACAATTGAACGAAGTTTGATGTTGGTGCATTACAATGTGTATAAACAAATACTGTACCAAGTTCAATTGCGTTTGGCTAGTTAAATCGCGAGAAACGTCTATTTAAAAGTCGCAAATTCGCTTGGCCGCCATATTGGTTTTGTAGTTGCTGGGTTTTCAAAAGTCACATAGGTAAACTTCCAGTAGTTCCCTTTATCACCGTAAAACTTTCCAGGGTGATATCGGTATTAGTTTCGGAGATATTGAATGCTGGTGAAATATTTCGCACAGCCACCATGTTGGATTGGTAAAACGAAACAAAATTTGAGGGGCACGGTGGGGGTCTTCCGGAACATTGCTATGAACTTACCGAGTTTCATTGAAATCGCTCCAGCCGTTTAGATGTTATTAGGGGGGGACACACACCATCACACACACGCACACACAGTCAGACTCACGGACAATATGTGATCTCATAAGCCTATTTTTAGCCTATTTTCAATTTTGAAACAAGTAGTTCCATGAAGAACTATACAGCCTATTTTCATATATCCTACTCATGTTAATTGCCATTATCAACATACAAAATTTCAGTTTTATTGCTCTAATAGATTCGTTGATATTGAGAACCGACTTAATATTTCGGATGGTCGCCATGTTGGATTTTATATATGTTGGTCCTAGAGTTATGTACTATTACATGAAGATTATTGTGTACGTGTAGCATTCAAACTTCAATCGCATGATTAGGACGCAAGAAGTAACAAGGAGATTTTAAAATTTCCCACAGCTGCCATCTTGAGGATATGAAAAAAAATGAAATAAATTAGATGCCTGTGGATTAACATTCGTATAAGGATTTACTGTACCAAGTTTCCCTGCACTCGGATGGTTAAATTGCGAGAAACGTCCATGTGAATATTTATATTTCGCGTCACCGCCATGTTGGATTTGTAATCACCAGGTTATTTAAAGTCCTATAGGTGAACTTAAGTTCATAGCCCCTATGAACATAAACATATTCAGTTTGATTGCTTTAATAGATTCGTAGATATTCAGAGCCGTCTTAATATTTCGGATGGTCGCCATGTTGGATTGTTAAATGTATAGGCCATAGAGTCATGTACCATTAAAGGAAAATTATTGCGTAGTTTCATTATTCAAACTTTCACTTCGATCGCATGATTACGACACAAGAAATAAAAACTTAATTTTAAACTTCGCACGGCCGCCATCTTGAGGTTATGAAAACAATTAAGCTAAATTAGACCCAGTGCATTACAATGTGCATATATATTTCCTGTACCAGATTTAATAGCGTTTGGAACATTAAATCGCGAGAAAGGTCTATTTAAAATTTTCAAATTCGCTTGGGTGCCATGTTCGTTTTGTAGATAACCGGTTTTTGAAAGTCATATAGATGAACTTCCAGTAGTGCCCTTTATCTCCGTACAAAATTTCAGGGTGATACCGCTAATAGTTTCTGAGATATAGAATGCCGGTGAAATATATCGCACATCCGCCATCTTGTGGTTATGTAAACAATTGAACGAAGTTAGATGTCGGTGCATTACAATGTGTATAAACATATACGCTAACAAGTTTTATTGCGTTTGGTTGGTTAAATCGCGAGCAACGTCTATTTAAAAGTCGCAAATTCGCGTGGCCGCCATGTTGGTTTTGTATTTACCAGTTTTTCATAAGTCACATAGGTGAAATTCTAGTAGTTCCCTTTATCACCGTAAAAAATTCCAGGGTGATATCGGGAATAGTTTCGGAGATATTGAATGCTGGTGAAATATTTCGCACAGCCGCCATGTTGGATTGGTGAGACGTAACAAAATTAGAAGGACACGATCGGGGTCGTCCGGAACAGTGCTATGAACATACCGAGTTTCATTGAAATCGCTCCTGCCGTTTAGAACTTATTAGGGGGATACATACACACACACACACACACACACACACACACACACACACGGACAAAAGGTGATCTCATAAGCCTTTTTTTTTTTTTTTTCAAAATTGAAAATAGGCTAAAAATCACGGCAATACAGCCTGGAAAATGACCATTCGCTCTTGAACACCGGATCAATACACGTTCTTGTGGTTATATTGCTCGAATGATAATAATTATTAATATTGCACTAGTGAAGTTAATACAAAAACAAGATGTTCAGTAAAGAACATATAGCCTACTTTCTCCTAAATGTATGAGTATAGTTATAACTCGTTGTTATTATCAAAGAGTATAATAGAACTATTCTTTGTTGAAGACCTTAGAAACGATTTACCTCTACCAAACGCCACAACCTAGATAAAAACTGCTACCATCATTGAAGAAAGAAAGATAAGAAGTATATCAAGAATGTTATGGATCTGGAGACATAATCGACCGGACTGGCTGCGTGGCTCAGCGGTAACGTTCTCGCTTGCTGGGCCCTAGGTTGGAGGTTCGTATCCTGGCGCAGTCAGCTGGCATTTGAGGGTGCACAAATGCGAGGGAGCCGTGTCAGTACATTTACTGGCACGTTAAAGATCCCCTTCGGGCCAAAATTCCGGCACCCCGGTGTCTCTAAAAGCAGCAGTAGTTAAAAGGGATGTAAAACCAATAACATTATTATTATTATTATTATTATTACGACCTGCCGTGGGCAACATCCAACTTTGAGTTGAGGCATGTCTTTACACGTCTGGTTGTGCGTGGCTTTCACAACCCTAATTGAATTAACAAATCTTTCCATGACCCTACAGAGACGTGTGCATACAAACTATGTGGATATTTTCGATAATATAATCCTAACAGAGCGAGTGCATTCTAGCGGCCAGAAGAAGAAACTTTTCAATAAAATCTGGAAGTTCCCTTTTTGGCAGCTAGATGTCTCGAGTAAATCTGCTGGCGAATTATGATTTAATTAAATATATATTTTACACCATAATGTGCACAATATAACGCTTAATAACAATTTCAAGTAACGCAAAATAGGCTGTTACAAACCCTTTAAAATAAAAAGTTAAAATGTATCGTAGTATCATCTTGTCATTCTTCAAATTCGATGCGCATAGAATGATAATGGTATAGTAATCAATGGAGCCCCACGTAGACTAGTCGGGACATCTAGTGGTGAAATATCGAACAATATAATCCTAACAGAGCGAGTGCATTCTAGCGGTCAGAAGAAGACACTTTTCAATAAAATCTGGAAGTTACCTTTTTGGCAGCTAGAAGTCTCGAGTAAATCTGCTGGCGAATTATGTTTTAATTAAATATATATTTTACACCATAATGTGCACAATATAACGCTTAATTTTAAAACATCTGAGTCATTACAAAACAATAAACATATAACATTTCAAGCAAAAAACCTAGCTCTGATCGGGTTTGAACCATAGGCATTTGAGCGATAGGCTAATGCTCTACCACTGAGCTAATTGTGTCAACGAATATCGTTCTATTTAAAATGACTTACATAGAACTTGTTAGCAAATAATGATTTATACTAAACGATTTCATCACTGGAGTATATTATTTATATATAAAGCATTTCATACAAAGTTTATTTATTTTTTATCAGTACGCTATATTGCATGCAATACTCAAATTAGTGAAATATAAGTCAGGCACAAGATATCCGCTGCCATCTTGTCTTATTACTGAATCAGTTCAGCTTTTTAAAATCACGTCTGCACTATAGTATTACAAATTAAACTTTTAATTTCGAACGTGCCTCTTCCTTTAGAACAGTTAAAACGATTCTCGGCTCGATAATCGGAACTGGTGGGTCCCATGATATGGATTATAAAGTTTGCATTATTTGCACGGCCGCCATCCTGAAATGGTATGGCGGACGACCTTGTAGTTTGGTCACAAGACGCATCCTATACGAAGGTATGTTGTTACCAAATTTGGTAGAGATCGGATGATTTGGTTAGTCGTTATTTGATTTTAAGTTTTGAACGTTTGAGTGGCCGCCATTCAGTTTTAGTAAAGATGGCGGCGATATAAAACATGACACTGAGGTGTCCTTTGCTAGTGCTACCTTTGTACCAAATTTCGTTCAATTCGCATTCACCGTGTTCGAATTGATAGGGGGGGACAGACATTCAGAGTACACACACTCACACACACACAGACACACACACACACACAGACTCACACACACACATACACACACACACACAGACTCACACACACACATACACACACACAGACAGACACACTTTTTTCGCCCTGTGTTGATCTCATAAGTCTACTTTCATTTTTTGCAAAAATCGAAAGTAGGCTAATAACTGGGATAATTTTACATTACGATGCGGCCGCGTATAAAATTCCTTCGAAACGAGGCGTGCATCGAAATCTGTAATTGACCTACATAGCTCAATGCAAGATTCCGATGCATAGAAAAATGTCGAGATTTCAATTGATATTTTTAATTTTCCGCATCGAAATTTATAATTGGAATATGTAGATCAATTACACATTCCGATACACATCGTAATTCTTGTAATTTCATAATTAAAAAACCGTGCATCGAAATCTGCAATTGACCTACATAGCTCAATTAAAGATTCCGATGCGTAGAAAAATTTCGCGATTTAAATTGATATTTTAAATTTTACGCATCAAAATCTGTAATTCGCCTATGTAGATGAATTACATATTCCGATACACATCGTAATTATTGTAATTTCATAATTACAATACCGTGCATCAAAATCTGTACTTAACCTACATAGCTCCATTCAAAATTCTGATGTGTATAAAAAAATTCGCAATATCAGGTTAAATTAAAAACAAGTAGTTCCGTGAAGAACTGTACAGCCTATTTTCCTATATCCTGCTCATGTTAATTGCCACTATCAACATACAAAATTTCAGTTTAATTGCTGTAACAGATTCGTAGATATTGAGAACCGTCTAAATATTTCAGATGGTCGCCAGTTTGGATTTTTATGTTTGTACTATTACATTAAGATTATTGTGTACGTGTGGTATTCAAACTTCAATCGCATGATTAGAACACAAGAAGTAAAAACGAGATTTTAAAATTACGCTCATCAGCCATCTTGTGATTATGCAAACAATTGAAATTAATTAGATGCCAGTGGATCAACATTTGTATAAGCATTTAACGTGCAACGTTTAACAGCACTCGGATAGTTAAATCGCGAGAATCGTCCATTTAAATATTTATACTTCTCGTCGCCGCCATGTTGGATTTGTGCTCACCAGGTTAATGAAAGTCCTATAGGTGAACATATGTTCATAGTCTCTATGAACATAAAAAAAAATCAGTTTGGTTGCTGTAAAAGATTCATAGATATTGAGAACCGTCTAAATATTTCGCCATTTAGCTCGCCATTTAGGATTGTTATATGTATAGGCCATAGAATTATGTACCATTCAAGGACAATTATTGCCTAAGTTCATTATTCAAACTTTCACTTCGATCGCATGATTACGACACAAGAAATAAAAACGTAATTTTAAAATTTCGCACAGCCGCCATATTGAGGTTATGTAAACAATTGATTTAAATTAGATGGCAGTGCATTACAATCTGCAAAATCATTTACTACCACATTTCACTGCGCTCGGAGAGTTAAATCACGAGAAAAGTCTACTAAAATATTTCAAATTCGCTTGGTCGCCATGTTCGTTTTTTACTTTACAAGTTTATGAAATATACATAGATAAACTTACCCTTTATCACCGTACGAAATTGCAGGGTAATATCTGTAATATTTTCGGAGATATAGAATGTCAGTGAAATATTTCGCACAGCCGCCATTTTGAGGTTATGTAAACAGTTGAACTAAATTAGACTCCATTGCATTACTATGTGTATAAACACTTGCTGTAATTAGTTTCATTACGTTTGGATGGTTAAATCGTGAGAAAAGTCAATTTAAAAGTCTCAACTTCGCTTGGTCGCCATGTTCGTTTTTTACTTTACAAGTTTATGAAATATACATAGGTAAACTTGTATCAGTACCCTTTATCACCGTACTAAATTGCAGGGTGATATCTGTAATAGTTTCGGAGATATAGAATGTCAGTGAAATATTTCGCACAAGCGCCATTTTGAGGTTATGTAAAAAATTGAACTAAATTAGACTCCAGTGCATTACAATGTGTATAAACAATTGCTGTACCAAGTTTCATTACGTTTGGATAGTTAAATCGTGAGACAAGTCTATTTAAAAGTCTCAAATTCGCTTGGCCGCCATGTTGGTTTTGTTGTCACCAGGTTTTTGAAAGTCTCATAGGTGAACTTCTAGTAGTACCCTTTATCACCGTACACAATTTCAGGGCGATATCAGTAATAGTTTCGGAGATATTGAATGCTAGTGAAATATTTCGCACAGCCGCCATTTTGCATTGGTGAGACGTAACAAAATTTGAAGGGCACGGTCGAGGTTCTGGAATAGTGCTATGAACATACCGCGTTTCATTGAAATCTCTCCAGCCATTTAGATTTTATTAGGGGGCGCCACACACACGAATCACACACACACACACACACACGCACGCACACACACACGGACAAAAGGTGATCTCATAAGCCTATTTTTTCAAAATTGAAAATAGGCTAAAAAAAAGGCTTATGAGATCACCTTTTGTCCGTGTGTGTGTACGTGTGTGTGTGATTCGTGTGTGTGTCCCCCCCCCCCCCCCTAGTAAAATCTAAACGGCAGGAGCGATTTAAATGAAACTCGGAAAGTTCATAGCATTATTCCCGACGACCTGACCGTGCCCTTCAAATTTTGTTACGACTCACCAATCCAACATGGCGGCTGTGCGAAATATTTCACCAGCATTCAATATCTCCGAAACTATTACCGATATTACCCTGACATTTTCTAATGTGATAGAGGGAACTACTATAAGTTCACTTATGTGACTTTTGAAAACCTGGTAACTACAAAACCAACATGGAGGCCAATCGAATTTGCGACTTTTAAATAGACGTTTCTCGCGATTTGACCAACCAAACGCAATGAAACTTGGTACAGTATATGTTTATATACATTGTAATGCACCGACATAAACTTCGTTCAATTGTTCACATAATCACAAGATGGCGGATGTGCGAAATATTTCACCGGCATTCTATATCTCTGAAACTATTAGCGGTATCTCCCTAAAATTTTGTACGGAGATAAAGGGCACTACTCGAAGTCCATCTACAAGACTTTCAAAAACCGGTTAACTACAAAACGAACATGGCGGCCAAGCGAATTTGAAAATTTTAAATAGACCTTTCTCGCGATTTAATGTTCCAAGCGCACTGAAACCTGGTACTGGAAATATTTATACACATTGTAATCCACTGGTATCTAATTTAGTTCAATTGTTTACATAAGCTCAAGATGGTGCATGTGCGAATTTTAAAATTAAGTTTTTATTTCTTGTGATGTAGTCATGTGATCGAAGTGAAAGTTTGAATAATGAACCTACGCAATAATTTTCCTTTAATGGTACATGACTCTATGGCCTATACATTTAACAATCCAACATAGCGACCATCCGAAATATTTAGACGATACTGAATATCTACGAATCTATTTTAGCAATCAAACTGCATTTTTTAATGTTCATAGGGGCTATGAACTTAAGTTCACCTATAGGACTTTAAATAACCTGGTGATCACAAATCCAACATGGCGGTGACGCGAATTATAAATATTCACACGGACGTTTCTCGCAATTTAACCATCCGCGTGCAGTGAAACTTGGTACAGTAAATCCTTATACGAATGTTAATCCACTGGCATCTAATTTATTTCAATTGTTTCCATAACCTCAAGATGGCAGCTGTGCAAAATTTTAAAATCTCCTTGTTTTTTTCTTGTGTCTTAATTATGCGATTGAAGTTTGAATACTACACGTTCACAATAATCTGCATGTAACAGTACATAACTCTAGGACCTACATATATATAAAATCCAACATGGCGACCATCCGAATTATTTAGTCGGTTCTCAATATTTACGAATCTATTACAGCAATCAAACAGAAATTGTGTATGTTGATAGTGGCAATTAACATAAGTAGGATATTTGAAAATAGGCTGTATAGTTCTTCACGGAACTACTTGTTTCATAAATGAAAATACCGTAGGCTAAAAATATTTATGAAAACTTAACCCAGTCCGTCCGGCCATTCTATCCGGTCGATTTCCTTCATTCTTTTTAAAATGAAAGGTATTCTTGTACAGATTTGTTATCAAGTATTACAAACCACTTAACTTCCACTTTCTCAAATTATTTGATTTTTTCAACTTTTTCCAACTTTGAAGCAATCATATCTTTGGTTCTAATTGAGGTACAAGTTCGTTTTGGTCTAATAGCACTCAGTGAATCAAGCGCTTTCTTTTGAGCTCTTGACGATTCAAATTGGCTGATTCTGAGGAAAGTTATGAGTGGACATTCGATATTACACCCAATTTTTTCAACATTATTTCTCATTGTAGCAATCATATCTTTGGTTCCAATTGAGTTACACTGTTCGTATTGGTCTAAGAGCACTCAGTGGATTTTGAGGTATTAAATATTTAAATTGGTTGATTCTGAGGAATGTTATGAGTGCCGAATCGAATATTAGAAATATTTATGAAAACTTAAGCCAGTCCGTCCGGCCATTCTATCCGTTCGATATCCTTCATTCCTTTTATTAAATGAAAGGTATTCATGCACGGATTTGTTAGCAAGTATTACAAATCACTTAATTTCCGCCATCCTCAAATTATTTCATTTCTGAACGTTTTCCAACTTTTTTTTCTCATTGAAACAATCATATCCTTAGTTTTAACTGAGGTACGCATGTCGTTTTAGTCTAAGAGCACTCGGTGGATTACGCTCTTTCATTCGAGCTCGTAACTATTAAAATCGGCTGATTCTGAGGAAAGATATGAGTGGACATACTGTGCCCTTTTAGACCGGAGTCCGCACGACCACATATGCATTTTACCAATAATCAGTCAGCAAGAGAGTCAAAATATCCCGGGGCGCCAGATGGGTTAAAGCTAATCGCAAAAACGACATCAAATGAAAAAAATGCTTTACTGATTTTTGGCTCAATGCAACAATATGGATAGAAGGAGATTCAACTGGGCATAACACATCATGAAAATTATCTCATTTTATTTTGAATTTAAAATTGACTGCAAAATAAAATGCTCAAAGCAGCATCATTCATGTGTGGCGACCCACACTCCTATTTACACAATGTACAGAAGTTTTCCAACACATTGGACAATTATCTTTGGAGACACAAGTCTGATTATCAGTCCTGTAGACTGTGTTAAAAAATTATATCGTTTATTCATGATTAAATCCAGTTCAAATTTAATTGTCTTTACTGGAAATACTGTAGTTCACTGGTTGAATTTTTATATAATATTAACACTCGTAGAATAAATGTTCATAGAATTTTTAACTTTCACTTATTTTTCCAGTTTCAAAAAATATTGTCAAAAAATATTATTATCTCTGAATCAACACAAATTATGTACACATATTAATAACAACATCTGAAAAGTATTTGACCATTGAGCATAGCATCGAAGAACTGTGCGAAGCACAACAAAATTAATTGTTCTTCTGACATTAAACGTTTCGAGAAGTGACTCGATTATGAACTTCAAGTTCCTAACAAAATATATGATTCCTGAATCATCAACTTGATCAATAAATTGTTGGACCATTCAACTATTCAATTTTCCACTTGGAATCATTATTAAGAAAAAATATTTATATTTATGGCCATTTTAGTAACTTTCACAACTTGCAATTCTTCGACAGAATGCGGAAATAAGAATTGTAGCTTCATAATAAATTCATTTAGTTCATGGCACTAGGATTGAAAACATCCTTCAAATTATTCGTGGTTATAGAATTATTTTTAATTGGCAGTGGCCCATTCTATTACTTTTATAAGAACACAATATTCCAACAACAACGGCAAAGGTCTTCCTCTGAAGAAGAATAAAAATACTATCATGACAAATCCGGGTTCTAGCAAAATCAAAGTCTTAATGGAATCCATAAACAAGGTTGAAATAAGAACTGATGGTTTTTAAGAAATAACCTTCGGGTCATTCATACGACGCAATGTGTAGTTCCAATACTCCTTCTTTAACACTGAGTCATCGAACCTGCTATTTGATTGATGCTCAAATAAAAACCTCCTCATTCCTGCGACTTAAACATGCGCACCTGGGAATGGCATTTCAACTACTCCACACATAAATTTTCTTCCCAAAATTTATACAATAAATCAAGCCTCTGCTTGTTATCAACACTGGAAGATTTATAAACTTACAAGTTTATTTTATTTTACCATTCAGTTCAACCCGTGAAGTTACCATACTTATGATACTCTTTATTTCACTTTCGAATCTACGTCATGATTTTATATAAATCCAAAAATATCCTAATTGATACAAATATTATTTGCTTCCCGTTTCATGCCTCTCCGTGTTATCTGAAAAATATACTTTGCTCATTGCAAATATCAACTGTTCAACCAGAACTGTAATGTTGGTTGAATGCGGGGTGCGCTAACCACTCTCCTTCGGAAAATCACCTGTTCCAAACTAGAAATGATTAAACTACTTCATAAGCTCTCTCTCAATAAATGTGACTATTAGAAAATATAAGATCCAAGAATTATTTAGAAAAGTTATGAAAATCATTATTATTATTATTATTAGTGGATTATTATTATTATTATTAGTTATATTATTTTAAATATATTTAATTATTATTTCATTATGTGAGAATCCACATGTTCGAATCTTCGATTATGGATAAAATATCCATTCCTCAACAAAAATAATTATTAACTTTTACAGTTACATCGGCTGATTACCGTGATTATCCAAAACTATGAAACATTCAAATAAATGCTCGTTATGCTCGGTCATCGATCCTAAACTGTTCTGAGTGCTGAAAATACTCAGAATAACTCTAATATGTCTTGCGTAAATCATTGCAAGATTTAAATACGAAGAAAAATAAATGTGTTGGTCATCTGCAGAAAATGAGTTTGTTCCAATTAGCTAGGCATAATATAAAGTCAAAATGTGGCTTACATTTCTCGTTGGTCTTGAAGCGTAGTGAACCTGGTCTGTACCAGATTTATCCAGATACATGTCCTATCGGACACGCACGTCTAATCCTTGTATCGGCCGCCATTATATACCCACAATCTGTCTAACAAGACATAGTGGTAATATCTCTTGAAGTTTGAAGTAACTGTTGATCCATTTTAATATTTACTTCTGTTAACGCCATAACAGTTTGCTTAAATGGGGTCAGATCTAAATGATCTATTCTCAAATATGTCAGTTGTAACATAACTCACGGTAATCTTTTCAGTACAAGAAAACACTGACAGTCTAAACCAATCAACGGCTGTTCTGAAGATCGTTCCCTGGGCATGGCTTATCACCATCTATCATGCGCGAAGCAACTTATAGTTTCCCTTCGTCGGCTAATGAACAACACCGTGATAGACTGGCCTTCAATATACTGAAAGATCGGAGTGGTTATCAAGTTACAAATAATGAAACTGACTGATTGGACTAAAATATCCAAGTATTAAATTATTATTACTGGACTGTGACAAAGTACTTTCTAGACAAAGTCTAGCATATGTCCATTATAGAAATAAAGTATTTCACCAGTGTCCGTAGAAAAATATCAATCACCTTAGTGATTCTCTCTGCCGGAAACTTACTATGTTCCACATGTATCGCAGCACTTTTATAACTATCACAATTTGAAGATATGTTCTGCGTAGATCCGGCAACCATGTGCCTTGGCTCGGCGTGGCAGCAGCACCTTGCCATGCAAGAGCTTGTTTCGAAGTGAGCTGATGTTGCTTGGGCCGGCCGGCTTTTATTCAAAACGGTCAGGTCCACGCTGAATCATGCTGAAATCTGGAAATCCACATATCTCTGGTATCCCTGGTCCGATTCACTTGATACTAAGTGCATTCTCTTTCATTTGGCCGTGCCAGTAATCTGATCCATGTCTCAAGTCTCTACTCCATGGCTAACTATTTAATCAACAAATAGTCTCGACCTCTGCTACGACTCGCTACGTCACTTGACATGCTCTTAGCTGCATAAAATTTCCAATCCCTTCTAGAAGTAATGGAGCGCGATATTCAAATATCTCAACTTTCAAAAGCGGCTGTAGCCTTTCCCTTGATATCTAGGTGTCTGAATCTTGGAATACCCATTCCTAGAGTTGGGCACATCCACCCCACACCTAGCAAAAAATAAAAATTGAAAAATTTTTATTTTTCCTATCTACACATTAAATCATCTGGTTCTTGAATACTAAATCTTCAAATTTGCTGCATTATAAGTTCCCACGATGTTACCAGTTCGTGTATTGGCGATTTCATAGCTTCCATTGGTGTTTACTTCCACAAAATCATCATCATTTGGATCCATGTCTCCCTGTAGAAAACGAAAAATGTTTCTAAAACGTCGGTCTCTCCTCTGGGATAAATGCAACAATCTTAACCTCCTCAAGGTATCTTCATCCTCCTGTGTCAGGTTAACTTGAAAAACCTTAGATGTAGACTCCACTGCTCTACTCAATAAATCAGCTCCAACGTTCAACTTTCCAGGAGTGTGTTCAGTAACTAGGTTGAATTGTTGAATAAAAAGTGACCATCTAGTTATCCTATCACTGGCAAAGTTTGTTCTCAAGATAAACTCCAATGCATGGTGATCAGTCCTCACAATTACTGAATGTCCAATTAACATTTTCTTCCACGACTCCAACGCGAAGATTACAGCAAGTGCTTCTAACTCTGTGGTGTAATAATTCCATTCTGATGGACGAAGTTTCCTGCTTATGAACGCCAGGTAACGTCTCTTGTGATCGTCATCTTCTTGAAGAAGAATAGCTCCAATCCCTACGGTGGATGCATCAGATTCTATGATGAAATTCTTGGTAAAATCAGGATACTCCAATTTCACGCTGTTTACCAATAACCTCTTGGCATCTTGAAATGATTGTTCACAATCTTCATTCCATTTCCATTTGTTTCCTTTCTTTAATAATTCCTGCAATGGAGCAACCGTCTTGGTGAAGCTCGGACAATGCCCTGCAAAGAATTGGCATGTCCCGAGAAAACTGCGGACATTCTTCACTCTAGTAGGTCTACGGAAATTTGCAATCACCTGTATCTTTGTCTCATTGGGACGGTATCCTTCACCATCCAAAATGTGGCCCAAAAATTTTATTTCCTTCCGAAAGAACTGACATTTTCGAAGGTTTACTTTAAAGTTCGCTTTTCTCAAATCTGTGAATAACATCTGAAGATGTAACAAATGTTCCTCCTTAGTCTCAGATGCAATTAGGATATCATCTATGTAACGAATTGCTATCTCCTTTACTTCAGGACTCAAGTTTTGTTCCAGTGCTCTGATCAAAACAGATCCAGATGTTTTGACTCCAAATGGTAGACGGCGGAATACATATGTCTGCTGGTCAAACATAAATCCTGTAAACTTTTTGGAATTTTCACTAAGCCTAATGTGGTGGTAGGACGAAGTGAGATCAATGTTAGAGAACCAGACCTTGCCTTGGAATTTCCTTAACAGTTCCCTAATGATTGGTGGTCTGTCATACTCTGGCAGCAATCTTGAATTCAAATTTCGCGCGTCTAAACATAGTCTCAGACTTCCATCTTGCTTAAACACTACTGCTAATGGATTGACATAAGAGGTAGTGTACTTTTCAATCACATTGTTGCTTTACATCTCCTTGATAAGCACTTTTACCCTTTCTCGATGCTTTTCCGCTACCGGATACAATTTAGCATGGAAAGGTGCATCATCATTTACACGAATACGATATTCAAAATCTTTAATTTCACCAGGTTTAATATAAAAAATATCGTGATACTCTTCCAAAATTTTTCCTAGTTCTGGGGACTCCTTCTCAGTGTAGACTTCTCTTCCTTCAGCTTCATGAAAAATCAGAGACCATTGAGCATCTCCCTCGATATCTTCCTCTTCTTTTCCCTCGAAGTTTATCTCTTCGGTATTCTTGAATCTGATCGTCTCTGTCTTCATGTCTATCACTGCTTGATATTTCTGAATGAAATCCGCTCCCAATATCATGTCAAATGCCATGTCCTTCATTACTACAAACACATGTCGGAAATCATGTCCTCCAATAGTAATACATAAGTATAATTGTGTTTAACACAGAGATATCTTATTGGGTATTATTCCTTGGATCTTAATTCCTGATACTGGAATCTCCTCTAAATTCTCTTTGAGCTTCCACAGAATATAAAGCTTCTCGCTCACAAGACAAAGCATAGCCCCAGTATCAATTAAAGTATCGACAGGCATACCGAATACTTCGCATGATATGATTGGCATTTTAATTCTTGTACCCATTTCTTTCCGTTCGTCATTCTGTTGAATTAAGTCATCATCCTCTGCTTGCCATTTAATAATCCTGGAAGTGAAAGTGTTTAAAATTCGATCTTCTACTGTGAATTCGAAGTTTTATTTTCTTTTCCAATCCCCCGGGATTGTTAGCCTACTTTCGATTTTTGCAAAAAATGAAAGTAGACTTATGAGATCAACACAGGGCGAAAAAAGTGTGTCTGTCTGTGTGTGTGTATGTGTGTATGTGAGTCTGTGTGTGTGTGTGTCTGTGTGTCTGTGTGTGTGTGTGTGAGTGTGTGTACTCTGAATGTCTGTCCCCCCTATCAATTCGAACACGGTGAATGCGAATTGAACGAAATTTGGTACAAAGGTAGCACTAGCAAAGGACACCTCAGTGTCATGTTTTATATCGCCGCCATCTTGACGGAAACGTAATGGCGGACAAACAAATGTTCAAAGCTTAAATCAAATTACGACTAACCTAATCATCCGATCTCTACCAAATTTTGCAACAACATACCTTTATGGGGGAGCATCCTTTGACCAAACTAATAAGTCATCAACGTAATAGTTTGCGGTTGGCGGCCATCTTTGTGTGAAAATCGATTCCCCCTATTAATTCGAACACGGTACAACCGAATGGAACGAAATTTGGTACAGAGGTAGTACTAACAAAAGGCACCTCAGTGTCATGTTTTATATCGCCGCCATCTTGACGGAAACGTAATGGCGGCCACACAAATGTTCAAAGCTTAAATCAAATTACGATTAACCTAATCATCCGATCTCTACCAAATTTTGCAACAACATACCTTTATAAAGGAAGCATCCTTTGACCAAATAACTAGGACATTAGCCTAATAGTTTGCGGATAGCGGCCATCTTTGTGTGAAAATCAATTCCCCCTATTAATTCAAACACGGTGAAACCAAATGGAACGAAATTTGGTACAGAGGTAGCACTAGCAAAGGGCATCTCAGTGTCATGTTTTATATCGCCGCCATATTGACAGAAACGTAATGGCGGCCACACAAATGTTCAAAGCTTAAGTTAAATTACGACTAACATAACCATCCGATCTCTACCAAGCTTTGCAACAACATTCCTTTATGGAGGGAGCATCCTTTGACCAATCTAATAGGTCATTCGCCTAATAGTTTGCGGATGGCGGCCATCTTTATGTCAAAATTGATTCCCCCTATTAATTCGAACACGGTGGAACCGAATGGAACGAAATTTGGTACAGAGGTAGCACTAGCAATGGGCACCTCAGTGTCATGTTTTATATCGCCGCCATCTTGACTGAAACGTAATGGCGGCCACACGAATGTTCAAAGCTTAAATCAAATTACGATTAACCTAATCATCTGATCTCTACCAAATTTTGCAACTACATACCTTTATGGAGGGAGCATTCTTTGACCAATCTAATAGGTCATTCGCCTAATAGTTTGCGGATGGCGGCCATCTATATGTCAAAATTGATTCCCCCTATTAATTCGAACACGGTGGAACCGAATGAACAAAATTTGGTTCAGAGGTAGCACTAGCAAAGGGCACCTCAATGTCATGTTTTATATCGCCGCCATCTTGACTGAAACGTAATGGCGGCCACACGAATGTTCAAAGCTTAAATCAAATTACGATTAACCTAATCATCCGATCTCTACCTAATTTTGCAACTACATACCTTTATGGAGGGAGCATCCTTTGACCAATCTAATAGGTCATTCGCCTAATAGTTTGCGGATGGCGGCCATCTTTGTGTCAGAATCGATTCCCCCTATTAATTCAAACACGGTGAAACCGAATGGAACGAAATTTGGTATAGAGATAGCACTAGCAAAGGGTATCTCAGTGTCATGATTAATATCGCCGCCATCTTGACTGAAACGTAATGGCGGCCACACGAATGTTTAAAGCTTAAATCAATTTACGACTAACATAACCATCCGATCTCTACCAAACTTTGCAACAACATACCTTTATGGAGGGAGTATCCTTTGACCAATCTAATAGGTCATTAGCTTAATAGTTTGCGGATGGCGGCCATCTTTATGTCAAAATTGATTCCCCCTATTAATTCGAATACGGTGGAACCGAAAGAACGAAATTTGGTACAGAGGTAGCACTAGCAAAGGGCACCTCAGTTTCATGTTTTATATCACCGCTATCTTGACGGAAACGTAATCGCGTCCACCCAAATATTAAAAGCTAAAATGTAATTACGACCAACCTAATAATCTAGTCTCTACCAAATTTTGCAACACCATATCTTTATGTGGGAAACATATTCTGACCTAACTGCAAGAACATCACCCCAATAGTTTGCAGATAGTGGCCAAGTATGTGTGCAAATCGATTCCCCCTATCAATTCAAACACGGTGAAACCGAATTGAACGAAATTTGGTACAGAGGTAGCACTAGCAAAGGGCACCTCATATTCATGTTTAATATCCCTATAGCACGTTGTATTTCAACAAGCTACTACAACCAACATTCAATCATACTCTTTGAAAAGGACAAAGAGTTATAACAATACCCATGCATTTAGGAGAAAGTAGGCTATATGTTCTTTACTGAACATCTTGTTGTGTTCCCGATGGACCTGGTTTATTGGGCTTCTGTTCCAAGAACTGCAAGTTTTCTTGGTGTCTTGCTTCCAAGTTCTTCCTCGTCTCCTTATTGAACTCTTCATTGGACTGACGAGTATTCACATTCCCTCTGTTATTGTAGTCATTGTTTCTACCATAGTACCTTCTTTCCTGGTACCTTCCTGGATTATCCCTTGGCCTTCTCCATCGAGTATTATATCGATATCCACCATCCGGTCTCGTATAAGGCTTGTAACTGTATCTGCTATTGTACTGATTCCATCCTCTTTTATCGGGCTCTTCCCTCGGCGTTTTCTCTTCTCGCCCCTCTCGAATCTCTCGAGGTGTTTGGGAATAACTGTCGGCCATAACAGCGTACACAGCGTTGTTATTCTTTCCTCCCTTCTGATGGAAGAATTGAGCGTTCGTATGATCAAGCTTCTGCAATACCTCGTCAAATTGCTCCATATTATAAATGTCAGCAGCGATCAAAGTTCTTTGGACGTCTGCTGGAAACTGACGTATCAATGCGGTAATTAATTCATTATCTGGCATCGGCGGATCTAAATGTTGTAGTTTAGAAAGCTGTCCAGAAAAGTACGTAGAGTATCGAGAAGGATGTGACGTCGAGAATTTCTTTGAATATAATTCTGCTCTGACTTGCTGTTGTGTTTCCGGGGACCAAAACTTTTTTAATAACCCACGGGAAAACTCCTCAAAATTGGTGAGAGTGGACCTAAAAGCTCTAAACCAAAGAAGTTCAGGACCTTCCAAAAATTTCCCTATCACTCGGATCTGTCTTTTCTTAGGGATTTTGGAATCTTTTAGGTAATAACCTGCTTCTCTCAAAAATTCTACGGGTGTCACAGAATCTCGCCCTGAAAATTTATAAGGCTTATCCTCTACATTCTTGAATACAGTTATGGGGTTGGATTGAAATACTGTCCTGACCTCATCCTGTCTTTGACTATCAGTTTCTCTAGCTGCTCCTAGGTTTATCTGTATCTGTTCTTCTCCCCTCATACTTGACTTTTTCAACAGATGGTCAGACTGTTTCTCGTCCTTGATTTGGGTTTTCATAGCCTCAAGTTCCTTATGGTTTTCTTCTGCCATTTTTTTAATTGCTTCGGTTTCCTTACAGTTCTCCTTGACATCAGTGGATATCTGGTTCATAACAGCCTCGTGACTTTTCAACGACCCTGTCACATCTGATATGTCCTTCCGAGTTGCTTAGATATCTTTGGAAATTACTTGAATATGGGATGACAAAGATTCCCTAATTTCCTTGATTCCCTCTTGGTTCTCCAGCTTGAGTGTGTCTTTATTTTCATCGATAACTGTGGTTTTAATTTCAGTTTGTAATTCATTAATCACACCTTCTCTTATTTCTCCCATTACGAGTTCTTTGAATTGTTCTGTCAAACGTTGAACAACTAGAATTGCCATCTCATTACTCTCTTTCTTCACTCTGACTTCTAGGTTGATCATGTCTTCACCAACTTCCCTAAGACCATGTTCTATCCTATCAGCTAAGCTTTGGGATCTTAGATCGGCATCGCGAAATTTATCGTCCATTAAACTTGCGTTAGTGGCTAATGAAGTTTCGAGCTTATGGGTTTTTTCGCATAATTTAGTCATTTTACTCTCAAGTGACATTTTCAAAATTTCGGAATTCTCTTTAAATTTATTTTCCATGGAATTAAATTTACTATTTAAATTTTCTTTCAAGTTACCTTTTAAAGAATCAGAACTTTCTTTAAGTTTATTTTCTAAAGAATCAGAATTTTGTTTAAGTTTATCATTTAAATTTTCTTTAAGTTTATTTTCTAAAGAATCAGAATTTTCTTTAAGTTTATTTTCTAAAGAATCAGAATTTTCTTTAAGTTTCTTTTCCAAAGCCTCTGTATTCTCTTTCATAATGGCTGCTACACGCCGTCCAGCTTCATTGGAACTCTCTTCCAAACTCCTCATCATCCTCATCATCTCTTCCATAATTTTCAATTATTATTCAAAACTTAGGGGTATACATGTTGGCAGACACAAGATTATAACTAGAACAAGAAATATGAATAGCTAATTGGAACACTCTAATAAAATAAGATTTGTCCTAATGTCGACGTGATGGAAAAACAAAATTCTCTAATTTTACGAGTTACATTTACTACAATATCACAAGAAAAATATGCAAGTTCTCAAATATCCTCCACCTGGATTCTAATAATGCGTATGTCCAGTCATCGAACGTTTACTACAGAATTTACTTGACGCCCTAATGGTTAAGCCATTATCAAAAATAATCAAACCCATTCTAATTATTAACCAAGTTAAATTTTTAATTTTCCCCACTAATTGGGTTTCCTACTAATTTATTCATCCAAACCAGACATCTCTCAATTCCCAAAATATCTATATAAAAATTATCACAATTTAAATCGGCATGCGATTGACCGTGTCCAACTCGAGCCCCACGTTCGAAGCCATTTCTCTCTCTATCATATTTTATGTGCCCGTTTAGACCGGAGTCCGCACGACCACATATGCATTTTACCAATAATCATTCAGCACGAGAGTCAAAATATCCCGGGGCGCCAGATGGGTTAAAGCTAATCGCAAAAACGACATCAAATGAAAAAATGTTTTACTGATTTTTGGCTCAATGCAACAATAAGGATAGAAGGAGATTCAACTGGGCATAACACATCATGTAAAATTATCTCATTTTATTTTGAATTTAAAATTGACTGCAAAATAAAATGCTCAAAGCAGCATCATTCATGTGTGGCGACCCACACTCCTATTTATACAATGTACAGAAGTTTTCCAACACATTGGACAATTATCTTTGGAGACACAAGTCTGATTATCAGTCCTGTAGACTGTGTTCCAAAATTATATCGTTTATTCATGATTAAATCCAGTTCAAATTTAATTGTCTTTACTGGAAATACTGTAGTTCACTGGTTGAATTTTTATATAATATTAACACTCGTAGAATAAATGTTCATAGAATTTTTAACTTTCACTTATTTTTCCAGTTTCAAAAAATATTGTCAAAAAATATTATTATCTCTGAATCAACACAAATTATGTACACATATTAATAACAACATCTGAAAAGTATTTGACCATTGAGCATAGCATCGAAGAACTGTGCGAAGCACAACAAAAATTAATTGTTCTTCTGACATTAAACGTTTCGAGAAGTGACTCGATTATGAACTTCAAGTTCCTAACAAAATATATGATTTCTGAATCATCAACTTGAGCAATAAATTGTTGGACCATTCAACTATTCAATTTTCCACTTGGAATAATTATTAAGAAAAAATATTTATATTTATGGCCATTTTAGTAACTTTCACAACTTGCAATTCTTCGACAGAATGCCGAAATAAGAATTGTAGCTTCATAATAAATTCATTTAGTTCATGGCACTAGGATTGAAAACATCCTTCAAAATATTCGTGGTTATAGAATTATTTTTAATTGGCAGTGGCCCATTCTATTACTTTTATAAGAACACAATATTCCAACAACAACGGCAAAGGTCTTCTTCGGAAGAAGAATAAAAATACTATCATGACAAATCCGGGTTCTAGCAAAATCAAAGTCTTAATGGAATCCGTAAACAAGGTTGAAATAAGAACTGATGGTTTTTAAGAAATAACCTTCGGGTCATTCATACGACGCAATGTGTAGTTCCAATACTCCTTCTTTAACACTGAGTCATCGAACCTGCTATTTGATTGATGCTCAAATAAAAACCTCCTCATTCCTGCGACTTAAACATGCGCACCTGGGAATGGCATTTCAACTACTCCACACATAAATTTTCTTCCCAAAATTTATACAATAAATCAAGCCTCTGCTTGTTATCAACACTGGAAGATTTATAAACTTACAAGTTTATTTTATTTTACCATTCAGTTCAACCCGTGAAGTTACCATACTTATGATACTCTTTATTTCACTTTCGAATCTACGTCATGATTTTATATAAATCCAAAAATATCCTAATTGATACAAATATCATTTGCTTCCCGTTTCATGCCTCTCCGTGTTATCTGAAAAATATACTTTGCTCATTGCAAATATCAACTGTTCAACCAGAACTGACATGTTGGTTGAATGCGGGCTTGCGCTAACCACTATCCTTCGGAAAATCACCTGTTCCAAACTAGAAATGATTAAACTACTTCATAAGCTCTCTCTCAATAAATGTGATTATTAGAAAATATAAGATCCAAGAATTATTTAGAAAAGTTATGAAAATTATTATTATTATTATTAGTGGATTATTATTATTATTATTAGTTATATTATTTTAAATATATTTAATTATTATTTCATTATGTGAGAATCCACATGTTCGAATCTTCGATTATGGATAAAATATCCATTCCTCAACAAAAATAATTATTAACATTTACAGTTACATCGGCTGATTACCGTGATTATCCAAAATTATGAAACATTCAAATAAATGCTCGTTATGCTCGGTCATCGATCCTAAACTGTTCTGAGTGCTGAAAATACTCAGAATAACTCTAATATGTCTTGCGTAAATCATTGCAAGATTTAAATACGAAGAAAAATAAATGTGTTGGTCATCTGCAGAAAATGAGTTTGTTCCAATTAGCTAGGCATAATATAAAGTCAAAATGTGGCTTACATTTCTCGTTGGTCTTGAAGCGTAGTGAACCTGGTCTGTACCAGATTTATCCAGATACATGCCCTATCGGACACGCACGTCTAATCCTTGTATCGGCCGCCATTATATACCCACAATCTGTCTAACAAGACATAGTGGTAATATCTCTTGAAGTTTGAAGTAACTGTTGATCCATTTTAATATTTACTTCTGTTAACGCCATAACAGTTTGCTTAAATGGGGTCAGATCTAAATGATCTATTCTCAAATATGTCAGTTGTAACATAACTCACGGTAATCTTTTCAGTACAAGAAAACACTGACAGTCTAAACCAATCAACGGCTGTTCTGAAGATCGTTCCCTGGGCATGGCTTATCACCATCTATCATGCGCGAAGCAACTTATAGTTTCCCTTCGTCGGCTAATGAACAACACCGTGATAGACTGGCCTTCAATATACTGAAAGATCGGAGTGGTTATCAAGTTACAAATAATGAAACTGACTGATTGGACTAAAATATCCAAGTATTAAATTATTATTACTGGACTGTGACAAAGTACTTTCTAGACAAAGTCTAGCATATGTCCATTACAGAAATAAAGTATTTCACCATTGTCCGTAGAAAAATATCAATCACCTTAGTGATTCTCTCTGCCGGAAACTTACTATGTTCCACATGTATCGCAGCACTTTTATAACTATCACAATTTGAAGATATGTTCTGCGTAGATCCGGCAACCATGTGCCTTGGCTCAGCGTGGCAGCAGCACCTTGCCATGCAAGAGCTTGTTTCGAAGTGAGCTGACGTTGCTTGGGTCTGCCGGCTTTTATTCAAAACGGTCAGGTCCACGCTGAATCATGCTGAAATCTGGAAATCCACATATCTCTGGTATCCCTGGTCCGATTCACTTCATTTGGCCGTGCCAGTAATCGGATCCAAGTCTCAAGTCTCTACTCCATGGCTAACTATTTAATCAACAAATAGTCTCGACCTCTGCTACGACTCGCTACGTCACTTGACATGCTCTTAGCTGCATAAAATTTCCAATCCCTTCTAGAAGTAATGGAGCGCGATATTCAAATATCTCAACTTTCAAAAGCGGCTGTAGCCTTTCCCTTGATATCTAGGTGTCTGAATCTTGGAATACCCATTCCTAGAGTTGGGCACAATACAATATTACTTCTCATTTCTCATTTTCTTGCAGCGAAAAATGAACATTGCCATGAAATTAATAGGGTAGTTTCAGATCTACTTCCAGGAACTTCTAGAATTTACACGAGTGTGAATACATTGGTAGCTGAAGAAGAAAATTGAAGTTTTTGATTTTTCCACTGAATTTCTGAAAAGGCTTGAGATGAGTGGTCTACCTCCCCATGTGCTGACTTTGAAAGAAGGTGCTATTGTAATGCTCCTTAGGAATTTCAATGCAACTAAGAGATTACTGAACGAGACGAGGCTAATAGTTTGATAAAGGTACGACAATATCATAGATTTCTAAGTTCTAACTGGTGTGAATAGTGGGGAGCGAATATTGACACCGTCTGACACTAGAATAGCGGCAATTTCCTATTACACTAGCGTTTTGTATTACAATCAACAAAGCGCAGGGTCGAACGCTTCATCGATTTGGAATCTACTTGCCTGATCCTGTTTTAGGCCATGGAAGGTTGTATGTTGCCTTATCCGGAGGAAAATCATTTAAAGATGTAAAAGTAGAAATTAAACCTAAAGGTCGACGCACAGCGAACATTGTCTGGAAGGAAGTGTTGTGAAATAAATGGTGTAAGCTATTACATAATGTCCTAATTTTTAATTCCAATACTGAAAAATATTGCTGCGGAGCAGCACGGGCGCCCTAGTTATTTTATTAATCCGGTCAGACAAAGAGCCAGAATGATGACGACATAGTCTAATAGCCCGTTTAGACGTCCCTGTCGCGATCGCGATTAGGCCCCGATCCAGATTAAGTGTGGACGTCTAAACGCAACAGGATTACGTTAACGAGATCATCTTTCCCTCCAACAGGATCCTGTTCCCACAACTAGATAATCGCGCTCCTGGCCATTGCGATTGTCGGTGTGTTCTATCCCCCTGCTGTGTGAGTGAAGTAGGTAGAGGAAATGATGACCATTTTGGATTATATAGTGTTTCGAAAGCGAGAAGTATGTAATGTTGGCCGTGATGGTTGTATTTATGTTGGTTGATATCAAATATATGAAGACTGAGAGACACGAAATGATGGATGGGGACAAACATACCAGTAGGCCTATTTAAACACGGAAATATGTTAATTAGCTCTGGGGAATGTTGATGAAGACGATTAATAAAGACATAAATTTATTGTGACAGACATAGACGGTATTCCGATAGGACCAAATGATTCTGGACGAACAAGGAAGTATTTATGCAGTAAATATCCTAGACCTGTGCATAAATATTTTGAAATATTTTTATTTCCACACCGAGTAGGCCTTGCCTAGACATTTCCTCGGGATTTGTATACATGTAAGAATATACATTAGCAGGTTGAATTATGTAAAAAGGAATAACCGAAACACTTCAAAACTGGAGGAAACTAACTATTGTAAATTTCTGCTATAACATTTAGGATTCTAAAGTTGTCATTCTGTTTTAGTCGATTAACCTGTAGATTCATGATAAGACGTCTAAACACGTACCGATGACAAATGCGCGATTGGACATTATTCAGATCAGAGATAATCGGGATCGTGACCGAGACGTCTAAACGGGGTAAAGAACCCAATACCTCCTGTACACACCAACAAAGGAACAACAAGGACTACAAAATCAGATTGGTTACCAGATAGGACAGGGCTGTTGCTTAGTTGTCCATATTGCCGTTGGAGGGCTTCATCCAGCGCCACTCATGTGTGGGTGGGCAACACACTGCCCCAACAAGAAGCAATCCTGAACACCCAAGTACACGAGGCTACATGACCACGATGTCGCAAAGCCCCTAAATCATTCAGTAACAACAACGCAGTAGGCAAGGTCATGGTATTATTCCACCAGCTCACAGTTAAATGCAGGAAGGAACGTTCCTATAGGCTAATTACCAGCGTTTAAATAATTAGCGGCCTATCAGTGGAAGAAAGAACTACACCAACAGTTGACAATTATGGTGGGTTTTACGAGAGTGAGTTTCGTAAAGATTATGTGTGTATTCCGCAACCATACACAACAGCCACTATTTCAAGACAAATCCTATACCACACCACCTTGCCTTGGACATCATGTGGTGGAGAAACCCGTCTCTATCCGAAAAGGAATTTACTATCAAGTCGTTCCATAAATCCCCAATGTATTAATATTATTGGTGTTTTAAGGGGCGGAACAGCGAGGTCATCTTCTACAATCCCCACGTTCTCCGCGCGAGGAAAACTGTCCTTACTTCATGAGCCTCTCTCTCTCTCTCGTTAGTCTACGAAGCGTGTTATTATTATTATTATTATTATTATTATTAGCCTGTTAGAGCCTCCGTGGCTTAGGCGGCAGCACACCGGCCTCTCGCCGCTGGGTCTGTGGTTCAAATCCCTGTCACTCCATGTCAGATTTGTGCTGGACATAGCGGAGGCAGACAGGTTTTTCTCCGGGTACTTCGGTTTTCCCTGTCACAATTTCATTCCAGCAACACTCTCCACTATCATTTCACAAAAGTTTGGTGCTTTTCAGTCGGTCAACACGAATGACCCAAAAGATCTGGGTTCTGCCCTAATCCTGAAAAAAATTACATGAGATTAATAAATACACTGGGATGTCCAATTTAGATCGTCAAGCGATCATCATCAGATCCGTTACACTTAGGCTGTAAAATCTATGTTTGAAAATATAGGTGAAAATATAAACAACTAGGTGACCCGGCGAAATCTGTTCCGCCTTAGAGGCAATAAATAAGCAGATTTTCGATTTTATTAAGTTCAGTTTTCTTAGGAAATACAAATAAAAATTAAGTATTTTAATGATTCTTTATTGTTCATGTATTTTGGTGCATAGGTTGCACTCTTCTGTTAAGAACCTTGTGATACAGGACATTTTTTGTTTTATTATCAGGCGCAAGAACAAACAACGCAGATGGCCTTCCGACCCCTGAACATGCCACATATAATTGGCCATGGGAAAAACATGGATATTCCAGATTCAAACCACAAACTTTCAAGGATTGGCCTTGTGATTTGTTAATGGTCATGGCGAATGCAAGACGGATCGGAAATTGAAGTATTTTAAACTCAAACGGCATATGGGTTGGGATCATCGGGATCCTCGGAATGAGAACTTCCTCACCTTCGAATTTTCCTTTGAGTATCGTCGCGTAAATCACATTGCTCATCAATTTACTTACCACCAAACGCGTTCGTGCACAGTTTTGGTTGGTTTATGTTTCGAAGCATGATTACTACGGAGCCAAACTTTAGGCGTAAATTGTGCGGTGGTAAGCTAGGCACATCCAAGGAGTTTAAAAATTCAATTGAATAGTTGGTGGCTGCTTCTTCTTCATTTGTTACTCAGTCAATAGATTTGAATGAATGCATTGTTCCAATGATCACATTCTGAATTATGTAGTTTAGGTCATCTACATCTTTATTCTTAGCCGCTAAAATTGCTCGCTCACTCAACCATTCATTATTTATGTAATTAGTAATGATATTTGGGAATACTTTAAGTTCGTCTTTCGATGAGACAAAGTTACAGAAATTATGAGGAAATGAAATCAATCCGCTCGATTCTTCGACAGGTACTCGACCATTACCGATAGTCAGCAATTGCTCAGAGAAATCTTCAGCAGATGTAACATTAAGCAATGCAACTCTCATGTTTGTTGTCAGCTGAAGTTTCTTCACATAGCGCCATAGATTCGATGATTTGAGGCAAGCGTTTATTTCGTCGGCAGCCGTTGATCTTGGAATTACTAGCAGTGTTTGGCGGAAATCGCCAGACAGTAAAATCATTGCTGCTCCAAAACATCTGCAGTCATTGCGTAGATCTTTAAATGTCCGGTTAAGTGCTTCTAATGCACGTTTATGCGCCATTGTGCATTCGTCCCAGATGATGATTTTCTATGCTGTTAAAACTTTGGCCATTGCTGATTTTTTTGCAATATTACATGTTGGTTCTTCAATAGTTTGAAGATTTAACGGCAATTTTAATGCTGAATTAGCCGTACGACATCCTTCTAACAATGTGGCTGCTATTCCAGAAGAAGCAACTGCAACCGCAATGTTGGATTTCGCACGAACAGTGGCTAAAACTACTAATATGAGGAATGTTTTACCAGTTCCACCAGGGGCATCCAAGAAATATAAACCACCATTTCCATCATCAATTGCATTAATGTATCATAAACTTCCTTTTTGGGGAGATTCAACAGGGGTACATTCGTTTTAACTACTAAATCTAATTCCTGGTAATCATATTCACGTTCCCGTTGCAATTCTAGATTAAATGCGTCATTCATTTCACGATTTGGCGCTGGCATTCCTAACGTGACTCATAAACTACTGCACATGAGGTAACACATGTCTTCGATCAAGAGAAATGCCCGATTATGTATCTCCTCATTCATCTCAAGATCGTGATATCTGGAACTGACACGAATTTGATGTAAAATATCTTCTGACATATTATCCTTGTATTTGTGCCACAGGTCAGATGGGTTCGATGGAAAGCATGTCGAAATGATGATAGCAAATAATGTGCGTATCTGACTTGGAGATGCAGAGATAACGGCTTCAACGATTATCGTATACCAATGGGTATCGTTTTCTAGTAAATTGAGTTCTTCACATGCAACACGATATGTTGGGAATATTATACCATTAACGGTCCGTAGTGTCTCAAATGACGTTGGCCCACGCACATTTACCAGCAACAACCGCAAATAGAAGCATTCACCAGGCTTTGGATGAACTGTATACATACGACCAAGAGCATCAGTAGAACGCACATCCGTATAACCAGGAACCGCATCGCCTTGCTTCCGTCGTTGAAAAGTCTTCGATGAAGCATTCCAAGTGTAATAACGTGGCATCTACGAGTAAAGCAAAGTTCATGCAAAAGGATCGCTTTGGCAGATCGCAAAGAAACTGGTCAATGTTTTCGATGGAGGGGTTTCAGCACGTTGAACAACATTCGAAGCCGTGAAATATACTCGTTGACCATTCTCCAGATGCACCGCCAAATGCACAACAATAGGATGACGTTCGTGAATAGGGAATGCGAATATACGCCAAATCGCTTCATTACAGTTCACATAACGACCAACTTGATAGCGCGCAGTTTCGTCGTTGGTATTGGAGTATTGGATGCCAAAAAACCGCCATATCGCTGTCTTTCGGGACATATTTGCAAATGTATTTTATGGACTTGACTGAATTGCAATACTCAACGTTGCAATGTTTCTTAAACGTTTTGGAAATAAGTGGCGAATATGGAACAATCCAACTGTTGTCGACAACGAAATCCATTCTTCTCACTTTTGTTGTGATAGTTTGACCGTTATCATAGGGTGATCGACGCCGATACAGTGGATAACCATCGTTGCCAATGACGGTCTCCTCCGTTAATTTACATGGATATCGTTTGGAACACTTTCCGTCGACCATGCAAGGTGATTGGGGATTGGTGGTGCCACACGGTCCATGAATCATATTTGTAATTATAACATCATGTAGGTCTGGATCGGCTTCGTGATCGGGAATCTCGGCACATATGATATCATCTATTTAGTCTGGTTGAATTCTTTCCACTAACCAAATAAGAATGTGTGCGTGCGGCAGGCCTCGTTTTTGCCATTCGATTGAATACATGCAGCATCGAGTATCTCCGAAGACGCGTTGTTTAACAATGTAGTTATCAGGGACCACATTTTTTGCCTGAATACACGTATGGATTACAGGTATAAGTAATAAAGAGATCTGGCCGTCCGTAATGACGAACATATGCCATTGCATCTTCCACATATTCATGCATATGACGTGGACTACCTATGCACGTCGCCGGCAGCAAAATAGTTAATCGACCAATATTAGCTGCGCTACACGTTGAGTAACTAACGGGATTTCATATTAAGAGCCTCATTTTCTATACCGGTAGTGGAGAGCGCTACTCGCATCCAGTCGGCCGTGTCTCGTCAAGAGCTACTGTTGCCTGGAAACGACTTGCCTTGCCATTCCTTTAGCTGTCACTTGCGTTACGTTTTATAGTGACTTGTATTCTCTTTGACGTTTTATGTCACGACACGGGATAAAAAAAAAACAGTATCCTATGTCCGTCTCCTGGTTCTAAGCTACCTCCACACCAATTTTCAGCCAAATCGGTTTAGCCGTTCTTGAGTTATAAATAGTGTAACTAACACGACTTTCTTTTATATATATAGATATATACAATTAGTTAGTTTCAGTATTGGTAATGCAACTTGTCTGTTTGGAGTGACTATATGGTTGTAGAAGTCAACTATGATTGTACTGTAAGGTGCCAGCTATTACTTATCTGGCTAGATGTCTTCCGTTCTGTAACTGCGAGCAGTATCAACTTCCCTCCAGCAACACTCTCCACTATCATTTCATTTCATCTGTCATTTATTTAACCATTGCCCCAGGGGAGTGCGACAGTCTTCGGCAGCCGGCACAGTTCATATACTTGCCGCTAGATGGGGACTTCATTCCTTAGATCCCTGACCCGGTCGGTCGACTGGAAGCAGCCCACTCAGGGCTTTTGTAAGAGGGTGGGGGAGTGGATCCCTGTGGATGGGTTATTGTTGACAGGTCATTGTTGACAGGTCATTGATGACAGGTCCTTGTGGACGAGTCCTTGTGGACGAGTCCTTGTGGACGAGTCCTTGTGGACAGGTCCTTGTGGACAGGTCCTTGTTGATGAGTCCCTTTGGACTTACCCCTTTAGACCGGTCCCATTGGACTGGTCCCTATGGACTGGCCCATGGTCTCTAATGCTATGATGAAATTAAACGTTGTTCCACATGAAACGCATGTGAAGAGCCGATTGTTACTATGAATTAACATGCTTGTTTTCTGTTTTCACGCATGCGCACTTGGGGTTTTCGTAAGAGGGCGGACTTTTTAAATAATGATTTATAGATGAGTTATTTAAAAAAAAAAAAAGATCCAAAACTAATAGGTCATTGGCTTTTTAATATCACATGAACCAATAAAGTTAGGGACTTGTTTGAGGGGTCGTTGGACTTGGTATGACGCCCCGTTTTTAAATATATTTTTGATTTTTGTCAAAAGGGCCTAAGTACACTTTTGTTAATATCTCGTGAACCAATAAGGTTAGGGACTTGTATGAGGGGTTGTAGCACATGGGATGACATTCCCTTTTGAATGTATTTTTTGAAATTTTTACAAGGGGCCTAACTACACTTTTGTCGATATTTCCTGAACCCATGATGGGATTTTGACCTGTGAGGTGTCGTTGGACTTGGGCAGACACTCTCTTTTTGAATGTATTTTTGACATTTTAACAAAGGGCCTAACTACACTTTTGTTAATATCTCGCGAACCAATAAGGCTAGGGACTTGTATGTGGGGTCCTAGCACTCGGGGTGACGCTCTGTTTTTAAATATATATTTAATGTTTGTCAAAAGGGCCTAACTGCACTGTTGTTAATATCTCGATAACTAATAATGGGAGAGAGTCAAGTGAGGTGTTATAATACTAAGGATGGCCAACCCTTTCCCATGACCCAACGAATTTACCCCAAATATTCAAAACAACAAGGAAAATTACCTGAGATTATATAAACTAATACTTGGATATCGACATGTGAGGTGTCATAGGACTTAGAATGGTCAACTCTTTCCCATGACCAATGAATTTACCTATAATATCCAAAATATTAAGGTCATTGACCCGAGATTTTATGAATTAATAATTGGATACGGACATGTGAGTTGTTTACCGTGAGTGATGAAACATAGCTAGGTAGAGAAAGATCTAGTGTAGGCTACATGTATGGTGACTGGCAAGTCTTTCACTATTGGAACTTGTTTTCAGATCAGACTGTAGTACAGAGAGAGTATAGGTTGCAGGCATGGGTTAATAAATGACAAACGGTGTATACAAAATCGGATTTATTGATTCAAGAATTAAGAGTAGACTATCTTTAATTGATTGGTTAAAGAGGATAGCTAATGAAACAAAATGGTGACTACATTGAACTAAACTGAACCAAGCTGAATCAAACCCAACCAAACCGAACCAAACCTAATCGAAAACAAGCCAAGGGTTTAAGTGTAAAACTTGTGGGTGGATGTGGTCATTGGTAATGTCAAAAAGGAAAGGGATAACGCTCTACCTATAGAGGGTAAGGTAAAGCTAGTGCATGGTGCTAATGCACACACCCAAGTCCATGAACCTCACACAACTATCCTATGCAGTTTTTATGGGTTGACTGTTAAAACTTGCTCAGTGGTTACTGGGATAATATGGTCGCTACACACAACAAGCTTTAAATATCTGAGACTGATAATCTATACACACACTCACACACACTTGTTCTAAACTAAACTGTCTTGCTGGCAGAGCTCACACAGTAGGCAAATGACAGAAATGCTTGGCTAACAGAAATACAATCATTTTCGGTTGTCTAATGTTACCAGCTAAACGTTACGTGCTATAGTGGTGAGCACATGTGCCTCTTTCACTGGGGATCTTAATTCGATTTCTAGCTCTAAGGCCTAGAACGAATCAAACTAAGAAAAAAGGGTATGGTAACGCAGTGGTTAAACTGTTAACCTTTCACTAAGGTAGACTAGGGTTTGATTTTACGTTAATATGCATGACATAAACAAACAAATAAAAGCAGAGATAATGTTTAAAACTGATTACACTTGTCTCTTTTCAAATTATTACTTAGATTACAAATACAAACGTGGACTGGGTTTGACATACAGTTAATGCTTCCTATCACATACTAGACTGTAAGAAAGCCAAACAAGCAAAAGGCGTAGGTAAAGCAGTGGTAAAATCGTTACGTGTAGAGAAATTCCTAACGGTTTTATGTCGCATAAACAGTGCAGGATACAATCCAGCAACCATAATTTTTATCTTGTGGACAAGAGAAAACATATATATAGAGAGAGATATATAGAAAGCTTGTGTGTGTGTGTGGGTAGCATTGGTTGTTTGACCAGAGAAAATACGGTGAGGTAAGGTGGGGAGAGGGAGAATTAGCACTTATATATGAAAGGAAAATAGATTTTTTCAATCGTTTTTTTTTTCAAATGCAGTGGTAGATAGTCGTTATTTTGTAAAACATTCTTACTTGCAGTAGTATAAGCCTCTATGGTTCCGCTAACACATAGATAGACTGTATTATTGCCATGGTCAAGCACTCACATTAAGATTATTTACAAAATCATAAAATGAAAAATAAAAAATCTTGTTTTGGAAATATCGTTTTTCAACATACACAAAATAAATATATGAAAAATTTGTAAACAGCAAAATGGAAAATCCATGTTTCCATATAGACAAAATTTAAAAACCTTAAACGGACATTTAAGAAAATATATGCAAATGGGAAATTGACAAATGTGTAAATATGAAAATGGAAAAATCCATGTTTCCATATCATGAAATTGAAAAACATCAAACTGTCATTTAAAAAAATGCAAAATGGAAAATTGACAAATTGCAATGTGTGAAATGTGAAACTGAACAAATGGTTATCATTAAATTTTTAAAAAAGAACATGGTGCTCTATGGTTGAGGTGTGAATCAAACCCTCTCTACTTATTTAGACCACTCGAGTCTGAGTAGACTAGTTTTAGTTGTCATACCACTTTTAAAGTTTGTGTTAAATCTAGGAATTGAACCCAAGAGCTTGTAGGGGAGATCCAAGGTTATAATATGTTAAACAGATAACCTTGAATGTAGGGTGTGGTAGCTATATAGAGATGAGACGTTTCGCTCGGGGCAGGGATGGTCGAATACACACTCTTTTTATATCATTATTACCTCAATAATTGTCGTTATAACAGCAAGATGACAATTCGACAGCCGACTTTCCTCCTAGAATACTAAACAGCTGATACACCCAAATGCAAGTTCTTACCTCACCATTCGGTGCAGCGCTCTGTCAGGAAAACATAGAACTATCTCCAAACAGCAGCTACTTACATGAACATTAGAGGACACGAGGCGCAAGGCTGCCAACTGTGTCGTTCAAACGGCACAGTATAGGTTAGGAATGTAAACAACGCTCTAAGGTTTCTACGTTCGTTGCCAAGAGCCGAGTGTGGTGGCGTCTAGTAGCTAAGTTATGAACTAGGCCTAGTACTCGTTGACGGTGGCGTTTGGCGGCAAAAGTAGGAACTTTTTGAAAAATTTAAAGTTGCAGTCCTTACTTGAATTAAAAACCAGATACACACACTAATACAGCCATCACAATTAACACCGGTTATCAGACAGATTCTACACACACCCAAAGTACACGGGGCTACATGACCGCGTTGTCGCAGCCCCTAAACTGAGGAACCAACCAACCAACCATCCTTCAAGTTCAGCTTTCCCACTTCCTGGTTGAACATTGGTCCAAGAGAAACTATATCAGCAACATAATGTGGAATCTGCACATCAGTGAGGTTGATCAACCAATTCTCGTTAGAAAGTGTATTCATCCACCAAAAGAAGTTGAATGCATTAAGATCGGAGAAAAATCAACCTTCGCCTCAGAAGAATACACTTTCTAACGAGAATTGGTTGACCAACCTCACTGATGTGCAGATTCCACAACATGTTGTAGATATAGTTTCTCTTGGATCAAAGTTCAACCAGGAAGTGGGAAAGCTGAACTTGAAGGATAAAATTAAGATCGTCAAGAACGTTGAGAACTGCATTGGCAACATAGCAGATGACAACCAGAAGGAAGAAATCAGGAACACCGTTGTTGAAGAAATCATCAAGGATAAAAACAGAAAGCAAAGACACCTGCCTCATCAACAAAAACTCATCCACCACCATCTGGACAGCACAAAGAAGTTCCTCAAGGAGCACGACATCATGTTTATATCAGCGGACAAAGGCAACATGACTGTGTCAGTAAAGAAATCTACTTACACAGAAAAGGTTAAGTCAATGTTAGCTGTTACAAATGTTTATGAAAGGATCGATGAAAACCCCCTTGGTAAACTCACTAGACAGCTACATTTTTTGTGCAAAAACTGGAAAGATGAGAACTGCATTGGTAAGCAAGAGTATAATTTTGTTAATACAACGGATAGTAACTTACCCAAGTATTATGCTCTTCCCAAAGTACATAAGAAAGATTACCCTTTACGTCCTATTATTATTTGTGTAGATTCACCGTTGTACAATTTATCAAAGTTTGTAACCAAGTTGTTGACTAGCAGCTTACCACCTCCGAAAACTAAAGTCAAGAACAGTTTAGAGTTTAAGAAACGGATTGATAATGTTAATATTGAGGAAGATCAAGAGATGATCTCTTTAGATGTCACGTCTTTATTTACATACGTCGCACACGATGCAGTTTTAAATAGTTTGGAAAAGAGATTAACATTGATAAAAAAAAGAAAACCAAGTTACCGTGGTGGGAATTTGAAAAGGCGGTCAAATTGATTTTAGATTCAAACTTTTTCACTTTCGAAAATGAAGTTTATAAACAAAACTTCGGTACACCAATGGGATCACCTGTTTCCCCTATTTTTTCTGATATCGTTATGCAAGATTTGGAAGAGGGTTGTTTTGATGAAGCTAATTTTCCGGTACCTTTTTATGTTCGATACGTAGACGATAGCTTCATGGTCTTACCTAAATCCAAAATCGGAGAGTTGGTTGACCTTTTTAACAACCAGGATGAACATTTAAAATTCACACAAGAACTAGAATTGAACAACAGAATTGCGTTTCTTGATGTAGAAGTGATCAAAGAAGGTGACAGATTGAAAACAAACTGGTACCAAAAAGCTACTTTTTCTGGTAGAATTCTACACTTCAATTCATTCCACCCTATCCATCAGAAAAGAGCAATGGTTTATAACTTGGTAGACAAGGCCATGAAGCTCACAGATGAACAGTTCCATGATGAGAATTTGAAAAAGTTAGTGATATCTGTGATAAGAATTTTTATCCGGGGAAGTTTGTTTGCAAATACATGAAAAAACACATTGATTTGATTAAGAAAATGTAACAAATGGGAATAACGCCGTCTCAGAGAATGATCAAACAAGAGAGAGAGAGGAGAACTTGGATTGTCGCTCCCCATATCAATAGCACCACTGATATTATTTGCAATAAATTAAACAAACTAAAGCTCAACGTCATCAAATCCGTTGATAACAAGTAGTTCCGTGAAGAACTATACAGCCTATTTTCATATATCCTACTTATGTTAACTGCCACTATCAACATACAAAATTTCAGTTTGATTTCTGTAATAGATTCGTAGATATTGAGAACCAACTAAATATTTCGGATTGTCGCCATGTTGGATTTTATATATGTAGGTCCTAGAGTTATGTACTGTTACATGAAGATTATTGTGTACGTGTAGCATTCAAATTTCCATCGCATGATTAGGACACAAGAAGTAACAAGGAGATTTTAAAATTTCACACAGCTGCCATCTTGTGGTTTATGGAAACAATTGAAATAAATTAGATGCCAGTGGATTCACACTCGTATAAGCATTTATTGTACCAAGTTTCACTTCACACGGATGGTTAAATTGCGAAAAACGTCCATGTGAATATTTATACTTCGCGTCGCCGCCATGTTGGATTTGTGATCACCAGGTTATCTGAAGTCCTATAGGTGAACTTAAGTTCATAGCCCCTATGAACGTAAAAAAATTCAGTTTGATTGCTGTAATAGATTCGTAGATATTCAGAGCCGTGTAAATATTTCGGATGGTCGCCATGTCGGATTGTTAAATGTATAGGCCATAGAGTCAGGTACCATTATAGGAAAATTATTGCGTAGGTTCATTATTCAAACTTTCACTTCGATCGCATGATTACGACACAAGAAATAAAAACTTGATTTTAAAAGTCGCACAGCAGCCATCTTGAGGTTATGTAAACAATTGAACTAAATTAGATACCAATGTATTATAATGTGTATAAACATTTGCTGTACCAGATTTCATTGCGTTTGGAACATTAAATCGCAAGAAAGGTCTATTTAAAATTTTCAAATTCGCTTGGCTGCCATGTTCGTTTTGTAGTTAACCGGTTTTTGAAAGTCTTATGGATCAACGTCCAGTAGTGCCCTTTATCTCCGTACAAAATTTCAGGGTGATATCGCTAATAGTTTCAGAGATATAGAATTCCGGAGGATTATTTTGCTCATCCGCCATCTCGTGGTTATGTAAACAATTGAACGAAGTTAGATGTCGGTGCATTACAATGTGTATAAACATATACTGTACCAAGTTTTATTGCGTTTTGTTGGTTAAATTGCGAGAAACGTCTATTTAAAAGTCACAAATTCGCGTGGCCGCCATGTTGGTTTTGTAGTTACCAGTTTTTCAAAAGTCACATAGGTGATTTTCTAGTAGTTCCCTTTATCACCGTAAAAATTTCCAGGGTGATATCAGGAATAGTTTCGGAGACATTGAATGCTGGTGAAATATTTCGCACAGCTGCCATGTTGGATTGGTGAGATGTAACAAAATTTGAAGGGCACGGTCAGGGTCGTCCGGAATAGTGCTATGAACTTACCTAGTTTTATTGAAATCGCTCCAGCCGTTTAGAAGTTATTAGGGACACACACACACATGGACAAAAGGTGATCTCATAAGCCTAATTTTTCAAAATTGAAAATAGGCTAATAAATTAGAAGGTGTTATTGTTAAGGGGAAAGATAAAACAAAGAGTGAAGATCAGACTAATGTTATTTATCAAATTGAACTCAAAAATGGTAACTGTAACAGCATTTATATAAGTCAAACAAAGGGGAAATTGTGTACGAAGCGAAAAAGACACGGAAGGAAACAATGTGTTGAGACAGCATAAAATTGCCAACAAACATGACTTTAATTGGGATGGTGTGAAAATTACAGATAAGGAGATGGCTTTAAATAAACGATTGATAGCTGAAATGTCGTACATTAAGAGCAATTCAAATTGTGTTAACGCGCAGACAGACACCGAAAGGTTGCACGGAACTTACAATCCAGTACTTGTCTGTTAGGCTGCAGATTGACTAACGTGCCAAAGAGACTGTAGGCTATATGTTTTTAGGCTATGTTTGGTACAAGTGCAATGACCATGGTTGTAAACAACATCTCTGTGGTATCTGTTGTAGCTTGATAATGATCTGCCCATCGAAACGTAGCTCGTAACAACGTGAGTTTGTCGGTTATTTGGCGAAATTAGATTCTCAATAATAATGAATATTTATGGTAAATTATCGTCGAACATAAACAATCGTATGCAACTCGCCTATAATGGTAATTATGGACAGATCAGTTACAAGATAAGGTCCGTGATAAGAAGAAAGCATATAAAAGCTGGCTTTCTCTAAAGACAGACGTGAACAGTGAAAGGTACGTCACTGCTAAACGAGAGGCAAAGAAAGCCGTGACTGAAGCAAGAGCCAACCACTACAACAACCTCTATCTTAACTTGGACACCAAAGAAGGTGAAAAGGATATTTACCGTCTGGCCAAACCCGAGCAAGAACAGCAAGGGATATTGAACACTATGTGTGCATAAAGAGCAAGGAAGGGCAAAGACTACAGAACAAACATGCTATTCTCAAGCGATGGAAAGAGCATTTCGAGGAGATCTCAAACATAGAGTTTCCGCATCCAACAATCCCAGTAGGTGTCTCAATTAATGGGTCTATCCCCCAAATCACTCCACAGGAAGTTATCACTGCCCTAAAAAGCATGAGAAACCATAAATCTCCTGGGCCAGACAACCTCCCTGCTGACTTCTGGAAACTTCAAGAACTGCAATCCACTGCGATAGATTGGCTTGTTACCTTTTTCAATGCCATATTGGACTCTGGTCACATCCCTATTAACTGGGCTACAAGCATTACAGTACCGATTTTCAAGAACAAAGGAGACCCAGCGGAATGTTCAAACTATCGCCCAGTACGTCTTCTCTCATATACAATGAAGATCTTCGAGAGGATTCTTGATCGACGCCTACGTCCCATCACCGAAATCAGCTCCAACCAGTGCGGGTTTTTCAAGGGGGCTGGAACCGCTGACGCCATCTTCGCAGCACGGTTACTGATGGAGAAGCGCCGTGAGAAAAGAAAGCCTCTGAATATTGCCTTTCTTGACCTTGAAAAGGCCCTCGATCGTGTTCCTCATGAGTTGATTTGGTATGCGCTCCGCAACCATGGTGTGCCAGAGTCATTTGTAAATGTGGTCGAGATGTTATACACGAACACCAGCAGTAGAGTACGTTGTGCTGTTGGCACCTCGGAAAACTTTCCTGTAAATGTCGGCATCCACCAAGGCTCAGCACTATCACCGTCCCTTTTTGTTCTTGTGATGGACACTATCACTCGTGACCTGCAACGGAATGTTCCTTGGACCCTTCTGTATGCAGACGATATAATGGTTGCAGATGACACCCGAGAAAAACTCCAATGTCAAGTTGAAAACTGGAATAACCGCCTCTCCCAGTATGGCCTATATCTGAATGTGAAAAAGACGGAGTATCTGGAGTTAAACCCAAGCGACGGTACCATTCAAATCGCTGGACAAAATCTAGTCAAGACAGAATGCTTCAGGTACCTTGGATCTCGTCTTCAGAGTGATGGCAACTTCAATGATGAAGTAAGAGCCAGGGTAAACGCAACCTGGTTGCGGTGGAAGGAGGTCACGGGTGTGCTTTGCGACAAGAAAATGCCACTTCGTCTCAAATCGAAGATATATCGGACAGTGGTACGGCCAGTTTCGCTGTATGGCGTTGAATGTCGACCATCCGACAAAATTTCAGAACGTCGCCTGCACGCCATGGAAATGAGAATGCTTCGTTGGATAATGGGCATCTCCCTTATTGACCATGTCAGAAACGACACAATTCGGGAGCAAATGGGTGTCGCCCCAATTGTGGACAAAATGAGAGAGAAACGGCTCCGATGGTATGGCCATGCCCTGCGTGCAGCGCCTGATACTATTACTAACTCTGTCCTTCATTTTGAGGTTGAAGGCCTACGCCCCAGAGGACGACCGAAGCAGCGTGGCAAGACACAATAAATGGTGACTTGAAGGTTACCGGCCTAAATCCAGCTGACGCACGAAACCGGACAAAATGGAGGTCAATGACCAAAAAAGCGGACCCTGCACCAGCGGGACAACGCTAGGAAGGAGAAGAAGATAGGTTTGTTGCATAATGTACTATTTAACCACGTCAGGTAGGGAGGAATGTGGCTAGGAGTTCTCACGCGGATTGTCCTATTGCATGACCGACCTGGTTTCTGAACACGCTCGTGTTGTGTGATAACGAAACTACCTCTTGGCTGTTACACACCTGATATCTGGATCCCATTCCCGAATTTACCAAAAAAAACTGTCTGGTATGAGGGATATACTCAGGCTCTTCAGGCAAAACTGTTAAGAAGTAATTTCGATTCCCACTTCAGCCTTTCCAGAAATGGTTTTTCGTGGTTTCTCATTCCTACCGTATCCATATGTCGGGATGGTGCTTCTTCCCCAATCCTAGCCTTGTTGGGGGCTTCAGTGGCGTAGTTGTATGTCCAAGGTCGCGGGTTCAAACCCGGCCGAAGTCGTCGGATCTTTTAAGAGCGTTAAAATCCCTCAGTATGCCTTCCTTTGGCGGGGAAGTAAAGTCGGTGGTCCCATGCCATAGATTTATGGCATGAAAAAGAACCTTCCGCTAACTACACTTGTGTGAAGCCAAAATTTGTAGTTTATGTTTGATTAATGCTCTTAGATTCCAACGTTCGTCACCGGGCACTGGCATCTACTAGTAGAGAAGTTCACAGCTAGGTGTCGTGGACGTTAGCATTTGGTAGCGAAAGTAGGAACTACTTGAAATCCTTACTCGAATCAAAAACAGATAACACACACTAATACAGCCATCACAATTAACACTGGTTTTCAGACAGGTTCTACTCACACCCAAAGTACATGGGGCTATATGACTGCGTAGTTGCAGCCCCTAAAATAAGGAACCAACCAATCCTAGCCTCCTTTCCTTGCCATTGTCAGGCTTTAATATGTTCGCACCAATCCTACATAGTCTGTTATAGTTGTTTCAGTTGTTTCACGTGCGGGCGTTGACATTGTTTTTATCAGCCCTATGTACTTATGTGTGTATACAATTTATATGTTGTGTGTTCGAGCCTTCAGTCCTTAAACTGGCTTGATGCAGACCTCCATGCCCCCCTTATATGAACTAATTGTTTTATCCCCACATCACTAAGACACACCATTGAACCCTTGCGAGAAGCTTTTTATGAGACTCTTTTCTTCGGGGAGTGTGCAGTCCATAACGCCGTTGTTAAATACGCTTTTACAAGGTGCAAGGTCCAAATGTATGACAGGAAGAACAAAGTGAAGCCAACTTAAACAAAAACAAATTTAATATCAGAATAACGAATTAACATAAAACACCACAAACAACACGAGGGAACACCCTCTTACGTTACACCCATATTTACAGTATGAAATGCGAAATAACTTATCTCATCAGAGATGTCAAAAGAAAAGACTGGTCCCGAAATACGGCCTGTTTATCCTAAAAATCATGTGTGCGTGTGATGTGACAAGCATGCGATATGGAAGAGTACTTGATGCGCGATTTTTTGCCATCCTGCGACTGCCGTCAGGCTACAAATCCGCATCTGTGATACCTTAGCGGTGGGAACTAAACACTACTAAATACTATCAATACACTAAGCCGACTCTCGCTAACTTTAATTATTTACAACAAACAAAGATTTCCGTCGAAATCTTGACCAAAGTGCTACAGCACAACATTACTGCCTCATCACAGGACTTGTCAATTAAACACAGGAGTGAGTAACGTGACCATGAAACAACAACAAAGAATGACCGCATGTCATCTTACACTGAAATACACAACAAGGTGTCAACAACAAAAATTACATTAATCAAGAAAAATTAAAATAAAACACATGCTCAGCAGCACGACAATTAACTATACAAGAAAAACATTTCATTTGGACGTCAAACATGGTAATACGGGTCAGGCGTGGCAATCTAAATCCATGAATATCATATCGCTCTTTAAATGAACAAGCAAGCTATCTCTTCAATAAGTAGGTCACGGCAAGGCCGTTCCCCCTTCCTCACACACACAGGTGTCCAGAAATACACCTCAGATCAGCGCTCAGTGAGGAACACGTTATCAATGTCAAAATCACCCCTGCGTGAACATGTCCCGGGCCAACACTAATTGCTTGGTACCCAAGATCCACGAAGAAATATAGCTGTCACCGCAGCTCAAATGTGTGTGTGTCATCAAAATCAATATCTCATCAATTCCCCTTGGAATTACAAGACCAGCATAGGACTGGTAGAGGTCCCTGCGGGGAACACTCTCCATCCTAAAAACAACATTGCAGCAGTCAGAGGACAAGCCCAAAACTAATCTCCCGCGCAGATAAAATCACACCATGTGATACGCGTAGACACACAGACACACACAATATCACGCGCTAGCGTTTTGTCAAACACCTGAAATAAAAGTACACAAATATATTTTCCACACTCATACGCGCCTGATCTGGTATCCTGACCACAGAATTAATTACTCAAAAAGCAAACATTAATGAAATAAAAGAACGGACGGTTCTTTACAAAATCATGTTTCAACAAGGCAACTCAAAGTCCTAACAACACAAGTCTTCCCCCCTTTGCTATTTTTAATATAATTACGGCAGCGCCACTTGTCACTGGTGCCACATCCATGTTTATGCCAAATCAAATATATGCGTACACGAGTTCACAATTAAAATACACAAATACACTGAATCAAACTAATGGTCATGCGTCCTCACGCATTTACATAATTGAGTGTCAGTACACTACGTTAATCTAAGTCAAGAAAATGTAACAAGAAAAATATACACACAAAAATTATTTACAAAACTTGTTCCCATGCCAAAATATCTAGAATATGAATAATTCAGTATTAGTACTCATCCAAATCACTTGTCACGTCAGCGGGCATCCTGCGCCATGACCCACTATGGATCTACTCAGCCACCTCAAACATCTTAGTTGGTTTCAGGTACGTCACTCCAACGGTCGACCCAAAGTTCATCATCTTGCTGCTGACTTCGGCGATGAAAATATACAGTTCAAAATTAATAATTTTTCCTATTCCTGCTATAATTGCAACAGAGCTACACAATCACTCGTTGTCCTAGGCAATTAATAAAACGTCGACACTTTCCCTAAAATAAGCACTTGGCTGAATTCTCACACAAACATATTAAAAAATGTACAAATATTTACACTCGGCTCTCAACAGAGTTCACATAACTTTAAACATCTCACTTGAGATCGACGACCAAAGTACTTTAAAACGTTAGTAGCGCTTGGCTATACCAAAATATGAACTTGAACAAATACGTGTAGTACCTCCCAGGTACAAGAACAGTAGCGACGTGTAGTAGCCTCCGCTACATCGAAAATAAGAACAAACGTACGTGTAGTAGCCTCGGCTACATCAGTGATAGAACGTGGTCGCTGGCACAGACAACTAATTTATACAATCTCGTCAAATGCGTAGTAGTGGGGACGTTAATATTTTTATAATTCGAAGCAGTCTTCGTAGAAACTTGCGGGTGGGGTCAAACTTCATAATTTCTTCTGAACGTCAAAACGATGCCTCGCGGAATCGAATCGCATCGGTGATTTATTAGATACTGCATTGGCGGGCTTTTCTTAGGGTACGCCACGATGATGCCGAGCTTGGCTTGGGTGTTCCTGATTCGTCCATCCAAACATAAAATCGTTGAGTAAAGTAGGTCAATTCCCCCACTTGTCATCATCAAATATATCTCGGTCTCCTTCTTTCATCACCCCTTGGTCTGGCTAACAAAGACTGGAGACGCGAGGTCAGCGATCGTCTACCCCTTTTCCAGGAATATGTTTAAATATATCAGGCGCGCTCAACTGCCCTACCTATTGCAACACACAGCTCCCAAGTTGCTTCAACTGACTGCGGCCTCAATGCAGTACATAAAATAAAATATGAACAATTATTCTATGACATAAAGAATAAGGGTTCACTATAACTAAGATGGCGGCTATGGCTAGTAATGTTTGTTCTCCGAGCGGGGAAAAAGTGAAAAATAGCGAGGAATTCGTTAGTTGTGAAGGGGATTGTGGGCGTAATTTCCACAAGGAATGCACAAGACTTTCTAAGAAGGCTTACGAGTCTATAAGAAGTGATCCGCAAAAGGTGTGGAAATGCAATCGCGACGATTGTCACCCACCACTCAATTTCAGTGATTGTGACTTGGTGAAGGAGGTTACAGAAAAGATACAGTTGTCTGTAAATGAACTAAGGAACACTTTCATGCAGGACTTAAAAATAATTAAGCAAGCCACGGAATTCATTAACGAGCAGTTTGAAGATTTCAAAAACCTCACAAATGAGATAAAGAAAAGAACACTGGAAATGGAAAAATCGTTGGCGAGTATAAACAATGACACGAAGCAAGCGTTAGATGGGTCAGAAGACCTTAAGCAGTACACGCGTAGGAACAATTTGATATTAAGTGTAATGCCAGAAATGCCGAGGGAAAATGTGTACGACCTAGTGATCCAAGCTTCCAGGGCATTGGGTGTTGAGTTGGGACTCCGCGACATCGATGTCGCTCATCGTTTGCCGGCGAGAGGCGGGGACGTGGGGAGAATCGTAGTGAAATTCACTAACAGGTGGAAGAAGGATGAAATATTGAATGCGAGAATTCAGAAGAGAGTTATAACAACCCAGGACATTGGACTGAATTGCCCTACACGCAATATTTTTATAAATGACCACCTATCACCCAGGAACGACTACATTGCAAGAAGATGCCGGATCCTGAAGCAGAATGGGAAGATATTCGGAACCTGGACAAGAGACTGCAAGATTTATGTCCGGGAAGCTCGAGATGGCCCAAGAACATTCGTCTGCAGTGAAGCGAAGATCGCCCACCTCGAGAAAAAATACGGACAATAAGTACTGCAGGTATCACACATCCAAAGTTGCATTTTATAGATTTAATGAACGTAGACGATTATAAACACAACGAAACATTAAGCTCTGTTGAAATTCATTGTGATTCTATAGAAAACTATAGTTTACAGACTAAAAATCAGATTTTGAATTCAAAATTTAAATGTATCTACATCAATGCACGAAGTGTTCGGAATAAGTTCGAGGATATTATGCTCCTTATTGACGAGATTTTAGAAATAGATTTAACAGTCATAACAGAAAATTGGTTGTCAGACAAAGAAACACACTATTATAACATTCCAAGCTTTGAATCACACCATGTAACACGAGACGGGACTGGAGGAGGTCTGTCAATTTATCTATCTAGAAAATGGGCAACCAAGGTTATTAACACCATTAATAGTTATCACAGTATACTTCAAATTGAAATATTTCAGAAACACAGAAGATACAGTGTAATTTATTACTATAACCCAAGGGAGACTAATGCAAACGAATTTATGCTTGACCTTGAACGCATACTTTGCAATACTAACCCAAACACACTACTCATCGGAGACGATAATATAGATTTTCTAAAAGACAGCATTATTCACAGGGCCTATTCGTCTTTACTGAATTGCTTTAGTTTTTATCCATGCAATACAAGACTGCCAACAAGAATAACGCCTACTTCTTCAACTTTAATTGACCATATACATTCTAACTTTGCCAATGATAACTTCTATTTGTATAATGTTATGAGTGACCTTAGTGATCATAATATTTTAATTCTAGAAATTACATCACAACCAGAAGTGAGTACGCAATTCAATAATCGTTCAAATATACAATCATTTACGAAAATAAATTATGTCAAACTGAACAATTTCTTTTCAAAAAATAAATTGCCAAATCTATCTACTGACGTCAACGAAGCATATAATCAGCTTTGTGATTTCATTAGTAATGGACTTAGGACAGCTAGTATAAATATTAAGCAAAAACCGCAGGTAAAAGGCACACATAATCCATGGGTAACACATGAGTTTCTGGAAGCGGTAAAAAGAAAAAATAATTTGTATGCAAAAACTAAAACTAAAAACCCTTCAACTGAAACCATTAAAGAGTACACACAATGTAGTAGGGATGTGACTAGAGTGAAAAGAGCACTAAAAAGTTATACTACAACAATGTAATTAGGGAAGGGAATACGATGAAAGGAATGTGGAAGGCAGTAAATCAAATACTTGGCAAACCTCATAATACACGAAACATTGTAGAAATTGAATATGAAAACGTACGATACACCTCTGGCCAAGATATATGTAGAGCATTTAACATGTATTTCATAAATGTTGTAGAAAACTTGGTTAAAGATCTTACTCCAAAAGAACCCAATTTTGCCTTCGAACCAGACGATCTGTAACTCACTATACATAAAACCAACAAATGTGACGGAGGTTAAACAAATCATTCAAAACCTTGCGAACAAAAATAATTACAGGGACGATGGAATAAATAACATACTCCTTAAGAGATGTGCCAATAATTTGCCTCCATTGTTTGCTGATATAATTAACTTGTCACTGCAAACAGGAGTAATACCAGATAAATGTAAATTAGCAAGAGTGGTGCCAGTATTTAAAAAAGGTGATGTATCTAATCCCAGTAATTACAGACCGTTGTGTATATTATCGTCACTTGTAAAAGTACTGGAAATAGTAATCAAAAAACAAATCCTGAATTTCCTAACAAAAAACAATTTCTTCTTCAAATATCAGTATGGCTTCCTTCCCAAACATAGCACTGATTCAGTAGCATTTGACGTAGTGTCACTTATACATAAAGCATTAGACAACAATAAAATAGCAGCAGGACTATTTATAGATCTTGCTAAGGCATTTGACACAGTTAACCATATCTTGTTGCTAAGTAAATTATCAAATGCAGGAATTAGAGGAATAGCCTTTGAGTGGTTTAAAAACTACCTGTCTAACAGGAAGCAGTATGTTAATATTAATAAAACTAAAGGGTCCATCTCTGATGTTAAATGCGGTGTCCCACAAGGGTCAGTGCTTGGACCATTGCTGTTCCTGATATTTATTAATGATATAGGTTATTTAGAGTTTACTGGTAAAATATTTCTATTTTCAGATGATATATTTCTACTTTACGAGAGCGCATGTGAACAAAGGATTATGGAGAATATGCAAAAGGATCTAAATATACTAACAACATGGCTTTTAAAAAATAATTTAATCATAAGCACCTCAAAAACAAAATACATGCTATTTCATAAACCAGCTTACAGTTCAAACACTTCCAACATAGTTAAAATTGGCAATGCGCCCATCGAACGGGTTAAACAATACACATATTTAGGCCTAACTTTGGACAATAACCTAAGTTGGAATGATCATGTCACAAATGTGAAAAAGAAAATTACGAATGCAATTGGTGTTCTAAAAAGGTTAAGGGATTATGGAATAAGCAATCAACATTTAAGGAGCATATATGCCTCTCTTATTCATTCTCACCTTATGTACATGAACATAATATGGAGTAAATGAACACAGGAATCAATAAATGAGCTCGAAGTACTCCAAAAAAGAGCAATTAAAATCATGTATGGTTACGATTTTAGGAAACCGACTGTACAAGTATTTCAGGAGACAAACATATTGCCATTACGAAGCCAGCTCAAATACTCTGAAGCTTTATTTATGTTCAGATATAAACATGGTCTTATTAGTCTTAATACTGAACTTCAATGCAGGAAAGACATTCATACCCATAACACAAGATCAGCAAACCAGTTATACATGGAGTCAACAAACACAACTAGATATGGTATTAAAAGTATTTCCTATTCCGCCAGCACAACTTATAATAACTTACCTCCTAAACTGAGACAAATTGTAAACATAAACAAATTCAAAAAGGAAGCACGCAGGTAGCCTACTTCCTGAAACAATATGTTGAAGAATATAGATGAACCCATAAAGACTGAATAAATGTTCCTACCACCTTAGTATATTCTAGTATTAAGTTGGTTACTAAGCCATATTTGTATAGGGCGGTCCCCCCTTGAGCTATCAGCTCACTGGGACTTTCTGTACCCTATAAATAAATAAATAAATAAATAAATAAATAAATAAATAAATAAATATATCCGAGACAATCTGTTTACCCCTACAATCCACGTTCTCATCACTTCCTTCCATAACTAAGATTACTATTCCTGGGTGGCTTCAACCTATCTCTTCTCTATTCCTCATTCGCACTCGCCAGAAATATAATTATCTCCTCCCACATTCGTCTTAATACCTCTTCATTTGTTCCTTAATACGAGTATACCCATCTTTTCTGCATCATTTCAAATTTCAAATTCTCTTCTTTTCTGCTGCACCAACAACATTTATATAGTCTATGTTATTGTAATAGTTGTAGTAATCATCCTAAGGCGAGGTTGAGGCCCATGGCCCGGAGATTTTTTGTTTGTTTAGATACTTAAACATTATTTTTGATTTTCAGTCCTATATGGTGACGCCACCATATACGAATTGTGTGAATTCACTTGCTAAAAGACATATACTGGTGGCTATAATTCTGTAAATTTTGTAAGATATAATTATAGTAATTTTCATTTTTCAAGCACACGATTTAAAGAAACGTACAGTATTTGCAATAGCACAAAAATCAATTAAACAAGCATAAAGTGAAGTATTGAGAAATATTATTTATTATTATTATTATTTAAACTTAATGATATTGAAAATACTGTACATTTAATGCTCAGTAAGTTTTGATAGGCTTCTATTTCAACTACTGCTTTAATTCTGCAGAGAATAGTCCTCAAAACGTTACAGAGCTTCTTGTTACAACCGGAAACCAGTTGTTGACAATGGGTTCAAAAAACTAAATATTGATGCTTGGATTTATTTCTGACACTAAAATTATCAGTTTTGACCAAAATATTTTAAATCAGATTAAGATCTGGTCAATTCCCATGCCGCCTTAAACCCATTATCTTCTTAACCTAAAACCACAGCATAACATGTTTGCCAGTATTACATGATAGGCCTACGGCTGAAAGACTACTTGTCCGTTCTCCAGCTCAAGGTACGTGGCAAGAATGCAGCGAGTCAGCTGGCTTCTGCGTGAACGACAATGGTGCCAACCTCAGATACTTATGCGCTCTACTCAGCACAGACTGTGTGGCAAACACGGGTTTTGTGTGTGTGTGTGTGTGTGTGTGTGAGTGTGTGTGTGCATGGTGTTGACACAGCACAGTGAGATTTCTAAGTAATATTATCGTACTATTTTAGAAATTGTATTCACGCTTACATTAAAGATGAAAGCTATGAGGTCGCTGAAAATAGTGAAACATAAACGTTATTCAGTTCATGCAGTTTAGGTTATAACTAAAGCCCTGTGTGGATCCGTGGATAAACCCGAGGATATCCGCAATTTTTTTCGCCATGCAGATATAGTTTGCATGGCTGTGCGGATAGCAGATAAGCTGCGGACAATGTTCGGAATAAATTTGCGGATAGTTTTTAGAATACAATCCGAACTTTTTGAATAACATTACTGGGACCCGGATGTTTATGACATATCATGTTTTTTCCATTATGTTTTTTTCTCATTACAAATGTAAGGTGATTTTAACGCTCAAGTAGGAAGAGAGAAAAAGTTTAGGAATATAGTTGGAAACTATCCCGCACATAAACGAACAAACAAAAATGGCGAACGGCTGATTGACACCAGCAAAAATAACAACCTAGTTCTGAAATCTACTGCGTTTCCTCGGAAAGCAAAGACATGGAGACATCCAAATTCACTTATGGGTGAATTTCAACTGGATCATGTTGCAATATCAAAAAAGTTAGATCGTGAAATCCAAAATGTGAAGGTCCTGCGTAATGCGAATATAGATTCAGACCATTATCTGTCCCTTTTTAAAATGAAAGGTATTCCGTTTAGGAACAATAGAGTGAATGTTGAAAAGGGAATGAAAACGCAAAAGTACAACATAGGTGGTCTGAAGTCAAATAACACTTTTGCGGAAACACTCCACAACAAACCAAAAGATGGAACATGGTCTACTTTAAGGAACGCCATTGTTACTGCGGCTTCGGAATCCATTCCTCTTGATAGAACGCGCAAGCACCCTTGGTGGAACGATCAATGTGATCACGCAATAGAGGAAAGAAGAAAAGCTTGGATCAAATGGAATAACAAGAAAGACGATGTGAACCTTGAGAACTTTCTCTGCATCAGGAAAAAAACTTGTAAAATTTTAAAATTGGCAAAAAGAAATTTCCACAAATCACAAATTAATCAAATTGAAGATGATTTTCAAAGACACAAAACAAGGGATTTCTATCAAACTTTTAAGCACCAACTGTCCAAATACGTCACCCCTACTCTTCACATCCGAGTATCTGATGGTAAACTTAATCTCAATAATAAAGACTGTGCTAAAGCCTTTGGAGAATATTTTGAAACCCTTTTGAACACGGACATACCTACTGAACAACTTGCTTTCTATCCTAGCGTTGCATACCACGACAGTTCACCACCCTCTGTCGAAGAAATAACACAAATCATCAAGGGGCTAATAAATAATAAGGCCTCGGGGGAGGATAGTATTGTGGCTGAATTATGGAAATATGCAGATAATGACTCCATCATTTGTCTCCAGAAAATCATTGAAGATATATGGCATGGTGAAAAATTGCCGGAGGATTCGACTTCCGCTATCATTCATCCTATACATAAGAAAGAGGATAAATCCGACCCAAATAATTATAGAGGTATTTCACTGGTATCGGTAACATACAAAATATTTGCAAGGGCTCTTCTGAACAGAGCAGAACCAATATTAGACCGTCAGTTAGGGGAATATCAAGCTGGTTTCAGGAAATCAAGTTCCTGTCCTGAACAAATTCATAACATTAAGACCATAATTTCCTACTGTACGGTACGATCAAAACCTTATGTTGTGATTTTTGTGGACTTTCAAAAGGCTTATGATTGCATTCATAGAGACACAATAATTAACACCTTAAGTGAGTTTGGCCTAGACAATAAATCAATTAATTTGTTCAAAGCAAGCTCAGAAAACACCATTTCTAAGGTCAAATTTCGTGGTGAATTGTCCGAAGCCTTTGCAATCAAGACTGGCTGTAGACAAGGTGATCTGGGATCACTGATGCTGTTCAACTGTGTCTTGGAAAAAATTATAAGAGAATGGTTAACAATCTTACCAAATAATTATGGTATTCGAATTGGTTATAAAAAAGAAGACCTGAATATAAACTGTCTCGCTTTTGCAGATGACATTGCTTTGTTCGCTAATTCAATGGAAGAGGCCACTGACCAACTTAATAAACTACAAACCATAGCTGCTAAAACTGGACTTAAAGAGGCCTTCCATAAAACTAATTTTATCACAAATGTCAAAGATGCCTCAAAATTCATCACGATTGGTCTGCAAAAAATCAAAAAAGTTTGAAAATTTAAATACCTAGGGGAATGGATTACCCCTAATAATTCAGAAATAGCTGCCATTGAGAGCAGATGTAACAAATTGGAAGGAGCCTTTCAAACCTGCAAAAACATTTACAAAAGTAAAAGCTTGTCCCGGAATGTCAAACTTTGTCATTATAGCACAGTAATTAGGCCGTCAGCACTGTATGCCGCAGAATGCTTACAGATGACAAACAAAGGTCCATTGAGAAAATTAGAACTTAAGGATCGGAAAATTCTAAGGAAAATATTAGGACCTGTTAATGATAATGGTACTTACAGAAGAAGACATAACAATGAATTATTTGAACATATAGATGATTTGGTGAGTGTAATGAGAAAGAGGAGAATGTCTTTCTTTAGACATTTGGAGCGGATGGAGCATCATCGACTTTCATATCGAATCCACTCATCAATATCTAAAAAAAATCCTATTTTAAATGGTCGATGAAAGTTAAAAAGGACCTAACAGAAGCTCGAATCAATCAAGCTCTGGTTTGGGATAGGAACCTGTTCAGAAAGGCGGTTAAATCAAACAGCAATCTACACTCGCCCTCGCCCTCACTGCAAGTGGACGGAAGAAAGGAGAGCAGAACATTCGTCAAGAATGAAGATCTACTGGCAGACAAGAAAACAAGCATTACAGTGATCATATGAGTGAAGAACATCGTGGTCCATTGATGGCCGAAACGTCTCAAAAAAAAATGATGATAATTTACGCTAATCTCATTCAAATTATGTCAATAAGCATAATTAACACACCGAACTGAAAAGGGTTGCAATTCTGGCTGTATAACGTTAATTTTAAACATGGAACGAAAACATTATTGTAATGCCAGTAGATTTGGTTAACAAACGTGCGAATTGGGATAAAGGTCGCGCGGATTTAGGGCGGATACGGATAAAAGTCGTGCGGATGTGGGACGGATGCGGATAACAGCCGTGTGGGTGTGGGGCGGATGCGGATAACAGTTGTGCGGATGTGGGGCGGATGCGGATAACAGCCGTGTGGGTGTGGGGCGGATGCGGATAACAGCCGTGTGGGTGTGGGGCGGATGCGGATAACAGTTGTGCGGATGTGGGGCGGATGCAGATAACAGTCGTGCGGATGTGGGACGGATGCGGATAACAGCCGTGTGGGTGTGGGGCGGATGCGGATAACAGCCGTGTGGGTGTGGGGCGGATGCGGATAACAGTTGTGCGGATGTGGGGCGGATGCGGATAACAGTTGTGCGGATGTGGGGCGGATGCGGATAACAGTCGTGCGGATGTGGGACGGATGCGGATAACAGCCGTGTGGGTGTGGGGCGGATGCGGATAACAGTTGTGCGGATGTGGGGCGGATGCGGATAACAGTCGTGCGGATGTGGGGCGGATGCGGATAAAAGTCGTGCGGATGTGGGGCGGATGCAGATAACAGTTGTGCGGATGTGGGGCGGATGCAGATAACAGTTGTGCGGATGTGGGGAGGATGCAGATAACAGTTATGCGGATGCGGGGCGGATTCGGATAACGTTTTGTTTATCCGCGCAAAGCTCTAGTTATAATTATCAACGACACACTCACTCACCTCAAACAAGTGGAGTAGCCAGTTCTTCTTCGGAGCCAGACTCATTTTCGCTGCAAGAGGAGGAAGAAGATGAATCGCTGCTGTCATCTCCCAGCGAAATGACATTGCTGGCGATGATATTTTCAACTATACCGTCTTTCTCCCAGTAATCGTTTTCTACTTTTTCTACATGTTTGCAAAACCCCTGCCAGTCTGTTTCGGTCACAAGTGATACACTCTCAAGCGTTATATCGCGAAATTTCTTTAAAGATAAGTCACCCGTTACGTTTCTTCCTCTAACTATTCGTTTCACCTTGGCCCAAGCTAGTTCTATGGGATTCAGTTCACACATGTATGGGGGCAAGCAAACGACAGTTTGGCCCAATGAAACAAGAAATGCATTCACTTTAAAAACCTTCTCTTTTAGTTTCTTTGCTTCTATCAGCCTGTACAGATCGGTTTTGAACATAGAATTGTCGCAGTGAACCCCTTTGTTCTCCATCCACAATAGCATAGCAGATTTCACAGCACTCTTAGGCGGGGGTTTATCCACCTGTATACTGTGATAAGGAGCATTGTCTAACACTACAACAGAACAAGGGGGCAAATTAGGTACCAGCTTTTCGCGAATCCATTTTTCAAAGTTCACATGGTTCAGTTGTCCATGATAGTCGCCTAGAGCTCTCCCAGCCTTGTATAGGAGAAGGGAATTTTCCAGGAACCCGTTTACACTACCTGCATGAACTATTATCAGCCTATTCCCTGCATTAGTGTTTGTATGAATGCCAAATTCCTCCTCACTTTGCCAGCACTTGCCGAATGTGATGTTACTATCAACCCAGCTCTCATCAATATAGAAGATAGTTTTCCCATTTTCTCGCAAATGCTTTATTTTAACCAGATAATCGTGCCTCCAAGCCACGATGTTAGGGCGTTCTATAAGTACCTTTCTTTTGTTCTGACATTTCCCCCATTTAAACACGAGCTCTGAAATTGATTTCCAAAGCGAACTTCGTCCCCATGGAAAATGAATCTTTTCCCGAACAACAGGCAGCAATTTATTAACAGAAAGCACACGTTTCTCAAAGACGTAAAAGTCGTGTACTGCTCGCGTCCAAGCTCTGTGAACTTGCTGGATGAAGGGCAGAGGCAGGGTAGGAGCAGGCAAGAATTGACAAGCCTGTCGACAGCCCACCGTGTTACCTGACATTCTCGTCTATTCCAATACTGCTAATATAGGGTCTTTTCTGAAACCAGTGTGGCGTTGGGAATGAGTGGGTAAGTCACCGACGTATGTATTTGCTTCTGTTACTACGCAAGGACCGAGAAACCTCATAACTCGTCATCACCACTACTGATAGTCTGCGATGCACATTCTTCTCAGGTCCACGCAGCTTAGACTCGAGCAGTATAATTCTCCGAATCACACACCTATCGAGATCATCCACATTCACTAAAGTGTGTGCAGGTCTTGTCTTCCGATGTTTCCCTGGGGTCGTTAGAATTCTCTTTTCACCACTTACATTTAGATCTTGCACTGTTGACGAATTCTTTTAATTGTCGTTTCAGAAACCACTGTATAATCGGCAGATCTTGCAGTTGCCTGACTCGGTGGAAATTTATTACATGTGTTCTTAGCTTCTTCATCTCATCCCTCAATCACTTTCCTAATTATTTCCCTACCCTCAGAATGTATCACTCTTTTCTTCTTCACTTCCGACATAACACTACTGACCCGTACGATTTCACAATTGAAACTAAACGCAAGTAGCAGAGATTAAGCATAGCGTGAATAACATAGGTGCTAAGTTGGCAATATCTGCAGCGGCACGTCACTCAATCAACGCAGCTAGAAGGTGCTAAGTTGGCAATATCTGCAGCGGCACGTCACTCAATCAACGCAGCTGGAATGCCTCGCCGCTCCCCTTCAGTCCCCTGAGACCATGAGCTGGTGGACGGACAGTACGTCATCTCCATTTGGGGTTAAGTCGGCAATGGATAGGAAGAGCTTCGTTTCCACAATCTCCTGGCAGGACTATATTTATTTATTTCCAAAGTTATGGCCACCGGTATACAGAAACAAACTTGACAGGCATAGGACAGCACTAACACTCATGGCCTTTGTCGAACTCGAATGGGAGCAGTATAATCACTCACGCATTGGCCCTGAGTTACATCTGTCGGTACGGCTTGAAGGTTAAGAAACATGCCGGTAGATCAGCGCTAATACCAATGCACTAGGCCGGACTAAAACTGGCAGCAGGCTCATCGCTCCGTTCCTTAACCTCTCACGCTAGCCCTGAGTTACACCTGTTGGTACGGCTTGAAGGTTGAGAAACAGGCCTGTAGGACAGCGCTGACAATTGCTACACACCTGTACGTTCACAAGCTAAACTTCTGATGGGGCTGATAAAAAAAAGTATTTTAACCTAGCAACATGTTTTGTTAAGTCAAAATACGTACTTGTAATTTACAAATCTTTGTTACGCGAGAGCGATTGCTTCGCCAGTTAACTGCGAGAGAAATCAAATTTAAATGCTTTTTAACCTCATCCCTTTTGATCAGGATGATGACCGCTTGAGGGTTGATATGCGTAATCCTAAATTGCCCATTATTTAATAACGATTTTAACTAATACAAGTAATTGTTTTTCTTGTCAGCGTTGGACCATGATATTCTCTAGAGGGCGCAGATATTGAGGGCGACAGTAGGGGTTAATATTCTACTGTTGTACATAGGTGTTAGATACGAGGACAGATTGGATTGTAACGCAATTTTCCCCAAAAAGTTGAATAGGTAACAAAACCAAACAAAGCACAAATGAACTTTCAAAGTTGAGCAAATTATCAGTTTGACGCCAGTTTCCCAAAATTATTGATACTTTTCACGCCTTAATGCACTAATCTGTTTGCAACGCGGTGGAATTGCTTCCAGTGTTCAAGCAAGAGTCTTAATTATATTTCCCTTTAGGAAACTCAAAGTAAAATGTATTTTTTGAATTTCCACTAACAGAGGAGCTTTGCTACTGCAAAATACCAGACGTTCGTGTGAATTTAGAGAGGAGGGTTTTGAAGTCATTTTACTGACGATCCCCTCTCGAACTATTCAAATTTTCATGAACTATGGATTGAAATCACCTGACTTAGAGGGCACATTCCAAAATCAATGAAAAAATAGAAAACCGGCGAAGTTCAGGTATCCCACGGAGTACCCAATTCCGAAAGTTTGAATATTAGCATCCATCCGTCCGCCATAGGAATGATCGGAAAAAACGAAGCGCCGTCCCGCCGAAATAGCGATTGCTCTATTGGAATACCACCACCGTGGCCGGCCACACGCTCGTTTAAACATAACTAGTACTCACTCTCGACGACCACTCATAATTAAAATTTTAAGCAGGTAAAAATCATTTTTTTTCAACTTGTATGGCGTTAGGCCCTTTGTCAACAAATTCATTATGGAAAAGGTGAAAGTCGATAAGGATGGAAACATTACTTAGTAAGGTAACAAACAAGAAGTTCCGTGACGAACTAAAGAGCCTACTTTTCTTAAAATTAAGATTCATGCCAATGATTAATCTACAGTATATGAACCTACCTAGAATAATGACGAAATTAAGTTGGTAATATCGAAATGTCTAATTAGTTCGAAATACACCTGGTATAATGTAGCCTAATAGAGCACTACAGTTGGCAGCCCTGGTAACTAAATATATTCTTAGTTCCATCTCTTAAGGTACAGAATACAAAATTTGGTTGAAGTCCAATGGACGTTACATGCAGTTAAACACTAGATCTATCAGCAGGTGTAAAAGCATGTTGGCAACAATGTAATGCGTGTGCTGATCAGAAATAATTTGAAATATTATAATATCTTGTTGTGCCAATTTTGGATGAAATCCATTTGTTAGTATAGAAGTTACATGTATTTTAAAATTGGACCTATCAGCAGACATAGAATCATGTTGGCAGCACTGACTTATATTAATTGCTCCAAATTAATCTAGAATGTCAGGTCCTATACGTGTGCAAAGCATAGAGCTGTTGGCTTGCATACTTTCTGATATATTGATATTAGGTTAAAAACATATAGACAGCATTTATTAACAGTTGGCAGCCCTGATTGCTCTTAACAATACTTAAAGTCATATATGTTATGTTACACATAGCACATACGAAATTTGGTTGAAATCCAACTGATAGTATAGAAGTTACATGTATTTAAAAATTGGTACTATCAGCAAGGTTATAATCATGTTGGTAGAACTGACGTATATAAGTTACTCCAAATTAATCTAAAATGTCAGTTACTATACGTGTGCATAGTTTAAAAGCATTCGGCTTGCATACTTTCTGATATATTGGTATTTGGATTTAAAAAAATAGAGAGAGCAATTATTAACAGTTGGCTGCCCTGGTGGCTCTTAAGAACACGCTCAGTCATATCTGTTTATATGCACATATTACTGCCCCCGTAAATTGAATTATATTGAGACCATGGTGGCTGTATTGGCATATATGAATAAAGTTATGGCTGTCATAGTTGTGACGTGTATATTCATGACGTAGGCACGGATGACGCAGACTTCATGCAAGTAGGCTGCATGAGCTGAGATTCTTGGTGACGTCATGATTTTGTTCGAGAAGGATCTAAGATTTACGACGCAGTCGCAGGGAAACAAGGAATTGTGCTAAGGAAGAAGTTACGCTATTGGAGGACAGGCTCGAACCAACGAATGATAGTTTGGAGGGAGACGAAGATTACTGAAACTACCATATTTAATTACTTTTGGCATGCAGAATTGTGGAAAACTATTTTCAGTTATGGCATTGATTTGGAATTTTGAAGAAATTAATTATGAGTTTTTAAATTTGAAAATCCGTCAAGTATAGCAATAGCAATGACGGAGGAACAAGCTATGGAAGGGATGGATACGCCCCTTAAGAAGTTGATAAAAGGCCTTGCACAGCAGAGAGGAGGCTCTCATCTCTCATGGCTCATTTTTCTGATTCTCATATTGTCAGACTTCGAGTTCTTAAGTGAAGCAAGTCGTCATTAGCACGTGTGGTAGAGCCCACAGCATCGAACAAGCATTGAGCGTGCAGCAGTACAATTTTACGGTTACTAAAACTAGGCGAAGTTGGAGCGCACACATAAACGAGTCTACAAGATTATCTATCAAGAGTTAGCTACTGCATTTATGCTAATTAAATTGTGCATTACAATATTGAGGCGTGTACGAAAGTTGAACATTTTCACTATTATACTTTGGAAGATATTCGCATTTTAAGACTGCAGACAAAAGTGATTTTCTCGACTCCTGAGAAGCACTTTTATAATACCACATTCTACGCTACGGCTGACACATGTATTGCAACCGTGATACTGAAGATTACATTTGGTGATACAACGCCACATTCTACAATGGAACTATATAATCTGGCAGTACTTTCGACTATTATTATAACGGAAGTGGAGATGGAAGAGTAAAACTTTAATGCAATTGGGACATATATCAATGGAGTGAAATAGCAGCATGGAGCTTCGTTAATCGTCATTCTACAAAAGCGAGCATGTAGTGAACATCCAACTACACTCATGCATCGTAATCCATCGCTGAATTACATCAAATGGCAGTGGAAATATCGTCATACTCCACAATTATGAACATTTCTGCGGAAATAATTGCAATAAACTTCATGGCGAATTTCTACCAGAACTTCAGGGAATTTTCAAGAGAGGCCAGGGTGGACCCGGCTCACAAAGAAGAGTTTTGCCAGAAGGATGTCTATCGTCTACACGTAGCAGTGCAATTTCCGGAGGAGGAAGCAGTTCTATTCTCCGAGGGCGCAGGTTCCAGGTTCGAGGTCGGAGCACATCTTTACGGTGGTGAAATGGAACCAACAGCAGTCTTCTTTGGAAATTTTCCTCTAGAACTTCAATCAACTGATAAGGTAGTCGTGAACGTTTCTTGTTTTATTTGAGCCATTTAGCGATATCTGAGCAACCATTTTTCCCATATTTTCTGTCCCATATATTTTGCCCCATATTCTTGCTTGATATTTCTGTACTCTGTACACTTTGATGATTTATGTTTTTTCTACGATTTATTGAGACATTAGTATGTCATTGGCATATTTACATAATTTTGGATCAGTTGAGACTGATATTAAATATATTCTTTCAGTAATTTGCATATTTTTGTAGTCACGATTTGACTGTAAAGTTAACGATTTTCTATGGCAAATTTGAATTCAGACAGCGTGTCATTTTATTAAAGTAATTCTATTCAGTAAATTACTTTGACCAATTTTCTGTCATCCTCAAGAAAGAAGAATGATTAAAAGATTTTAGAGCGTTAAAATCTATTACTTTATCGACGATCTTGGAAATACTAGTAGTTTTATGAACATGATTGCAACATAGACATTTATCGTCAATTCTGAAATACCATTGCATTATAGACAATTTTATGAAATATGAACTTTGAGTACGATTTATTGAGTACACTATAGTAATGAACATTTGATAGGAGTTTTTCTCAATTCTAGATTGGAACATTAATGTTTGCATTCCACAGTCTAATTGTATTCTATTCGATTATTTATGCAGTTTAGATGAACTTTGATTGAAGAGAGTATTTTTATACTGCGATACTTTGATGATATTAATCTCAATTTTGATAGACCAGGGAGGCGTGTCTAATCGTATTTGCTATTAAATTTATTTGTGATTGGCAAATTTTTACTTCATATCGATTCATGAATGAAACCCACGAAGGTTAAATATAATAACAGTTTTCGATACAACTGATGAATATAAGAATTAAAGAGGAACTATGGATGTATAATCGTTAGTTCAGTGGACGTGTAAAAGTCGCTGATGAATAATGCCCTGTAATAAGTGAAGGAGGTTCCCACAGTAATATTGATGATGATGATGAATTTGTAAGTGGAGGTTTTTGTATGTATTGTGGAAGATTTTGATGCGATATATAATGAGATTTGCCCCAGAGGAGTGCGTCAGGCCTCGGCAGCCGGCACAGTCCATATCCTCGCCGCTAGATGGGGGCCTCATTCATTCCATTCCTGACCCAGTCGGAGACTGGAAGCAGGCTGTGGATTTTCATTTTCATTTAATGAGATATATGATGAATTATGGGCCAATTTTGGTGCAATTTTTGTGCTTTTTGAGCGAGGTATTTTTTCCGCTGAGTGTATTGTTCAGGTCCTTTGAATTTATTCATGTGAAGTGACTGTTAAAATTAACAAGAGTGTTTAAATAATTTAAGATAACGATTTTGAATGGAGGTTACCGTCACAAATAACAATTATTAAATCTTATTAAACCTGAATCTAAAATTTAAATATAACTAACCTTCATTGGTCGATTATATCACCACGATTTAAGTAATTATCAACCGGATAAACGTGTGGTTTAATGTATTTATAATATAAATAATATAAATAATATAAATAAAATAAATAATGTAAATAACTATGTAAATATCTTTAATAATAATTTAAAACGAACGGGATTAATAGAGGCGTGTATAAATTTTTCAATTGTCGTTTGACAATGTTATAAACAATTTAAAATGTTATAAATAATTAATGAACTTTTTGTTATAAACATTAAGCGTTTTCGTTATTATACTCTAAACAACGCTAGTTCAACAATTGGAATATACAATTAAACAAGATTTGGGATTATTAGAGTAATCCATTGATATTTGAACGGAGCATTTAAAAGATTTGCGTGATAATATTTGAGCTGAGATGTGAACATTTCAAGTGTTTTGAAAAGGAGCTAGGCTCTGAGGTAACTAGCATATGCTAACATTGGATGGACAGGTGCGTCCATTTGACGATGCAAGCATGCGACATGGTGCAGGGTGTATCGCAGGTGGCCAGGTAACTGTATGATAGAGGCCAAGGTCATCTACATAGCAGCCTTGCGGTTATAAATAAAATGTGAAGTTCATGAACAAGGAAACAATTGCTATATGTCTCGTCCCAGCTCCCTTATCCATTCCAAAGTGCATTATTATTATTACGTTCTTTTGAGCTAGAGAAAGCTGAAATTTTGTATGTGAAGTCTACAAGTCCTACAGGAGGACATGGTTACATGGACAATGGCTTCTGATTGCCACGTATATTTTGTTGTTACATTTTGTTAAATTATTTTCTTTATGTGAAATAAATTATTGTGCAGTTTAAATTTTCTTGTTTCGTTTTGGTTCATTTTAAATATCGTGGTGGAGGTTATTGTGAGGGCATACTATTAAGTGATCCAGTTGAAAACCCAGACCCGAGATTACATTGAAAAGGTAAGTAAAAGGTAAGTATGAACCCCCGTATATTTTGGTGTGTTCCACAATAATTTCTTGTTAACTACTGTGCTCTAATCTCGGTAGTATCTGTCAGTGCCATTTTTATTGATGTAGCTGTGCCGGTGCGATTGATTATTGGCAATCCGATTGAGGGGGCGGATTTCTGACAGCCTACTATCCGGATTATCGGGGACATTACATACAAAATTTGGTTGGAATCCAATTGATAGTGTAGGAGTTATATGCATTTAAAAATTGGTCCTATCAGAAGGCTTAATTTTTTTTGGCAACACTGTCATGGTTGGCCTCCTGGAAATTAAACTGAAATAGTATTATCTCTATGTGTGCCAATTTTGGAATAGCTCCCATGCATACCTTCCAAGATATCCAACATGGAGCTCAAATTTTTAGTGCGTTTCTTCAGCAGTTGGTAGCACTGACATCATTTTCAAATATGGACGTGAGCTATTCCGGTATACATCTTTACTCATACTAAATTTGGTTTCGATTGCTGCAGCCGTTTAGGAGTTGATAGGGACACACACACACACACAGCAAGACAGACAGACAGAAGGACAGACAGGCAGACAGACACACATTTTCCCGGATCGATCTCATAAGTCTACTTTTTCCTCATTTTTGCAAAATGTGAAAAGTAGGCTAAAAATGCCAGCAGATGGCCAATAAAATGATTCTGAAAAAAAGAATTCACCGATTTCAATTCTTTATTTGATTCTAATTATTTGCACAGCTCTGTACATCTTTGACCAACATTTCTACATAGTTACCAACTTTGTCAACACATTTCTACCTTCGTGGTACCAGTTTCAATATGCCCTGTTCGTAGAGGTCCGTTTGGTTGGAGTATTGCCATCTGCGGGCCTCTGATTTCACTTCCTCATCTGTCGCAAAGTTTTGGCCGGTCAGGAATTATTTCATGGGACCAAACAGACGAAAGTCCGACGTGCTAGATCCGGTGGGTGCTGGAGCACTTCCCACCCAAATTGATCGATTTTCTCACGAACAGGAACAGCGAGAGGGGGCAGGCATTGTCATGAAGAAGTTTGACACGGTCAGCATTAATGTTGTGGAACGACACTAGTTAACCAAAATTTTAAGGGGGTGATCCAGCTTCAGAGAGGAATAAAATGCCAATATTAATTCGATTGTTGAACATGCTACAAATATTGTCACTCATGTCACAGTAATGACAAGCTTGTGTCAAACAAAAGCAACTTTTATAATGTCAAAATAATTCTCATCAAAAGAGTTTTTTAGAAAATGTTTAATATTTGCCAAATATTTTCACCATGCATCATCCTTTCCTTATACAGGGTGTAACAATAATATACGACACAAAATGAAGGACACATTCTTCACACGTAGACGAAGGCATTGTGTTATATGAACATGGGTACGGAAACCAGATGCAACTCTTTCTCACAGGAGATGTTCAATATGCCTACCGTGCGCATTGATACATGCATCAACCCGCCGTCGTAGTGAATCATGTATGCACTGATGTAGCCTATTCCTGGAGTATTGCGTATGGTTTCGCAGCCTTCCATAATACGGGCACGGAGACTCTGAACATCTTGTACCGGGGAACGATACACAAGAGCTTTTAAATGCCCCCACAATATAAGTCCAGTGGGTTTAGGTCCAGAGAGCGTGGGGGCCTGATAATTGGTCAACCTCTACCAATCCATCTGTCACCAATTCTGTTATTTACAAGCCAACGGACATAAACACTAAAATGATGAGGTGCTCCAGCGTGCATGAAGTAGGCTGAATGTCTTGTCGCAAAGCTAAAGGCACATCAGCTAAGTCCAATGGCTAGAGGGTCATGTAAAACAAAACTTTGGCGGTCCACCTCCGCCATGACAACGTAACCAGACGTAGCCAAGAGTGCATGTTCCCCACGATTCTAACGTTCTGTTCTTGTGTGTTTCCCATGATTAATGAGTTGGAGACAATGAGGTGTAACATGGAAACAAAGCGTTTCCAAACCCATGTTCATAAAACATAAATCCTTCTTCGTGTGAGGAATGTGTCCTGCATTTTGTGACGTACATTATTTAACTTATCATCAGTTTATGATTTTATTGTAAACATTCCAAAGGGGGAATGGCAGGTATATTGGAATCTGGAAAGTAAAGTCATTGCTAAACTTTTAAAGTATAGAGGGCGTTAAAAATCCCTCAGTATGCCTTCCTTAGGAGGGGAAGTAACGCCGGTGGTCCCATGTCATAGATTTATGGCATGTTAAAGAACCTTCCTCTAATTCCACCTGTGTGAAGCTAAATTGTATAGGTTAGGAATGTAAACAACGCTCTTAGGTTTTTACGTTCGTTGCCAAGAGCCGACTGCGGTGGCGTCTAGTAGCTAAGTTTTGAACTAGGCTTAGTAGTGGTTGACGGTGGCGTTTGGCGTCAAAAGTAGGAACTATTTGAAAAATTCTAAGTTGCAGTCTTTACTTGAATTTAAAAAAAATACGAGCCTCACAGTAGTCGCATATGATGTGTAACATCTGACATGTTATTCGAATAATTCCATATTACTTACTCGCATTTTTTTAAAGAATGAACTCATAGTGCTACCTTGTGCCAGCAAACATGAAAGGATTCTCCAATGCATCTGCAGTTGTGACATATACCTGCAACTGTATGCGGGAGCAATCCCCTGCCTACTTGATGCGAGCTGCGCTTTATACCGGTCAGTTAGTGAACCCATGCCAGCGGTGTTATTGAAAATGGCCCCTTATTGCCGATATAGCGCACTGCCAAGTACAGGCGCGATTAAAAATTAGGTGTGCAGTAGGTATATTAAATGCGTTTCTCCCAGTGATACGTTTAGACCAACGAAGTTTCAATTATTGTTAGTAGTCGGTGTTAATATACTGAATTCCTACGTTGTTTGGAGTGTTGGTTGATGCGATATAGCACTCGAGGTATCGAGTGCTTACATTAAATAAGAATATAACAAAGGAGAAACTGTTCCGCCTAGTCAATACATTTATTTATAACAAGTTATAAACTTGCTATTATATGGTACATGTTTCGGGGCCTCTAGTACTGGTCCCTTCTTCAGCCATAAATTAAGTTGCAAAATCCAGCATAATTAAAGATATCATAATAAAAAATACATAAAATGATGAGTGAATGGATGAAATGAGGCGAAAAAGAACATATTACTCATGAGAAGTAATGTGAGAGCACATCAGTAAAAATTAACACCATTGGTATTGCTAGGTTCTTGAGAATACACTTATATAGCACTGTTCTAATGTTTGTGCATGTGGAAATCACTTCACTTGGTATTTATGGCCTGTTGTTTACAATGCTGTTGACTGAAACTTGCTGTTCAAGCTGGGGCTTCTGAGCTTATAGTCTTGCATTAGAGGGAAAACATCGAATGTCATGTAATGAAATACATCATCATGATGAGGAGACGTCCAAGTATGGAAAAAACATATTTTACTTAGACCAACTAAAACAATTTCCTTTGTTGATCTAATTCACAGAATCTCAATTTACTTCATGGCCCCATTATTGCTTCATCCAGTTGCTTAGATACCTTGGATCCAAGGCTTCTAGATTATATGCATTGCTTAGGTCATGAAGTATCTAAATTTGTAACCATTGCACTCTCATTATTAATATACTCGTATTATTAAATTTAAAAAATAATAAAAAAAACAATATGAGATTTAAATTAAAATAAGGTGAGGTAATATAATATTATATTTTTGTGACCTGGAATTGTTATAAATGGAATATAGAAAGGTAGATGGGGTTATAAGGGTGAGAGGAAATGGAAGAGGGGGGAATTTTGAGGGAGTTTGTGTTGGGGAATTCACGGTGGTTTGTTGTTGTCAACAATTGTATTCTTTATATATTCCGTTAGGGTGTTGTACAGGATATTCGTTTCAAAATGTATTTCAATAAGATTATGAAGAGGAGATAGTTTCTGTGCGGTGTTAATTTCTATCGCTTCTAGTACATTCATAGTGGTCCCCTTTCCTGTAAAATGGAGGATTTCTAGGTCTTTCTCGATGATGGTGAATTTATGATGTGACTCCTCCATGTGTGTTGCCATTGCTGAGAATCTTCTGTATTTTGTGGCATTAAAATGTTCGTAGTATCTGATTGTGAATGCTCTACCCGTTTGTCCCAAGTAATTCGCATTGCACTCGGAACAATTAAGTCTATAAATGCCTGATATATGGAATTTGTCTATAGAATTTACTTTGTTCGCATTAAAGAAGAAATTGGAATTGGTGTTGGATGTTTTATAGGCCATTTTTAAACCGTGTTTTTTGAATATGTTAGAGATGCTGTATGTACGTGCATTAAAATAAGTGAAAACCGCGTATACAGGTTTTTCTTTATGATCTGGTGTTAAATGGGTGGGAGGTCTATTTCTTATTTTGTTTATAATGTTGGAGATGAATTGATAGTTAAAACCATTAACTAGAGGCCCCGAAACATGTACCATATAATAGCAAGTTTATAACTTGTTGTAAATAAATGTATTGACTAGGCGGAACAGTTTCTCCATTGTTATATAGTGAATCTGTCAATACGGAAAATGAACTTCTTTCAGAGCACAAGTTAAATAAGAATACAGCAAAAGTATGAAGATTTAATAAATCGTAATTGTTTTCAGCAAATATGATATAATTAATATATTCACACCAAAGAACGACCACTTGAAGATGATTTATTGTTGGAATTTCTTTAATGGGGCCTCCAAACCTTGAGGTAAACCGTATGCGATTTACATTCCACATAGTCACATGGCTTACAGTATGTCGTTGTACCGATCTCTGCCACCGCGCGCGTTCATTGTTTCCGCCCCATGCACTTCCGTCCCATCCTCTTCCGTCCCATCCACTTCCGTCTCTTTTCCAAAATCACTCCCACAAAAATATCCAGATACCGAGTGGAAAGATGTTACACATCAAAAACAGATAACACACACTAATAGAGCCATCACAATTAACACCGGTTATCAGACAGATTCTACACACACCCAAAGTACACGGGGCTACATGACCATGTTGTCGCAACCCCTAAACTAAGGAACCAACCACCAACCAAAGTATAAAGGTGTGCAAACTATTAGACTCGATGGCAGTTTTCCAACATTCATTTTGTACATTTTGTGACTTAACACAGTGGAAATGTTTTGCCTGACGCTGAAATTATTGCAAATATTTAATCAATAGCAAGCCTCCGTGGCTTAGGCGGCAGCACGCCGGCCTCTCACCACTGGGTCCATGGTTCAAATCCCGGTCACTCCATGTGAGATCTGTGCTGGACAAAACGGAGGCAGACAGGTTTTTCTCCGGGTACTCCGGTTTTCCCTGTCAAAATTTCATTCCAGCAACACTCTCCACTGTCATTTCATTTCATCTGTCATTCATTTAATAATTGCCCCAGAGGAGTGCGTCAGGCCTCGGCAGCCGGCCCAGTTCATATCCTCGCCGCTAGCTGGGGGCTTCATTCATTCCATTCCTGACCTGGTCGGAGACTGGAAGCAGGCTGTGGATTTTTTTTATTTAATCAATAGTATTAATAACATTTTTTATGTTCGACCCTGATTATTATGTGTCAGAAAACTGTATCATAATGAGGCTCATTATAACACTTTGTTTTCATTATGAAACAGTTTCTCCCACCAATCAGAGCTCAAGAAACAGTTGTGTGACCAAGTAGATAAGGATACCTTCGCGCATGCACTCAAAATCCAACATGTCTATATACATTACCGAAAGTGCACCGTCCATATGTTCGCGTAAACAAACTGGTGAATATTAGACAAGAAATAGCACTGTACCTTAATATCCCCTAATCCAATTTCTACACAGCGCGTTGTTTTGAAACGACTTCGGTGACAATTTTACTGAATACTGGTGCACAATCTGAACATATGGCATTGAAGCACACAGAGCGCATGCGTCCAGAGAGCTTGGAAAACAGAGATATACTACCCAGCGCAGCAACCGATCACAACATTCTAGTGACTGAACAGATATTTATGAATATTTATGTTAAAACATATAATAAAGTTATAATTATCGTAGAACCTAAACAGCCAGATGCAACTCGCCTATAATGGTAATTAAGACACACGTATGGAAATCGCATACGCTCGTTTTATAAACATACTCGTGTCTTAATTATAGCCATTATAGGCTCGTTGCATAATGTACTATTAAAGAATTTGACAGTAAACAGAAGCCTTGTTAATGCCAAACGTTTTGTTTTGATTACTTTAGTCTATTCTACGTTCCGTGTGAATTTTGACCAGAGAGATTAGAAGTATTTTATTACTGATTGTCCAATCTTGAACCATTCAACCATTCGTGAACAATGGATTGGAATCACCTTATTAAGAGGATACATTCAAAAGTCAATGAAAAATAGAATAAACGGACCCAGCTCAGGTGTCCCTCACAATCTCTAATTTCGAAAATTACCAGTTGCAATTCCTTATGGGAAACGTTGTAAGTCTGCAGGGGAGAAACCATTAAAAAGTAGGGCAATAAAAATAAAATAAATTGATTTTGAATAAAATATTGAGAAAATGTAAATTCACATCCTGCTTCCAGTCGACCGACCAGGCCCATCTAGCTGCGAGGACATGAACTGTTCCGTCTGCCGAAGCCTGTCGCACCTCTCTGAGGCAATGATTAAATGATTGACAGATGAAATGAAATGAGAGTGGAGAGTGGTGCTGTGACAGGGAAAACCGAATTACCCGGAGAAAAAACTGTCTGCCTCCGATTTGTGCAGCACAAGTCTCACATGGAGTGACCAGGATTTGAAACACGGACCCAGCCTAAGACTGATTGAAAATTCTTTTTTCGAGTCCAATAATTTACACACCTCTGTATTTCCAGTGTTGTGCAATTTCTCCCAACTTTCGTAATGCTAATGTCAGCATGGAGCAATTAAGGAACATCAACGCCACACGCCACATATTGCAAACCCTAGGGGCTGTACACGATATGGCCGTGAGGTAATGAGGGTATTGCTAACCTTCTGTCGGTTATTTTCCACTGTTAGTGTCTGCAATGACATGTTGTAATGGAGTGTGTTATCGTAGGCAAATTACTGCCACTCACTGTCGCCGATATGGACTAGCAGGAAACTTCGTGATTTGCTATTGACCTTACAACAGAAAGTGCCTGCAATTATAGAATCATGCGTTATATTCACCAGATTATTCAATCTCTGATGTACACTGAGTGAATCAGAAAAAAATCGTTTACATATGTTACGTAATTGAATATCTCAACTTATAATTTCAATACAGTTTGATTATCAATCTCGAAATATTTTACATATCCCATTCTTATTCTTCTTCTTCTGCTTCGCGAATGGGTCGCTTAGGACCACGCGAAATCAACACTTTCTAGCCTTCCTGTTGGCCCAGTATTCCTTCATTCGCAACGAGTGGGTCTGTTTCCGTTGGTGTTGTGTAGTCTTCTTCTCTTCTTCCTCGAAACCCCGCGTCTGAGGGATTTTCCTGATTTCCTTCCGGACATGTAAGTTTGGTGATCATAATTCCTTTAAGTCTCTCTCTGTAAATTTATAACAATTCGGTCTAGTAGCCTTGTTCTTTAAAAAAATTATGTATCTGGTGTGTCAGTCTGTTCGGGTCCATTCTTTCTATGTGTCCCATAAATTGGATTCTTCGCATTCGCATTGTCTCTGTGTTTTTTTGTGTTATGTTTCTGTATTAGGCTTTTTGGATAATGTACACCATCCTTTGTTCTTAGTCCAGGGATTTTCTCATTATGTTACGTTCTTTCACTTCTATTTAGTGTTTTAGTGTTTTATGTTGGAGATTGAGTGTCTCTGAAGCATAGAGAGCTTCAGGTTTGATTACAGTTGTACAGTGGCAAATTTTGCAGTTCCAGGAGAGACTCTTTTTTGTTATAAATATGTTTCGTTGATTGAAAAGCAGTTTCCATTTTCTGAAGCCTCGATTCAATTGATTTCATTTCGTTACAGTTTCCTGTAATCCATTCACCTAAATATTTAAATTCGTTTACTCGAAAGATTTTGTTGTTGCCAATTTGAAGTTCATTTGATGCGGTTTTGATGTCAGTCATACATTTTATTTTTTCAAACGAGATTTGTAATCCAATTTTCGCCAATATACTGCACATTAACGATTTTGACCAGCGGATGGAGGTAACTAACAAACAGATTCGAGCAGGTCTATGTTTTGAAGCAAACATTTCGCAAGTGCAAAATTTATTGAAATGACTGATATCTCAGGTGGATGTGGTACGACCAAGTATTTCACACATCCTATAAATATTAATTAATTCTTCTTTTGTGACCTTTCATTTATTTAAATTAATGACGTATTGAAAGGATATCCATTTTCTTCTTTTTTAAGACAATTTCGAAGATTTTTTAGCGCTGACGAAGTTATCATTGATATAACGAAACTTGTACGTGTTAATTTAATTATTAAACTACTTCCTAGTGTTTGACAAGCGGCTTTTATAATTGGAGATTAATAATAATAAAGCTAGAACGCAAAATTCTTAGAAAAATATTCAACCCTGCTCAAGAAAATGGAATTTGGATCAAGAGACAAACTGCAGACCTGTATAGTCTCACAAACACTGTACGCAGGAGACGGTTACATTTTCTTGGGCACATATTATTTAGGATGGACAACAATGGGCTAACAAATAGTTTATCTTATTTATAATACGCTAAGGTGTATGTTTCACAAAACTCAAGCTCCTAAACCAGAGGGAGTTAGAAGGTGTGGTTTGTACCAAAATCTTCCAAATCGTCTCAATAGTACAGGAAAAATCTTGCATTTATTGAAAAGTCAACGGAAATATATTTATGTGTTTATAAGGTGCTTTTAAACAAATAAACAAGTCGATAGCCTCTGGCAGAACTGTGTCGCGTACAGCCGCATAGCACTAGATCTGGGCGGGTTGTCTGTACATGGGGCGCACACAACCCATTATGTGAGATTTCTCGCACAGGTCCGCTAGTTTTCAATATAAGTAATACAAATAAATCGAGCATAAATTGGCTGGAGGAAACAAGGGGGCGGGGGGGGGGGGGGGGGCTGAATAAGATGAACATTGGAGAGAACATGATGAAAAGCCGAGATATATTCAGAACCTCTGTGAATAAGCACACATTTAGGGTGAAATCTAGCAGCAGGACTGGTGCAAGATGGGCAGAAGAACGCCAGAGGAAACACAGTGAGTTCATGACGTGATTTGGGAGAAGAGGAAGGCAAAAATCATCAGGCAAACTAACAAGTTCCAATGCGCTCTATGAATAGGCGTCACGAAGTCAGTAAGAAAGAAAGAAAGAATGAATGAATGAATGAATGAATGAAAGAAATAATAATAACAATACTGCAGCATCATGGGATTAAAGGCCACCTCTAAGTGGGTAGAAGAGGTCAAGAGGGATGCAACAGAAGTTGGAATTACTCCAGAGTTGATCCACAATAGAAGTGAGTTTAGAAGAAAGGTAGACAGTTTAAAACACTTTATAGGTCCTTGGGATACTATCTTCCCACCATGTTTTTCTAGAACGGTGTTAGGGAGAGAATCTTCCCACCCCTTTCATTTCAAGCAGTTCCACATGCATCCACAAGCTACTGTCGACCAAAATATTATGTGCACTCGAGTTTGAAGCTTGTTTGTGAAGTAACTAATAGACCTACATAGAATCCAATAACATCATCATTTTCGTCGTTCTATTTTACGTTAGTTCATGATGGTTTGGAATTTTTAATTTAGATTTTAATATTTTTTATCGCAATTGAAACACAAAAAGTGCCCGTTTTTAAGCGTGTTTCAACCATGCGTCACATTTAAGAATTATTATCTCAAAAACCCGTCTCCAGATCGAATCCAAATTTTAACACAATATGCATTGGAATGTTGTATAACTGTTTTATTAATTTCAAAATTTTATGTTTCAAGAACGAAAGTTGTTACGGTATCATTTTTGTAAGGTAACTTTTTCTCGGCTCGGGGTCGTTGGAAAATGTAGTTCTTGGTTGCGTTGTAATCCTAATACATCAGAAAGTTATGCTGTATGACTGTGAAATACGTAAATTAATTCACTTATTTTATATCGGTTTGTATTTGTACGGGGAATTAAGACATGGTTCACCAGCTAGCCGCTCCGGGAAATGCTGTACAGCGTTGCTGATATGGAGCCCATCACTTCCGAGCGAGGCGCGCCATGACGTGTGATGGAGCCCATCTTGGCACCGTTGTACAGCTTTTACCGGAGCGGCTATTCAAAGTTTCTTACGTCTCACCAATCCAACATGGCGGCTGTGCGAAATATTTCACCAGCATGCAATATCTCCGTATCTATTCCCAATATCACACTGGCATTTTTTACGGTGATAAAGGGAGCTACTAGAAGTTCACGATTTAATGTTCCATACGCAATGAAATCTGGTACAGGAAATGTTCATACACATTGTAATGCACTGGTATCTAATTTAGTTCTATTGTTTCCATAACCACAAGATGGCAGCTGAGTGAAATTTTAAAATCTCCTTGTTACTTCTTGTGTCCTAATCATGCGATGGAAGTTTGAATGCTACACGTACACAATAATCTTCATGTAAAAGTACATAACTCTACGACCAACATGTATAAAATCCATCCGAAATATTTAGTCGGTTCTCAATATCTACGAATCTATTACAGCAATCAAACTGAAATTTTGTATGTTGATAGTGGCAATTAACATAAGTAGGATATATGAAAATAGGCTGTTTAGTTCTTCATGGAACTACTTGTTTTTGCAATATTGCCCAGTGTGTTTATGCCTTGTAACTACAATGGTTGAACCAATATAGGCTACATTGTCAACTTTCAAATCATGTAATTCATGTCCGACATGTTGGAGTTTGAGTGCATGTGAGAAGCTATCCTTACCTAATTGGTGAATGATTGAAAATATTGAGCTCTCATTGGTTGGAGAAACTGTGTTATAATGAATAGCAGTACTTTAATGACCCCCATTATGATACAGTTTTCTGACATATAATATTTACATATCGACGTCATCGAACATAAAGATACATTTATTATTCTTAAGGACATGTTTCAACTTCCGAAGAAGCCTTCATCAGCGATATAGGCTACTTATTATTCTCATAAGATAAACATAAAATAAAGGAAACACTGCTCTTGTTGCTTTAGGTAGAAGATGAAAACAGGTAATCCTTACAAAGCGTGGTTTAATTGATATGTTTATAACAATTCCTGTGCAATTATTTTCTTCTAATTGAGTTTTGAACATACTTCTCCAGCGTTCGAATAATGGAGGAGTCACACACGGACAGACAGAGGGACACGCAAACACCCCTTGATTGCATTCTTGATGATGATGATGATGATGATGATAATGATATTCTAGGTTATCGTCTCCTAATGGTTTGGGTGATAGTGAAAAATGAGATGAGAATGAAAACTATAACTAATACTAACTACAGTCCTACAGACTAGAAGAAGAAATGGTAAACAAATAAAGGATAAGGCAAAGAAGAAATGCCCTCAACCCTCGAAGAATGAGGATTGAGAAACTTGGAAGGATGGAGGGCAATGAAAGGCAGTTAGGAAAGAGGAGAGGGCCCGTCCCAAGTTCAGTGGAAAAGGGGGACACATCGGGCCCAGCTCAGGAATCTCTCAGGTCGCCAACTCGCAAACTCACCAGCCGTGAGCCCTTGAGGGTGTAGCACTATCCAGGGTGCACCAGAAGTGGTGGGGCTACACACACCCTGCCTCTATGAGGGCCTTGTTCAGAAGGAAGGAGATAAAATGAAAAGAAACAGAAGACTGACCCCTCGAAGAATGAGGGTATCAGGAAAGATGAGACAAGGGCCAATTGAGGCGGGAAAGTGAAAGACTCCCTAGGCCTCGGATACCCTAATTCCATCGGGGTCAGAAGAGAACAAGGGTTGACCAGGAGAGATCGCCAGGAAAGAAGACGGAGAGGAGCCCGGCACAAGTAAGTGGAAGCAATGCCGGACTCAGCTGGGGTCCCGTGGTCGCCAACCCACGTCCCACTAGATGTGAGCCCCTGGAAGAAATTGAATTCTTAATAGAGACAGTCACGCCTGAGGTCGATTCCAGGCCCTGCCAAACATTTTAACTCTGGTCTGTGGGCTGTACCGGGGTACGCTGAACCTTGTGAGTCAAAACTGAAAGGGATGGGTTCGATTCCTTTCTTAGTCATCCTCTAAATGGTTCTCTGTGCTACCTAACTTAGGGTCATGGCCACTTCCTACATCAATTACAAATACACACACTAGTACAGACATTACAGTAACACAGGTTATCATACACATTCTATACACACCCAAGTACATGAAGCTACATGGCCACGATGTCGTTAAGCACCTAAATAATAACAAATCGATAATGATATTTCATTTCTCCTGTTTTGTTCGTATGTGTTTGTGTATTTCTTTTAGTTAGTTATTGGATTCATTTATGTTGCTTCGGAGGCTTAGTCGGTAGCATGCTGAGCTTCCATGCCCAAGATCGTGGGTTCAAACCTGACCGAAGTCGTCGGATTTTTTAAGAGCGTTAAAAATCCCTCAGTATGCCTTCCTTCGGAGGGGAAGTAAAGCCGGCAGTCCCATGTCATAGATTTATGGCATGTTAAAGAACCTTCCATTAACTACAATTAGGGGGCTACGTGGGGCATTTGGTAGAGGCGCTGAGTTTCTAACTGAAAGGGAGTGGGTTTGATCCCCACCCAGGTAGTGGACTTTAGAAACAAAACTACCACTTTCGGAAACGCAAATAACCCTGCGGTTCACTCAGCCTACACCAGAAATGAGTACCAGAAAAATTCCTGGAAGCAAAGACGGCCGGGCGTGGAGCTGAAAACTCCATCCCATCTAGTGCTGATGTCACAAAGAGTGGAAGCCACTACCTTCCACTACTACCAGGGCTTCCATGGCCTGTACGGAGTCGGCTTTGTTTTGCTTTTAACTAACTACAATAATTTTGTGAAGCTGAATTTGTGGGTTAGATTTGATTAATGCTTTATTAAGTTCCAACGTACTGTGCCCATTTCAACAATGAAATATGCAAATCACAGTTCGCCAGCAATGCTCAATCGGGAGTATCGGGGTTCATGGTATGTTCTCCCACTCTGTGACTTACACACTTTGGATTAAGCGTAGGATACACTTCCAAAAATAAACAAAATCGAAATCCTACTATCACAACATTTAATTATCCAAAATATGGCGCTACAAAAGAAACAATAAAAATACTGACACTATACTTCACACTTGTCCAAAAAATGAACAAGGAATTCAAATTAAATAATCACAAATAATAATTACTGGTTATCCAGAAACCAAACAAAAACTCCAACTGAGTTTCACTCCCATATGGTATCAATCCTAATTCTATAAAAACGAGCTCCAAATGGCTCGGTAAGGTTTACATGCATTGTGTTAACAATTACACACACATCATTTAATTTTTACATGAGTATATATGGCTTTAATCATAATATCATAATCTGGCTACTCATTAATTAATTTTGGGCTCCCACAATGTTCATCTGTCGCCATCTCTCTTCTCAAGCTACCAACTCACTACCATGATTGGAAAAATTTCCGTATCCTCGAGTTATAGAAAACTACTGACCAAGTCAACTTAAGATTACTCCCAAAATCTTAATATTTTCATAATAACTCGTGAATCACTGAATCATTTAATAATAACGTTAGGGATTTTATTACACACATCAAAAAAAGTTTTGCATCACCTCGGTTCCAAGAGTTCCGGAACCGTTAAATACAAAGGGAATAGAGATCAACACAAACAACATTTCAGCTCGTTTTATTGCTCATGAGACCCACACATTGCATGTTGTACCATCATACAGCTAGACTTTCAGCATTTGTGGTCCAGATTGCAGTACACACCACTACCTCTAATACCCAGTAGCACGTCCTCTTGCATTGATGCATGCCTGTATTCGCCGTGGCATACTATCCACAAGTTCATCAAGACACTGTTGGTCCAAATTGTCCCACTCCTCAACGACAATTCGGCGTAAATCTCTCAGAGTGGTTGGTGGGTCAAGACGTCCATAAACAGCCCTTTTCAACATATCCCAGGCATGTTCGATAGGGTTCATGTCTGGCGAACATGCTGGCCACTGTAGTCGAGCGATGTCGTTATCTTGAAGGAACGCATTCACAAGATGTGCACGATGAGGTCGAGAATTGTCGTCCATGAAGACAAATGCCTCTCCAATATTCTGCCGATATGGTTGCACTATGGGTCGGAGGATGTCATTCAGGTATCGTAAAGCCGTTTCGGAGCCTTCCATGACCACCAGTGGCGTACGTCGGCCCCACATAATGCCACCCCAAAACATCAGGGAACCACCACCTTGCTGCACTCGCTGGACAGTGTGTCTAAGACGTTCAGCCTGACCAGGGTGCCTCCAAACACGTCTCCGACGATTGTCTGGTTGAAGGCATATGCGACACTCATCGGTGAAGAGAACGTGATGCCAATTCCGTGGGGTCCATTCAGCATGTTGTTGGGCCCATCTGTACCGCGCTGCATGGTGTCGGGGTTGCAAAGCTGGACCTCGCCATGGACGTCGGGAGTGAAGTTGCGCATCATGCAGCCTATTGCGCACAGTTTGAGTTGAAACACGACGTCCTGTGGCTGAACGAAACGCATTATTCAACATGGTGGCATTGCTGTCAGGGTTCCTCCGAGTGGCAATCCGTAAGTAGCGGTCATCCACTACAGTAGTAGCCCTTGGGCGGCCTGAGCGAGGCCTGTAATCGACAGTTCCTGTATCTCTGTACCTCCTCCATGTCCGAACAACATCGCTTTGGTTCACTCTGAGACGCCTGGAAACTTCCCTTGTTGAGAGCCCTTCTTGACACAAAGTAACAATGCGGACGCGATTGAACTGCGGTATTGACCTTCTAGGCATGGTAGAACTACAGACAACATGAGCAGCGTACCTTCGTCCTGGTGGAATGACTGGAACTGATCGGCTGTCGTACCCCCTCCGTCTAATAGGCCCTGCTCATGCATGGTTGTTTACATCTTTGAGCAGTTTTAGTGACATCTATGAACAGTCAAAGGGACTGTATCTTGGATACAATATACACAGTCAACGTCTATATGCCGGAGATCTGGGAACCGAGGTGATGCAAAACTTTTTTTGATGTGTGTATATTGTCTTCAAAGACAATTATATCTTAAGGAAGCAACGATCTGAACTCTGCAAGCGATAATAATGAATGTAAAAGGACCTCAGTTCAAATACTGGGTCGTTAAAACAATCTTAAACACTTCCGTGTACCGTGAATCAGACAGCCCGTTCCTGACCTATCTCTATAAGAGAGTGTGTAAGGGTCTGTCTCAAATACTTGGCTGATTTATGGCTATGGAGGGAGGAGAAACTACAGTCTCGCTTCCAAAAGGGACTGGCTATTCAGCTTTACAACCAGCTGCTTCAAATGCGTTCCTTTCAATGACAAGGCTCATAATACAAATTAACAACAAGACAATATTAGGTTCTCTTAGCTTCGGTAAAATATAACTATGAAGTGTCCTCATTAGCGGGTAAGAAAATCCAATAAAACAACAAATATTATGGGTCTTCAACGCGGACGACTCTGAGTTCAATCCTTTAAAACTGCCTCGGGAACCATATCCCAACTTTGAGGACTTACAACATTAGCGACTTAAGGAAGGCATAGCACGCAACCAGCGCTCATAATACAACATAAATTGCACCCTTTTCAGTATTGCATAGTATCACAATTCAACATAACTCATTACAGCAAATAACTGTCCCTCACAATTATTTTTACCAAGCATTTCAACGCCTTCCTAGCGTGACAAATTATTTCAATTGCGTGACATGGCGCTCATACATAAAATAGCCAAGTTGCCCTTCAAAGAACGAAATAAATTCAAATCAAAGTTTGATCTTCGTCTCAAAGATAATATATTCTGCCTTAGCCTCCATCAACAATAATCATTTATAACATTAAGAACATATTGATTCACAACATAATACAATTCATCTAAGGGGCTCTTGCAGCTACCACTTACTCAATATAAAATTCATCACATAAACAATTTATTTAATTATTATTATTATTATTATTATTATTATTATTATTATCGCGCTTGCTTTACCATAGTTATATTGTTTACCATTATTGATATTCCACTGAATATTTTCCACAAGGGATACATTGATATTTCACATATTTATATTTCAATCATATTAATCGTTCAGATCGCGCAACCCTTATTTCACAAGTTTTCAAACATCCATACTTCCACTTATACGCAAATCTTCCCAAAACACATAATAATGCAATTAGTACTCACACGATTTTACGGACAAAGAACGAGTTCTCCATCGATGGAACATTTCACCCACCAATTGCTTCTTAAGCCATATTCATGGTTATATCTACACTTGATAACACTTTCCTAACATCACATAAAACATATACACTGATCACTTTTAATCTAAAGAATACCATTTTTGGATCCATTTTCACTTAAACACAAATACAATTTCACTAAAAAATATTACACTCAAAATCTACACTATACTTGAATTACATAAAATTTTATCACTCTGGCATTAACTATTTGCCTTAACACACGTGATTTCCTTATTCTTTCTCGTTTCCAAGGGCTGCACTCCATGTACGTCGGCTTCCTAATCTGATGAGATGATTGAAAGTCTCGATCGAACTACCCTCACTGGAACGGTTGATCCTCTTATTCTGGGTTTGACTATCGGGTTATTAATTTTACTGCACGATATCGTATCTTGCTAGACGCTAACTTGTTCATCTAATAAAAGTCTGTCACTGACGTTTTACTTTTATGATCGCTCGAACTTGTATAACGGCGACCTAGTAATTTCATTGTCCAATAATCCACACGTGGATTTTAATTTCTGTTACTACGATTCTTGACTTATTGGAGTAATCCCAATGTCTGACTGTTCATTTGTCTACACCTAGACAAAGCCTGGAACCTCGATTCCTAAATTCTATCATATTCCGCTCTAGTCCCCTCAGTTCAGGAACACTAGGCGTTACTATCACGTTCTAGCCTGATCTGGTTATTTAACGTAGATAGAATTGTATATTTCTCTGTCCTTGGGTACTTCGAAATCCTATGATGCGTCGGTTCTTTAACTGAAACTATATAAACTCGAGTACCTATCGACGATTATTTCTTAAGTCCGCAGTCTAAACTTTGACTGTACTGGTGAAATTTATAAAGTCCGAAGCTTGATGATATTATTTCCTATAACAAGGATTCTGATGTGTCTTTGCACGGTGATACTATTGACGATACTAGACGGCTACTCCCATACGGGGTGCTCGTCTGTGATACAGAGTAACACGACCTCTCACAGTCTGGTAAATACTGCATTTAACGATGATTGATCCAGCGTGCAGCGCCTATGCGCTCACTAAGATTGAATTGTTGTTGGTTGAAACAGCACCGTGCCTCCCAGGCACCTATGGTAGACTGAATTGTTGTGATGCAGCACTCCTGCACTAGGAGTTCACTGTAGACTGCATTGTTGTTGGTTGAAACACTAACACGCCCCTCCAAGACGTTGAAGACAGGATTGTGAAACTGTGTGTCCTCCTCAGAGGGACACCAAGACTGAATGGTTGTTGGTTGAAACAGCAACACGCCCCTCCAGGACGTTGAAGACTGGATGAATTTCCTGGCGCGTATAGGGTTTATATTGAAATCTGCCACAAAAAGATCAGATCTGCTCCTTCTCCAACTCTAACTTCTAAAATAATTGTCGTATAATTTTGAAAAATGTAGCTCCTGAAATCTCTCGTTTTAAACGTAAAAGGGTTTCTTTGATCACGAAAATCGATCACACAATTCCAAGATATTAAATAATTGGCTCCTCAGATGCGTGGGTAGTGTGGTTTATTTTTCCCTCTCTCCTATCTTTGGGCTCGGGGAATAACTATCGACGAAATGCCGCGTATGCACTTCTTTCCTGTGCAATTAATATAACCTTTTTCCACACACAAAAATCTCCTTTCCAGAATGATCAACAGTGATGGGTTCATTTAATTACTTAAATGCTTGCAAATGGCTTAATTTTAATTATTTCTCTTCTTGCGTCATTGCGATGCTGCAATTTTATAGCTGAGTAAGACCTTTTACCAAAACTCCTTCTCACTCACTCGCAGTTGAAAGCTACCAGCTCTATTAATAATCATGAGCTAGCTTCTTATCGATGCGTCAGGCGTGATCTCATGCCCGCGTGACTAGTGGTCACCCGCTCTTGCATCACATTGTAACAGCCCACCTTCTTATTAACCCTTAAAATCTTACAAATTCATTCTAAAAACTGCATTATTTCCTCTCTTTTTTACATATATTTTTACGATCGAACCAATCCACATGGGTTCAAATCTCCCCCTCTTTGATAAATAATTTTTTCGAAATTTGAGGAAATTTATTTAAATATTTTTCATAGAAAATTTCATCCTTTCAGTGTCGAAGCCATCATAACATCTCGCAGTACCTTCTGGTCTCCCTTTTACAAGCACTTCCTTTCTCTGGCTTGTTACAGTCTCAACAGGGTTTCCTCTATTCATTCCCTTTATGTGGACGTCTACACTTAAGGTCATAAATCTCTTGTCTCGTTCCAGTATTTCTCCGCCTCCGCACAGTCTGGCGTGCACTCCAGACCTGTGTCAGACGGGTTCCTTTTTCTCTTTCTTTATTTCCTGGGACTGGCGTTCTGCCCGTCTGTCTCCTTTCTTCTCTTCCAACTACTAACCTATTTACATCACTTTAAGGCTCCACGGGTGCGATCTTGCCCTATCCCGTTATTCCTTTTCTGTTTTCTGGACTAAAAGTCTACAGAACTTCATCTTTCGTTACGGGTGTGGTCTATCCCTTCCCGTATCCTTATCTGCTTTCTTCCTTTTTCCTTCATCTCGTATCGAGATGGCATTTTTCCAAAATTTCTTTTTCCTACTCTTCTAATTACAAAGTTCTTTAAGATTCTCTCCTTTCCTTTTATTCCATTTCTTTCTTCAAAGTTTCCAACTGTAAAACGCCTGCGAGTTATCTTTCTCCATAGGCATTTGCGCTATTTCTAACCCTCTCATAGTTTCAATCGGATTTTTATCATCCTGTAAACCTGCTACAATTAGCGGTTTACTTCCTATTTTACCATCTCTCTCAAAGACATCTCCTCTATTTCCTTCATTGTCCCCAATGGTTTCATCCTTTTCTATAAGATTTCCTTTACTCTCATTTGAGTCTATTTCAATTTTTCTTTGCTCTGTCCTTTTTCGTTTGCATTCCTGATACTTCATCATGAGTTCCAAAATTTGTGCCTTCAGCTGTACTTCTTCCAATTCCCTATCCTCATCATTATTTTCCTGACTTGGACCATTCTCTTCCTGCTCCTTATTCTCATCCTTCTCCTCTGGGATGTCTATTTCCATCCTGTCCTTTCCGGACTGGTAATTTTCCTCAGGAATCTCCTCAACTTCTTGTGTAATCTCATTCTGGGACTCAACCTGGTTGTCTCTTCATTCATTTTTTCCTTCTACTTCTTCTATTTCAAGTATTTCTTCTGACTTATCTTCTTGCTTAAATCGTGCGTACGAATGGTCCTCTTTTATATGTGACTCATTTTCATTTTGGCATTCTTTGTGACCTGGGATTTCCATTTCCTCCTGAATCTCTATGGCTTTTTCTTCCTGTGGCTCCTTAATTTTCTCCATTTCCACATGAGCCACAACGATTTCTGCTTCCCTTTTTATTTCTTCTTCTTTATGACAAATTTCGGGATCTTGCACCGTTATTTCCTTTTCTTCTCCAGGGATTCCAAGTTTTTCAACAATCTCTTTCCACTCAAGGCCCTGTACTTGTGTATATTCCATATACTTTTTCCTAGCGACCTCCAGGATTTCTTCATATTCAAGGATATTAACCTTTCTCAATTGGGCTAACTCCTGAATAGTTATTATATCTTTTTCATGATACATACTCATTCTGAACTGATGCATCTTATCATGTTCTTCTATTGTATAATCCATCTGTTCCTGAATGTATTTCCTCCTGTCGTGCTCTTGGTAATCGATCTTACACTTAATATGTTCCCAGTTCGTCCATATTTTCCGTAATTGCTTCATTATTTCACTTACTTCCTCAATGGACGTTCTTATCTCTCCCCAAGGAGGTAATTCTTTTTTCCCTTTTTCAACCATGCGTTTCACAAATTTCTTCTCCATTTCTTTCACTGACTTTTTAATACTAGGGATTTTCGCGTATGCCTCTTCTAACACTTGGCTAGATATTACAAATAGTTTCTGAACTATTTTCTCCCTGACTTCCTGTATAACGTCAATTTCTTTCTGAATCTCCCTCATTAATGCTCTCATTTCCAGACGCTTTTTCTGAAACCCTAATTCCATTTGAAACTTCCTAAGTTTCTCTATCATTTCCCTAGGTATCTTAAGTATTTCTTCTATTAACGCGCTATATTCCTGTGTCACCTCTATAGTAGCCATTTTTAACTTTTCCTGACGTGGAATGCTACAACTATCATTCTTTTCGCTTTCAGCTTCGAATCATACTTGATCTTGCGTTACTAAATGAGACTTTAAATCATCCTCATTCTTATCCTCATTATTGATTTTACTTTGCACGCACTCCCTTTGAATCGGTTTACATGTTTCACACTCAATTTGGAGCTCCATAGGCTCAACCTTTACCCTGTTTTCTAAAGACATGTTACCTTCTCTTCGTGCAACTATGCCTCCAGATGCACGCATGCGTTTTAAGGAAATTTCTACATTTTCCTTGGTTGGGTACCATTTTTCATCTTGTTGGAGGTTCAATTTAATGTCTATAAATTTGAATCTATCTTTACTGTCCGCCTTCATGGCCTCCAACTTTTCACTATTGTCCGCCTTAAAGGCGTCCAAAAGCCTCTGCATCTACTCATTCAATGACATTTTACTATCTTTAGAGAATACAGTGGGCTACTCTATCCCATCATATGTTCATGCGTGAGAGATGGTACTCCGAACTCTTGTGTCCCAATTTCCAAAATTCAACCTAAGTACGGGTGTTTACTAAAACGTACCCGTATGGTATAGTACTCATTACAATATCAACACCATTATATATACACCGCGGACAGGCCAACAAGGACCACGCAAATATCACTTCTTTATAGGTCTAGTTTCCTTCTTTCTCTTCCAGAAGTCTTTCATCCTGGTCGACTGTGCAGCTCTTCTTTCAGCAGTCCATTCTCCTCTGTTGAGATTTTTCTTCTCCCCGACAAGAATTTTGAGACCAAAAATTTTTTTTCTGTACTCTATTCGATTTAGACAATCTTCTTCAGTAATTTTGAATTTTTGAAGTTCTTCTTTCATTTGTTTTACATAGCCTCCTTGTCCTTTATAGTTCCAGATTTTATCAAAAATTTGTTTGTTTAACCTTGAGCAATCCATGCGGACCATATGTCCGTAGAACTGAAGTCGCCGTTTTCTGATCATCACTTCAAGGTTGTCGATTTTACTATAAATTTCTGCATTCGATCTCAGTCTATAACCTTCCTGTGTTTTCCTAGGACCATAAATCCTTCTTAAAATTCTTCTTTCTATCTTGAGCAAATTCTCCATTCCGGTTATATTTGTAGTTTCCATGCCGTACAAGATGACTGGTCTAACAACAGTATTAAAACACCATTATGGAAGTGATTCTCTTAAAATTCCAAAATTTTGAAAAAACATATTTTTCAAAAAATGAAAATTTTGATTTTTCAAGTAAAACTCGGGTTTTCCCTCAGAAAACTCATCCCCACGTTGGGCGCCAAAATTAGTAGTTAGGGGGGTTACCCAGGGCTGATCGGTGTGAGTTTCCAGGGTCCCAATGCGGTCAGTTAAATTTATACTTTGTAGCTAATTCTATCACTATTTTACCTTTACGTGATAAAATCGTCTTTAGTGTTCCTAAAAGCATTAATCCAAGCACATTACTTCTATTCCCCCATGTGCCCCTTTCAACAATGTAATATGCAAATCACAGTTCGCCAGCAATGCTCAATCGGAGTATCGGAGTTCATGGTACGTTCTCCCACTCTGTGACTTACACACTTTGGATTAAGCATAGGATACACTTCCAAAAATAAACAAAATCAAAATCCTACTGTCAAAACATTTAATTATCCAAAATATGGCGCTACAAAAATAAACAATAAAAATACTGACAACACTTCACACTTGTCCAAAAAATGAACAAGGAATTCAAATTAAATAATCACAAATAATAATTACTGGTTATCCAGAAACCAAACAAAAACTCCAACTGAGTTTCACTCCCAAATGGAATCAATCCTAATTCTATAAAAACGAGCTCCAAATGGCTCGGTAAGGTTTACATGCATTGTGCTAACAATTAAACACACATCATTTAATTTTTGCATGAGTATATATGGCTTTAATCATAATATAATAATTTGGCAACTCATTAATTAATTTTGGGCTCCCACAATGTTCATCTGTCACCATCTCTCTTCTCAAGCTACCAACTCACTACCGTGATTGGAAAAATTTCCGTATCCCCGAGTTATAGAAAACTACTGACCAAGTCAACTTAAGATTACTCCCAAAATCTTAATATTTTCATAATAACTCGTGAATCACTGAATCATTTAATAATAACGTTAGGGATTTTATTATATTGTCTTCAAAGACAATTATACCTTAAGGGAGCAACGATCTGAACTCTGCAAGCGATAAATACGAATGTAAAAGGACCTCAGTTCAAATACTGGGTCGTTAGAACAATCTTAAACACTTCCGTGTACCGTGAATCAGACAGCCCGTTCCTGAGCTATCTCTATAAGAGAGTGTGTAAGGGTCTGTCTCAACTACTTGGCTGATTTATGGCTATGGAGGGAGGAGAAACTACAGTCTCGCTTCCACAAGGGACTGGCTATTCAGCTTTACAACCAGCTGCTTCAACTGCGTCCCTTTGAATGACAAGGCTCATAATACAAATTAACAACAAGACAATATTAGGTTCTCTTAGCTTCGGTAAAATATAACTATGAAGTGTCCTCATTAGCGGGTAAGAAAATCCAATAAAACAACAAATATTAAGGGGCTTCAACGTGGACGACTCTGTTTTCAATCTTTAAAATTGCCTCGGGAACCATATCCCAACTTTGAGGACTTACAACATTAGCGACTTAAGGAAGGCATAGCACGCAACCAGTGCTCATAATACAACATAAATTGCACCCTTTTCAGTATTGAATAGTATCACAATTCAACATAACTCATTACCGCAACTAACTGTCCCTCACAATTATTTTTACCGAGCATTTCAACGCATTCATAGCGTGACAAATTATTTCAATTGCGCGACATGGCGCTCATACATAAAATAGCCAAGTTACCTTTCAAAGAACGAAATAAATTCAAATCAATGTTTGATCTTCGTCTCAAAGATAATATATTCTGCCTTAGCCTCCATCAACAATAATCATTTATACCATTAAGAACATATTGATTCACAACATATAACAATTCATCTAAGGGGCTCTTGCAGCTGCCATTTACTCAATACAAAATTCATCACATAAATAATTTATTTAATTATTATTATTTTTACTATCGCGCATGCTTTACCATAGTTATATTATTTACCATTATTGATATTCCACTGCATATTTTCCACAAGGGATACATTGATATTTCACATATTTATATTTCAATCATATTAATCGTTCAGATCGCGCAACCCTTATTTCACATGTTTTCAAACATCCCTAACATCCCTACTTCCACTCCTGAGGATTATACGCAAATCTTCCCAAAACACATAATAATGAAATAAGTACTCACATGATTTTACGGTCAGAGACCGAGTTCTCCATCGATGGAACATCTCACCCACCAATTGCTTCTTAAGCCATATTCATGGTCATATCAACACTTGATAACACTTTCCTAACATCACATAAAACATATACACTGATCACTTTTAATCTAAAGAATACCATTTTTGGATCCATTTTCACTTAAACACAAATACAATTTCACTAAAAAATATTACACTCAAAATCTACACTATACTTGAATTACATAAAATTTTATCACTCTGGCATTAACTATTTGCCTTAACACACGTGATTTCCTTATTCTTTCTCGTTTCCAAGGGCTGCACTCCATGTAAGTCGGCTTCCTAATCTGATGAGATGATTGAAAGTCTCGATCGAACTACCCTCACTGGAACGGTTGATCCTCTTATTCTGGGTTTGACTATCGGGTTATTAATTTTACTGCACGATATCGTATCTTGCTAGACGCTAACTTGTTCATCTAATAAAAGTCTGTCACTGACGTTTTACTTTTATGATCGCTCGAACTTGTATAACGGCGACCTAGTAATTTCATTGTCCAATAATCCACACGTGGATTTTAATTTCTGTTACTACGATTCTTGACTTATTGGAGTAATCCAAATGTCTGACTGTTCATTTGTCTACACCTAGACAAAGCCTGGAACCTCGATTCCTAAATTCTATCATATTCCCATCTAGTCCCCTCAGTTCAGAAACACTAGGCGTTACTATCACGTTCTAGCCTGATCTGGTTATTTAACGTAGATAGAATTGTATATTTCACGGTCCTTGGGTACTTCGAAAACCTATGATGCGTCGGTTCTTTAACTGAAACTATATAAACTCGAGTACTTATCGCCGGTAATTTCTTAGGTGCACAGTCTAAACTTTGACTGTACTGGTAAAATTTCTAAAGTCTGAAAGTTGATGATATTATTTCCTATAACAAGGATTCTGATGTGTCTTCGCACGGTGATACTATTGACGATACTAGACGGCTACTCCCATACGGGGTGCTCGTCTGCGATACAGAGTAACACGACCTCTCAGAGTCTGGTAAATACTGCATTTAACGATGATTGATCCAGCGTGCAGCGCCTATGCGCTCACTAAGATTGAATTGTTGTTTGTTGAAACAGCACCGTGCCTCCCAGGCACCTATGGTAGACTGAATTGTTGTGATGCAGCACTCCTGCACTAGGAGTCCACTGTAGACTGCATTGTTGTTGGTTGAAACAGCAACACGCCCCTCCAGGACGTTGAAGACTGGATTGTGAAACAGTGTGTCCTCCTCAGAGGGACACCAAGACTGAATGGCTGTTGGTTGAAACAGCAACACGCCCCTCTAGGACGTTGAAGACTGGATGAATTTCCTGGCTCGTCCAGGGTTTATATTGAAATCTGCCACAAAGAGATCAGATCTGCTTCTTCTCCAACACTAACTTCTAAAATAATTGTCGTATAATTTTGAAAAATTATGTCTCATGAAAGCTCTCGTTTTAAACGTAAAAGAGTTTCTTTGATCACGAAAATCGATCACACAATTCCAAGATATTAAATAATTGGCTCCTCAGATGCGTGGGTAGTGTGGTTTATTTTTCCCTCTCTCCTATATTTGGGCTCGGGGAATAACTATCGACGTAATGCCGCGTATACACTTATTTCCTGTGCAATTATTATAACCTTTTTCCACACACAAAAATCTCCTTTCCAGAATGATCAACAGTGATGGGTTCATTTCTTACTTAAATGCTTGCAAATGGCTTAATTTTAATTATTTCTCTTCTTGCGTCATTGCGATGCTGCCATTTTATAGCTGAGTAAGACCTTTTCCGAAACTCCTTCTCACTCACTCGCAGTGGAAAGCTACCAGCTCTATTAACAATCATGCGCTAGCTTCTTATCGATGCGTCAGGCGTGATCTCATGCCCGCGTGACTAGTGGTCGCATTGTAACAGCCCAGCTTCTTATTAACCCTTAAAATCTTACAAATTCATTCTAAAAACTGCATTATTTCCTCTCTTTTTTTACATATAAAGGTATTGAATCGACGCTCGAACCAATCCACATGGGTTCAGTACGTCGTTGTGGTAACATCTTGTTGCCAAGTTCACAGCTAGGTGCTACTTGAAATTGATCGTCTGCAGTCCTTACCTGAATTACAGTTAACACACGAATACAGCCATCACAATTAACACTGGCTAACAGACAGAGTCCACACACACCCAAAGTACACGGGGCTACATGTCCACGTTGTCACATTCCCTAATCTGAGGAACCAACCAACCTGTATTCATTTAACATTCATTCAATTTAATTATATTCCTTATTATCACGGGCAGATGACGCAGATATTTCTCCCCTTAAAACAACAATTGCATAATATGTTGCACTAGGGAATATTACACATCTGAATTAAGATATTGTCGCTTCTGTGGTTAGTCTTTGAAGGTCCCTAAAGCTGTAGAATGCTTTTATTGCTGCGACTGTATGTGAAATCTAAAAGATTTCAAGTTAGACAAACTTTCTACGGGCTTAGCTGATAGTGTCAGTGTGTCTTTTACCGAGCGTTTACCTCCATTCCCGATTTTTTTTTTTTTTTTTTTTTTTTTTCATTTTCTGATGATGTATTGTGAAATTGTTTCCATCTGCCCACATGTCAAGTTCGTTTATGATCCTTTATGTTCGACTATGTCGATATGTAATTATTATACAACTCCAATTTCCACACATATTGCCTTACATTCGTAAGATTCCACCGACAATTTTAGTGAATGCTGTTGTTGACATAAACAAACCAGAACGTCATGGAGGAAGCAGCCGTATGACATTAGTTCCACGGAAATTATAATTTAGCTCTCTGTTCAGTAAATGTATTTCTTATGCGAGGCTTTCCCGCCGAATGTCATACCTGTTCTATTTGGGACTCAATATTGATTTGCCTTCCGTTGACATTCTATACGCATCGAATTTGAAGAATAACTAGTTGATAACACGATACATTTTAATTTAAAGCGTTTGTAACAGCCTATTTTGTGTTATTTGACCAAAATAACAAAATGATCCAACATAGTACCTGTGCGCTATCTGTTGGTGCTACTTCAGGATAAACAATATGTCAAAGCTTTGGGATTCGTAATTGGGTAGAGAGCAAATGCTGAGCCCACACGATTCCCAAAAAGAAGAATCCAACCGACAGAATCTCGACAGATATTTATGAATATTTATGTGAGAACATATATTAAAGTTATAACTATCGTCGAACATACACAGTCGTATGCAACTCGCCGATAATGGTATTTAAGACACTCGTATGGAAATTATAAAACTCGCCTCGCTCGTTTCATAAACATACTCGTGGCCTAATTATTGCCATTATAGGCTCGTTGCATAATGTACTATGTGCTATGTCGGTTGATCCTATCCGCATTACATCAGTGTAGATGACAATCATTGCAGAGCTGTTTTTGGTGTTTTTTGTGATATCAGCTGTCATTACGTTGAATAGCATTGGACTCATATGATCTCCTTATAGAACGCCACTTGTTAGCCTATTTTTATTTACGAAAAAAAAAAATAGGCTTGTGAGATCATCTTATGTCCGTGTTTCTGACTGTGTGTGTGTGTGTGTGTGTGTGTGATGGTGTGTGTCTCCCCTAATTACTTCTAAAGGGCTGGAGCGATTTCAATGAAACTTAGTAAGATTATAGGACTATTACGGACGACCCCGACCGTGCCCTTAAAATTTTGTTACGTCTCACCAACCCAACATGGCGGCTGTGCGAAATATTTCACCGGCATTCAATATCTCCGAAACTATTACTGGTATCACCCTGGAATATTTTACAGAGATAAGGGGAACTACTAGAAGTTCACCTATGTGACGTTTGAAAACCTGATAAATACAAAACCAACATGGCGGCCAAGCGAAGTTGCGACATTTAAATAGACGTTTCTCGCGATTTAACCAACCAAACGCAATAAAACTTGGTACAGTATATGCTTATACACATTGTAATGCACCGACATCTAAATTCGATCAATTGTTTATATAACCTCAATATGGTGGCTGTGCGAAATAATTCACCGGAATTCTATATCTCTGAAACCATTAGCGGTATCAACCTGATATTTTGTACGGAGATAAAGGGCACTACTGCATGTTCATCTATACCACTTTGAAAAACCGGTTAACAACAAAACAAATATGGCGGCCAAGCAAATTTGAAAATTTTAAATAGACCTTTTTCTAGATTTAATGATCCAAACGCAATGAAACTTGGTACAGCAAATGTTTATACACAATGTAATGCGCTGGTATCTAATTTAGTTCAATTTTTTTCATAACCTCAAGTTGGCGACTGCGAATTTGTAAAACTAAGATTTATTTTTGTGTCGTAATCATGCGATCGAAGTGAAAGTTTGAATAATGAACCCAGGCAATAATTTTCCTTTAATGGCACATGACTCTATGGCCTATTCATATAACAATACTGAGACCGTTTAGTTGATGTCAACAACCACGATGACTCAACTAACGACACATAAATCGAATAAAAAGAAAGTACCGTGAGGATCAGGCTAAAGCGGCACGAGAGTCCGTAGTCCACAGGGATCGTGGTACATGGTGACGATGGTCATAGACCGCCTAAGGAAAGGTTCACCTTAAAACTAGACTGAGAAAATAAACATCCAGACTCATGTAAAACACCGTGAAAAATTTATTAAAATTCACAAGCCCCTAGCCTAGTTCGGAGGGTTATAATCGGCTAGTCCGCAAATTAATAAATAAACTAAGATAAAGAACAGGTCCCCTACCTGAGAAGTTACTGAAAACCCTCGCGAAAGATCTAACTCACAATGATAAAGCAACAACAGCAACGCTAGGAATATGGCACGACGCAAGTCCCTAGTTCAAGTTACAAGATCAAGCTAATATCTGAATTTACATTTAACAGGGTAACAAAACAAATCTAGGTTAGGATGGTACCATTTCGACATTTAAATTTAACATTAATTCAACTAGCTAAGTCCTATCAATTAACAAAATTTACGGCGATGACGTCCGTAAAAGAAAACAATTACATCCAAAAGCTAAGTGTACAGCCATGAAAAACAAACAATTTAATTATGCTTAATAACTATGTGCTAACAGCACACAATAAAGTAACATGTAGGGTTTAATACACTTGACATCATAAATTAATAACGAAATTGACACAGTAGTTTTATTAAAAATTCCTGCCTACACCTTGGTTTACTCTTTGTAAACCATAGTCATCTAATGTGTATAGTTACGGTGACGAATGCGCAGTTGAGACCACGTCTGACATCGCATGGCCTGAGCTCCACAAGCTACGAACTCTAGGTTCGCACATGCTTCAGGTCGCTACAAAAATGTCAACTGTCCTAGTCATTTCCTCACAAGGAAATTATCTTCAACTGCACGGCTATGTCAACAGTTCCAGAATGCAAAGAACAAAGTTAGATAGAAAGAATCGTTAGTTAGGCTTGTTTTACAACAATTATGCATTTTATTATTAGAATGTCGGTTTATAGGTTTATCGTAGGTTTATGGCGAATAACATTGACAATAGCCTGGGCACGGAGTGTCTCCAACTGAGATCATTCTCCACCAAAAAGCCTCGACTCAACAGTCGGAATATAATCATCGAGTATAACAACTCGGACACACAATAACACGGGTTACCAGCGGCGCTAAGCTCGCGTTCAATAACTCTGGGATAGGCCTGTACAACAGTTACCTTCCAGTAACATCTGGTCAACGGGATCATCCCCGGACAAAGCATACAATAACATCCTGCTATAACAGGGTAGACTTCACCATCCTATAGAAAACCTTAAATAACTGTACCTGTCATACGACAATACACGCAACAGAGCGCTAAACTAACAAAAACCGATCCATAAAACAAGTGATCAAATACAAGAGTGGAAACTGGTTTCCATAAGCAAAATAGCAATGAAAGGAAAAGCGAATACAAATTGTACTCTGTCCTCGTCTATAGTAGTTTTGTCTCACAATGAAGCAGGCGTGCTCTAGGTCACTGGGTTACATAACCAGTTTATTCAAGGCCGGCGATTTAATCAATACAAAACCTGCACTTGGCCGGTTCATAAAAACATTACCATGTGTTACGGATCTCTACAGAGTCCGTGTATCAAATGCACGCTATAAATCTGAGTATAGTAATACACTTCCGTCTTTCTACAAAGACGTCTAAATGAAAGTAAACTTACAATAACTGAAGCTCTTTGCTTTAAAAATGCAACTCAGTAGTTGCTAGAACATCAAATAAAAACGTGTCTCACACGACACAAGCAAAATATGATAAATGTGGCACAGATTCACACACTAGATCTGTTTAATGATACGTTGGGAACCGCGTTCGATGCTAGGCAACGAAACATTCCTTCTAGTTGTTAGGTTCAAACATGACCAAGAATAGCTTCTGAGCTTATTCAAAATGAAATATAATGCATTTACAAACTGGTAGTTACTGTCGACTACCTAAATGATACGACCGTTCTAACGACAGTCAGGGGTGTAACAAAGGATGGCTGCGAAGAATGCAGTCAATTAATAACCAAGGCATCTGATTGCCATAACTACAGTCAGCAAAGACTTGAAAATTACCCCAAGTAGGGTTGAACAAAATAGCCTCAAAATGACTACGATCAGGTTCAGCAAAAGGGTAGGCATTGACGTTCCACGACGTTCACCAAGCTGCACCAGGGCTGACCAAAATGTCTGACCCCAAAGGTGTCTCACTCTAAACTGAAATAAATGACATCTAACTAATCTAGTTACATCCCTACCTAGAAAAATGGCTGACACTGAGTGTGGTTGATTCACAAACTACATTATAACTACTATACCACCAGAAACTAGAACAAAGAAGGGGTGTGACAAAAACTCACGAAATGGAGGAGCTCTCACTCAGCTCTCTATTCCACAACAAGGGTTGTACATAAACCTCTCTGGCTCTCTGGATCGGTATCCTCCTCATCAGGATTCCCATCTGGACTCCCCCAAAGACCAGGGTTCGATTTGTCCCTGTCGACATCTTCGTGGATATGCCTGGAAATGGCATTTTGGCTCCTTCCCTCTCGTTCATCGTTCTGGAAGTTCCACCATCATGCTGGTTCCTGTAGAAACGTCACCCCCCCATACTGGGATGGTATTAGCCCATGGTGACTGCTTCAACCATGGTGAATAAAAGTCCAATCACGTGGGTAGCGAAATAAGTTGCGTGATTATTCATCCTCTCACTTCCAAAATTACAATGTCCGTCGTGACTATTATAGGCTTCAATTATAAGATACGACACAGCCTTAATCTTGCAGATGTGGATTAGCATGTGAGCTAATACTATTTTATAATGCTGCACGTGCTAGTGACGCTACTTTTGTATCACGCAGCATCCGTGAATTATACGACGTTTCAAAGATGAAATTTCCACTTTGGCAATTTAAATATCTCATACTATTATAATCACACTTATTCAGGATAATTGTAACACTATTACCTGTATATTTCCACTAGGCATCTGCCCTCCACATACGCGTGGGTAATATGTGATGTCACAGCAATGTTGTGCAATACACTATACTTGCCAATAATTATTTCCCAAGCTTCTTATTTAATTCACTGGACTTCATCGACAGTGAATATTAGTATTTGCTTACTCGATGGCACCTTATAATCACTTTTAACGCTAAACAGCGGATATTCTTCTACGTCTCGTAGGACAAATGTAATTCCACGCCTACACAAGGCGGATTCTCAAGACGCAGTGCTCCGGTACTGGGTGTCTCTAGAAAGTAGGTCGTCAAAACGAAAACGTTGAGCGACTACTTACGTTCCTTTTTGCGTATCTGCAAGGGTATTACCTTACCTAAAGTAAAAATAAACATTCTCCAAAATGTTTTAATAATGCAGCATGACGAAATGGAATATTCTGAGTCTCGTAGGAAAGATAAAAATAATTAATAAGACCTCAGATAATAATTAGCAGTTTACACCAAAGTCAAAAGTGCGATTCACCGCTACTTCAAAGTATCGCGTGATCTCTCAGCTTCACGTGGCTTCCTGGGTGTGTTCAAAAGTACAACATCCCATCATAAATGCTCTGTCATAAAAAAAAATATCACATGAACCATAGCTCAGCGGGTTCATCTGCCTCTCTGTCGTTTCAAATAAAATGTTGGGATAACATTTTTATTTGCTTTGAAATTCATTCAAGAGTGATATTTTTTTAGATTGGCTGCATTAAAGGTTCCAATGCGTTCTCCTGTCCTAATGTCTTCTATCACATAACTTCCATTGTTTAAAGGCTGTCGGATACGACTAGGGCCATAATACAAGGATAGAAATTTCCCATATATGCGGTCTATAGGACTAGAAATTCCGGGTCTCCTTATAAGGATAAGGTCTCCTTCTACTAGTGGTTCTCTAAACCTCTGGCGTCTAGTTCTTCTCAAGCGCTTGGCAGCTTGTCTGTCCATAGTCTCTCTTGCAGCTAAAAGTCTGCTGGCATGTGATGGTTGTAAACAAGGTGGATTTACAATCACACGATCCCATATTCTCAGCGGCATCTGGTTCAAATGCAAGACCATAGGTATTTGACCAGTGCTTTCATGTACTGTTGAATTAATACATTTTGCCATAATAACAAGGACTTCAGTCCATCGCCAGTGTTCTTCTTGACAATATAATCGACAGAATTTTGCGATAATAGACATCACGCATTCTGCTGGGTTGCTCTCTGGATGTCGAATAGATGATAAAACATGACCTATTTCAAGCTCATTCATGGCATTGGCAAATTCTGCTGAGGTGTACTGTGATCCGTGATCAGTCAACAAGAATTGTGGCTTTCCTGCCTCCGGTATCACTTGACGTCTAATCCTCTGAATAATCTGATGTGCAGTAGCTTTTTGAATTGGATGAAGCATCGTATATTTCGTGAACACATCCACCGTTACAACGATGTATCGATTCCCACGACGAGCCTTAGGTATTGGGCCATACAGGTCCTGTGCATACAACTCTCTAGGTTGAGTTGGTAGTATTGGTCTAGGTTGTTCCTTCAGCAAGTGTGACGTGTATTTGTTCCGCTGGCATGCGTCGCAAGCACGTTAACACTGTCTAACGGTGGCTCCTAACCCTTTCCATGTGAAAGACTCCTTGATAGTTGCAATGGTTTTGTCTGTTCCACCATGTCCAATGGATAAATGTACCATAAGAATAACAGATTCTTGGTATCTCCTAGGAATAACTGCACGCAGTTGAGTGTGGTCCTCGTCTACAAACTTGTATAAGACACGATGATAAATCAAATAATCATCTGCAACAGCAGCAATCCTTGCATAATGATCATCCTGTGGATCCATTCTTCGTTCTAGGGAACGGATAATATGTCTGAGTTCCTCCTCACGTCGCTGTCCTTCAGGTAAATGACGAAATCGGCGAAGGTGTTCCTCGCATTCTCCCTCGATGTCTATGGCATTAACAGTAGCTTCAGGATTCCGGCTGAGGATGTCGGCCAACACATTCTCTCTGCCTGGTCGATAAACTATTTCCAAATCGAACTGTTGGAGAAACAGCGTCCAACGTGTGATCCTGTCGCTTGCCAGTCTTGTTCTCAAGATGAAGGTCAACGCATGATGATCGGTTCTCACAATAATCCTCTGACCTAACAGAAGTTTCTGCCAGTATTCAAGTGCGTAAACAATTGCAAGTGCTTCTATCTCGGTCGTGAAGTAGTGAGATTCATGTGGTCTTAAACGTCGGCTTAAGAAAGCGATGTAATGACGTTTCTTCTCATCATCTTCTTGCAGTAAAATGGCTCCTATACCAATGGCAGATGCATCAGTTTCTAGAATAAAGTTCCGAGAGTAATCTGGATATTCTAACTGAATTGAGTCCACAAGCATCTGTTTAGCTCTCCTGAAAGCTATCTCGCATTCATCATTCCAGTTCCACCTGCAGTTCTTTTTCAATAATCCTTGCAGTGGTGCAACAGTTTCGGAATACTTCTCACAATGAGCAGCAAAGAATTGGAGAATTCCTAAGAATTGTCTCACGTGTTTCACACGGGTTGGTGTTGGAAATGCAGCAACAGTTCTAATCTTTGCCGGATTCGGTCTATATCCTTCTCCATTGATTATGTGTCCTACGAATTTCACTTCTTCCTGAAAAAATCGACACTTGTCAAACTTGACCTTAAAATTTGCCTGTCGGAGATTCTCAAAAACAAGGCGCAATGTCTTTAAATGCTCTTCTTCTGTTCCCGAAGCTATGATTATGTCATCCACATAACATATTACTTTCTGCTTCACTTCATGAGTCAGCTTGGCATCAAGTGCTCTGATTAATGCGGCTCCGGCATTTTTCAATCCAAATGGTAGTTTTTGGAATACATAAGTAGTCTGATCAAACAAGAATCCAGTATATTTCTGAGTATGCTCAGATAATCTGATATGGTAATAAGACTGAACCAAGTCTAATGATGAAAATATCCTTTTTCCTTTGAACTTCCTGAGAATGTCCCTAATCTTGGGCGGTCTGTCGTGCTCAGGAGCTAGGCGTTCATTCAAGGCTCTGGCATCAAGACAAAGTCTCAAGCTTCCATGTACCTTAACCACAGGTATTATGGGATTCAAGAAAGGAGTCGGTGATTTCTTGATTGTACCTGCTGCTTCCATCTCATGGATCTTCTTAGCAGCTTCTTCGAGATGTTTCTCGGCAATCGGATAGATCCTTTTCTGGAATGGGGAATCGTCCAGTAATACAAGATCATACTCATAGTCTAATATCTCACCAGGTGTGGTGTCGAATATATCTCTGTATTCGTTCAGTATTGCCTCAAGATCCTCATGTGTGGGTGCTGATAACGATTCTGCCTCTTCGTCGGCATCTAGTGTCGCCTCAATTTCCTTGCCCTTTAATGCTTCGACTACGTCTACTTCGGATAGGAATTCCGGTTCTTCTTCAATTAGGCTCATCTGAATGGGTTCGTTCGGCTAGAACTCTACCGTATTCCGTCCCATGTCAATGATTCCATCATATTTTCTAATGAAGTCTGCGCCTAAAAAGGCATCATGATGCAGGCCCTTCATTACGAGAAATTCGTGCAAGTACACGTGGCTCGAAATCTTCACAGTACACAAAATCTGGATTTTGCACGTTACAACGCGGTCAGGTATGACACCTCTGACTCTTATAGCTGAAATGGGCAACTCCGTCACCTCAGAGTTTGCTCTAAGTCTGGCATGGCAATCGGCGGAAATTACACTAATCATCGCCCCAGTATCGATGAGTATGACTACACTGACTTCATTCAAGGTGGCTACAATCTTGGGTAGACGTGTTAATTCATAATTGTGGTTCGTCGTTCGTCGTTCGTCCAACAAGTCTTCTTGGATTGGCTCCCAGAGTAATATAGAGGCAGTTACTCGGTGCTCAACCAAACAAGAATCTATTGATTTTTCGGAGTTTTTTTTTCTGTCATGGCGAGAAGTACTGGGCTGGTTTTGCTCCGTTTCCTGCGCCGAATGTCTATTTTCCCTCGAAGTAGGGTTCCGTTCTCCCTCTTCTTGGATCTGCAATTCTCTCAATTGTTGGAGGTACTCACGGCTCTCCCGCGCTCTTCCTTTCCAATCCCTGTCTGGCTGGTATCTAGGGTCTCGATTTCTGTCGTAACCCCCACTATATCGATAGTCTCTACGGATACGTCCGTGTTGCTGATTTCTTCCTTCATTCCCTCGGCGGTTGTTTTCATGACGTCGGTTGTCGTCCGTCCTTCGGTCGAATCGCCGGTCCCAATGACTTCGCCGGTCATCATGTTGATTTCGAGTATACGGAGTGTTGTTCCATTCTCTCCTGTTATAACTGTAATTGTTATCACGTCGCCCAGAATCCTCTGTGGTTTGTGTTTGTTGTGGCGTCTGGCTCACTTTATCAACAGTCGTCAGATTCATATGTCTATCCTCGCGCCTATCAGCCTTCTGCTGACGGTGTGTAGGAAACTGTTCTGTGTTAGCGTCCAACCTTCGCAGTATCTGGTCACACTGCTGGAAAGTGGATGCCCCTGCAGCGATTAACACACGTTGTACATCCGCAGGGTACTGCCAAACAATTGTGTTCACCAAATCTTGTTCGGACAATGGAGGCTGAAGACAACGGAGCTTCGCGAGCTGTATTGCGAAGTAATTCGCATAACGAGTAGGTGTATTGGAACTGTACCTTCGAGTGTACATCTCAGCTCGGATACTCTGCTGGATGTCGCTCGACCAATATGTTCTTAATAACGCTTCCTTAAAGTCTTGGTAGCCTGTGAATGAGTATCGGAATGCTCTGAACCAGGTACCGGCTTGTCCCTCAAGCAGTCGCTCTATAACTCTTAGTTCCCTCTCTGGAGTTACCATAGTATCACGTAAGTAGCTTTCGACATTTGCTAGGAATTCCACTGGAGTAACACCGCTCCCAGTTCCCGAGAAGCGAGCTGGTTGCTCCTCTCTTGAACGAATTATGGTGACATTTCCCTGCGTATTCGCGGGTCTGAAAGTATTTTGCATGTAACTCTGCGTAGGAGTGTTAGTCTCATGACTAATTCGATTAGATGCTGGTTGAAACGGGTGAGCGTTAAAGTTCAAGGTCTGACCTTGCGCTAAATTAGTGAATTGTGACGGTTGCGGTTCCATAGGCGCGCTGGGTTGGAAATGGGTAGGCATCATTCCTCCTGATTGAGATATAGGCGTTTCCTGAGATTCTCCCATCTGTGGGTGTACGTGTCTCTCTCTTGGAGTCGTCTCGAGTCTGTCCAGGCGTCTTTCTATTACTTCAAGACCTGGGATGGTTCTGGCTGCGACTTTGTTGCCTAAGTCGTTCAATTGCAGCTCGATCCTGTCAACCTTTCCCTTGAGGTTTGTGTCTACCTCGCGTATGGCCGTCCTAAGGTTATAACTGAGGTCTAACCTCTCGGTCACCGCGACTTTCTCAAATCTCTTTTGTAAGGAATCGATATCTCCTTCAACTCTGGACATATTTTCTTGGATTTTACCCACATCGTCTCTAACCTCGGCTACCTTAGCCTTGACTGTAGCTTCGTGTTCGTTGAGGTCACCTCTCAATAACATGAGATCAATTTTGTGTTCCTCATGATGAACATCAACTGTCTCACGTAGACTGTCTACGGTTTCGGTCAATTCAGAAATGTTTCTCCTGTTAGTGTTAAGTTCCTCTTTAATCTCCATCATGCCATCAACGATAGTCTTCACGTTGTTATTAACGGCATTGGCAGCTCCTCTCATCAAGATTAAACCAACGTTCATGGTTGCCATGTCCTTCTTCACATTTCCGATAAATCCCTCGACGTGATCTAGTCGAGTCCCGAATTCTTCCCTGGTATGTTCCAGATCTGCTCTCATGTCTATCTGGACTTTATTCAAGGTTGTCTGAATTTGAGCTGTGTACTCCTCCAATCGGTTTTGCACCTCCTCCCTAGCTCTATTCATCTGGTCGGTTAAGCAATCTACGCGCTGGTTAGCCTCCTGATGGTGTCGTATGACATCAACCCTAACAGCTGCTAAACCTGTCGTCAGATCATTTCTCGCTTCGATCCTATATGTGTCCATGTCTGCCCTGACTTGAGTTAAATCAGCCCTAACATTATTTACAGAGTGAGTGTTAATTTCTAAGTCCTGTCTTACATTGTTTATAGACTGAGTGTTAATCTCTAAGTCCTGTCTTACATTGTTTATAGACTGAGTGTTAATCTCTAAGTCCTGTCTTACATTGTTGACTTCCTGTCTAACCTGGTCCACATGACCACTGACATTGTTGACTTCCTGTCTAACCTGGTCCACATGACCACTGACATTGTTGACTTCCTGTCTAACCTGGTCCACATGACCACTTACAGTATTTACAGCCTGAGTATTCTGACCTAAGTCAGCAGTAATCCGTTGAAGATTGGCATTCACACCTGCCATCATCTCTCCAAACACACGACGAATAGTTTCCTCATCCATAGATAAGAAATATATGAGAAAGTGAGGGATCAATTTCTACTGGAACTTACAGCTATGATTAGTTACTTGGTGGTATAAAGCTTGCTTCATTTATATAAATATCACGAGTACAGCTGGAGTATGCAAACTAAGTGCTTCTACATTTACAAAGACAACGGTGAGCAAAGCAAAGTATTACATTTACTTAGGATGAGGCATCATCAAAGGAAATCCTATCCTTCATTTATCCAACACTAAAGCCTCACCCCATGGACTTCTATCAAACATGAATGCCATGCGGTCAATTGATCTGCAGTACGACTTTCTAAGTTCGTCCCAGTCCTGTCAATTTACCATTAATCAACATTAGGATCCTCAAAAAAACAACATGGTACTGAGGGTCACCACGTTAGCGTCGGCACATGAGTTGGGCGCCATTTTATGAGACCGTTTAGTTGATGTCAACAACCACGATGACTCAACTAACGACACATAAATCGAATAAAAAGAAAGTACCGTGAGGATCAGGTGACCTTCCATAAAGGCTAAAGCGGCACGAGAGTCCGTAGTCCACAGGGATCGTGGTACATGGTGACGATGGTCATAGACCGCCTAAGGAAAGGTTCACCTTAAAACTAGACTGAGAAAATAAACATCCAGACTCATGTAAAACACCGTGAAAAATTTATTAAAATTCACAAGCCCCTAGCCTAGTTCGGAGGGTTATAATCGGCTAGTCCGCAAATTAATAAATAAACTAAGATAAAGAACAGGTCCCCTACCTGAGAAGTTACTGAAAACCCTCGCGAAAGATCTAACTCACAATGATAAAGCAACAACAGCAACGCTAGGAATATGGCACGACGCAAGTCCCTAGTTCAAGTTACAAGATCAAGCTAATATCTGAATTTACATTTAACAGGGTAGCAAAACAAATCTAGGTTAGGATGGTACCATTTCGACATTTAAATTTAACATTAATTCAACTAGCTAAGTCCTATCAATTAACAAAATTTACGGCGATGACGTCCGTAAAAGAAAACAATTACATCCAAAAGCTAAGTGTACAGCCATGAAAAACAAACAATTTAATTATGCTTAATAACTATGTGCTAACAGCACACAATAAAGAAACATGTAGGGTTTAATACACTTGCCATCATAAATTAATAACGAAATAGACACAGTAGTTTTATTAAAAATTCCTGCCTACACCTTGGTTTACTCTTTGTAAACCATAGTCATCTAATGTGTATAGTTACGGTGACGAATGCGCAGTTGAGACCACGTCTGACATCGCATGGCCTGAGTTCCACAAGCTACGAACTCTAGGTTTGCACATGCTTCAGGTCGCTACAAAAATGTCAACTGTCCTAGTCATTTCCTCACAAGGAAATTATCTTCAACTGCACGGCTATGTCAACAGTTCCAGAATGCAAAGAACAAAGTTAGATAGAAAGAATCGTTAGTTAGGCTTGTTTTACAACAATTATGCATTTTATTATTAGAATGTCGGTTTATAGGTTTATCGTAGGTTTATGGCGAATAACATTGACAATAGCCTGGGCACGGAGTGTCTCCAACTGAGATCATTCTCCACCAAAAAGCCTCGACTCAACAGTCGGAATATAATCATCGAGTATAACAACTCGGACACACAATAACACGGGTTACCAGCGGCGCTAAGCTCGCGTTCAATAACTCTGGGATAGGCCTGTACAACAGTTACCTTCCAGTAACATCTGGTCAACGGGATCATCCCCGGACAAAGCATACAATAACATCCTGCTATAACAGGGTAGACTTCACCATCCTATAGAAAACCTTACATAACTGTACCTGTCATACGACAATACACGCAACAGAGCGCTAAACTAACAAAAACCGATCCATAAAACAAGTGATCAAATACAAGAGTGGAAACTGGTTTCCATAAGCAAAATAGCAATGAAAGGAAAAGCGAATACAAATTGTACTCTGTCCTCGTCTATAGTAGTTTTGTCTCACAATGAAGCAGGCGTGCTCTAGGTCACTGGGTTACATAACCAGTTTATTCAAGGCCGGCGATTTAATCAATACAAAACCTGCACTTGGCCGGTTCATAAAAAACATTACCATGTGTTACGGATCTCTACAGAGTCCGTGTATCAAATGCACGCTATAAATCTGAGTATAGTAATACACTTCCGTCTTTCTACAAAGACGTCTAAATGAAAGTAAACTTACAATAACTGAAGCTCTTTGCTTTAAAAATGCAACTCAGTAGTTGCTAGAACATCAAATAAAAACGTGTCTCACACGACACAAGAAAAATATGATAAATGTGGCACAGATTCACACACTAGATCTGTTTAATGATACGTTGGGAACCGCGTTCGATGCTAGGCAACGAAACATTCCTTCTAGTTGTTAGGTTCAAACATGACCAAGAATAGCTTCTGAGCTTATTCAAAATGAAATATAATGCATTTACAAACTGGTAGTTACTGTCGACTACCTAAATGATACGACCGTTCTAACGACAGTCAGGGGTGTAACAAAGGATGGCTGCGAAGAATGCAGTCAATTAATAACCAAGGCATCTGATTGCCATAACTACAGTCAGCAAAGACTTGAAAATTACCCCAAGTAGGGTTGAACAAAATAGCCTCAAAATGACTACGATCAGGTTCAGCAAAAGGGTAGGCATTGACGTTCCACGACGTTCACCAAGCTGCACCAGGGCTGACCAAAATGTCTGACCCCAAAGGTGTCTCACTCTAAACTGAAATAAATGACATCTAACTAATCTAGTTACATCCCTACCTAGAAAAATGGCTGACACTGAGTGTGGTTGATTCACAAACTACATTATAACTACTATACCACCAGAAACTAGAACAAAGAAGGGGTGTGACAAAAACTCACGAAATGGAGGAGCTCTCACTCAGCTCTCTATTCCACAACAAGGGTTGTACATAAACCTCTCTGGCTCTCTGGATCGGTATCCTCCTCATCAGGATTCCCATCTGGACTCCCCCAAAGACCAGGGTTCGATTTGTCCCTGTCGACATCTTCGTGGATATGCCTGGAAATGGCATTTTGGCTCCTTCCCTCTCGTTCATCGTTCTGGAAGTTCCACCATCATGCTGGTTCCTGTAGAAACGTCACCCCCCCATACTGGGATGGTATTAGCCCATGGTGACTGCTTCAACCATGGTGAATAAAAGTCCAATCACGTGGGTAGCGAAATAAGTTGCGTGATTATTCATCCTCTCACTTCCAAAATTACAATGTCCGTCGTGACTATTATAGGCTTCAATTATAAGATACGACACAGCCTTAATCTTGCAGATGTGGATTAGCATGTGAGCTAATACTATTTTATAATGCTGCACGTGCTAGTGACGCTACTTTTGTATCACGCAGCATCCGTGAATTATACGACGTTTCAAAGATGAAATTTCCACTTTGGCAATTTAAATATCTCATACTATTATAATCACACTTATTCAGGATAATTGTAACACTATTACCTGTATATTTCCACTAGGCATCTGCCCTCCACATACGCGTGGGTAATATGTGATGTCACAGCAATGTTGTGCAATACACTATACTTGCCAATAATTATTTCCCAAGCTTCTTATTTAATTCACTGGACTTCATCGACAGTGAATATTAGTATTTGCTTACTCGATGGCACCTTATAATCACTTTTAACGCTAAACAGCGGATATTCTTCTACGTCTCGTAGGACAAATGTAATTCCACGCCTACACAAGGCGGATTCTCAAGACGCAGTGCTCCGGTACTGGGTGTCTCTAGAAAGTAGGTCGTCAAAACGAAAACGTTGAGCGACTACTTACGTTCCTTTTTGCGTATCTGCAAGGGTATTACCTTACCTAAAGTAAAAATAAACATTCTCCAAAATGTTTTAATAATGCAGCATGACGAAATGGAATATTCTGAGTCTCGTAGGAAAGATAAAAATAATTAATAAGACCTCAGATAATAATTAGCAGTTTACACCAAAGTCAAAAGTGCGATTCACCGCTACTTCAAAGTATCGCGTGATCTCTCAGCTTCACGTGGCTTCCTGGGTGTGTTCAAAAGTACAACATCCCATCATAAATGCTCTGTCATAAAAAAATATCACATGAACCATAGCTCAGCGGGTTCAGTACAACATGACGACCATCCGAAATATTTAGATGGATCTCAATATCTACGAATCTATTACAGCAATCAAAGTGAGTTGTTTTAAGTTCATAGGGGCTATGAACATAAGTTCACCTATAGGACTTTCAGTAACCTGGTGATCACAAATCCAACATGGCGGCGACGCGAAATATAAATATTCACATGGTCGTTTCTCGCAATTTAACCATCCGAGTGCAGTGACACTTGGTACAGTAAATCCTTATACAAATGTTAATCCACTGGCATCTAATATTTTTCAATTGTTTCCATAACCATAAGATGGCAGCTGTGCGAAATTTTAAAATCTCGTTTCTGCTTCTTGTGTTATAATCATGCGATTGAAGTTTGAATACTACACGTACACAATAATCCTAATTACAAAATCAGCAAAGAGTTACTAAAAATCTTAAAACACCGCCTTTCCAACGACAAAAACAACTCTGTAAAGAAACCAACGGAATTAGTAACACCATTGAACACCCTACAAATGAAACCTAGCTTAAGGCTTGTATCTATCGATGTAACCAACATGTACACCAATATTCCTATTAATGATGCAATCAACACTATCGAAAATAACTTAAAATCCAATAATTCGGCAAAAGAAACTGAAGAGATTGTGAGATTACTGAGGGTCGTCCTCAGCCAAAACGTGTTTCAATTCGACAATTTATTGTAAAGCTTTCATATTCCATATTTCGGAAAGCCTTACAAACTTCGCATGCTATCGGCAATCAGTCCAATCACCCCAGTACGCATAAATTAGCGGGGTTCAATTCAATGGTGCACAGAGCTTTAAACATGCCCATGTCAAAAGATAATTATAATAAGGAAATAAGAACCATTAAACAAATAGCAAAAGAAGACAATTTCCCGCCAAGCAAAATAGACCAACTTGTAGCCAAACATAAAAATAAAGATAAAATTATTCCAAAACCGGATATTAATGAGAAAAAATTCGCGCGCTTCAACTATGTGAATGCGAACACATATAAAATCACTAATCTATTCATAAAGCAAGGCATAAAAATAGCATTCACAACAAATAATACGACCGGGAGCACCTGCAAAATAGTAATCAAAATAAACAAGACCCGTATTCAAAGTCATGGGTATATTCTATTACATGCCAAGACACTGGTTGTCAAGCTAATTACATTGGGCAGAGCGGAAGACGAGTGGATACACGTTATAATGAACATAGGAATGCGATAAGATACGGAACACATTCAGTCGTATGCGAATATTTGTGTGGCACGGGGCACATCTTTACTAAAGTCGAAACTGACCTAAAAATAATTCATCACGAATCGAAAGGCAGAGCTCTCGACATAAGGGAAGCAATCGACATTCACCTAGCCAAACGAAACAATCCCAACAATCTAAACGAACACACTTTTATGGAGAGTTCACCTCTTTTCACTCTACTAAAAACACACCCTGTCGAAAACAAGACACAACTTAGCGATACAGCCAAGCTAGATAAAAATAAGGGGAGAATAGCGGTGGTTATAGGTAAATGTTATTTGGATCAGGTGTACTTTGTACTTTTTTCTGCAATAAACCTAGGCCGTTATGCGCGGCCGTATTAAAGGTGCCGGGACGTCTTCAATAGACCGTGTACCGCTTAGTTTAAATGGCTTTTTAGTCCACGCGGGGCGAAGATAGTTCCACGGTCTTTAATAATTGTAGATCTTCCTGTATTCAATAACATACATTCTTATCTAGACTTGGCAACGTCACACAAATAAACATGGCACTGACCTCAGAACGAACATAGTAACAAAAGGGGGAGAAAGGGTAAAACCAGTCTCGTCCAGTGGACACCCGGGTTAGTCGACTATAACTGGTACCAGAGTGAACACGAAGTGCTTGAATTCCCAGTTAGGAAGACAACCGGATAAGTATCAGCCTGTATTATTACAGTATAACCATAGTTGATGTTGTATAACCATATAATCACCCCGAAAACACAAACTCCGGATTTTTATCACCATTTTAGAATTTCACCTAACATTAGATATACCACATTTAGCACACACTGACAGTTGCATTACCAACACTGCAACTAAATAATTGTACATAGGCCTATTGTATATATTTTTCACCTGTATTCTCAAACATAGATGCTATAGCCTGAGTGTAATGGATCTGATGATGATCGCTTGACGATCGAAACTGGTGATCCTAGTGTATTTATTAATCTCATGTAATTTATTTCAGGATTAGGGCATAACCCAGCTCTTTTTGGGTACATTCGTGTTGACCGACTGAAAAGCACCAAACTTTTGTTTACTTAGGCAACACTGAAAATGACTTCAAACCTCACAATGCTTTATCTAGAACAAGAACCACCTTATCGCACGGTGAGGAGTAGGTAATCCATTGCAACAGGGGCTTTGTTATTGACTGGTGACTTATAGCTCGTGACGTTAGATATGGACATCCACTCCCCCCTCCTGTTATTTATTTGTTTACAACCTCTGCGCGGTTCACCTAACGTTGGGAAATAACAAGAATCGGAACATATATAAATTGCACTCAGGGGGAGCACACACCATTCGTCTGCTTAAGACGTTCAACCAACATAAGACGTTTCCGGAACTTCACAACAAACTACAAAAGTCAAGTGAAAAAAAATGAATGGACTACTGGTGAGATATCTTCATTTTCTTTGTTGCTATTTTTGATGTTGATTTATTTAGGAAGTTTGCGACATCATGTTCATAAGAGGTTTCTTTTCAAGTTCCGATGGAGGGTATAGAAATAAGACGTTGAAGTACCAAACTGATTTTACTACTAAATGTTTGCTTGGTTTATTCTTATGCCTCAACATATTCGCCAAAACGATTGAAACATTAGTCGTATCCGTTACACCAGCTTTCCAATGCCCTTGGCAAAAAAATTCTGCCATCACTGAGGTGGGCACGTGTGGAGAGTCTCCTGAAGTGTTTCCATTTGGCGAGCCGTTGCCGCGCAAACCTACCTTCAATTCTCGAAAAAGGTGAAAATCATTCACGACCGCACTGTGCCAACGTTACGGTAGACTTTCTCAAAGAAAGAAGTGTTGCACCATCTGCCATTTAGTCCAAACCAGCACAGAATAATTTTCACTTTTTCTGAATATTCAAGATTCATGCCAATGATTTTGTCTAGAATAATGGCGAAATTATGTTCGTAATACTGACATTTCTAATTAGTTCGAAGTAAAACTGAAATAGTGTAGCCTAATAGAGCGCTACAGTTGGCAGCCCTTCTGACTCTGAATATATTCTTAGTTCCATCTCTTAAGCTACAGAATGCACATACAAGATTTGGTTGAAGTCCAATGGATAATATGGACGTTTCATGCAGTTATACATTGCATCTATCAGCGCGCGTTAAATCATGTTGGCAACAATGTCTTGTATGTTTTGCTTAGAATCATTCTGAGATATTATGATCTATTATCGTGCCAATTTTGGATGAAATACATTTGTTAGTAACTTATAGAAGTTGGATGAATTTCCTGGCTCGTCCAGGGTTTATATTGAAATCTGCCACAAAGAGATCAGATCTGCTTCTTCTCCAACACTAACTTCTAAAATAATTGTCGTATAATTTTGAAAAATATGTCTCATGAAAGCTCTCGTTTTAAACGTAAAAGAGTTTCTTTGATCACGAAAATCGATCACACAATTCCAAGATATTAAATAATTGGCTCCTCAGATGCGTGGGTAGTGTGGTTTATTTTTCCCTCTCTCCTATATTTGGGCTCGGGGAATAACTATCGACGTAATACCGCGTATACACTTCTTTCCTGTGCAATTATTATAACCTTTTTCCACACACAAAAATCTCCTTTCCAGAATGATCAACAGTGATGGGTTCATTTCTTACTTAAATGCTTGCAAATGGCTTAATTTTAATTATTTCTCTTCTTGCGTCATTGCGATGCTGCCATTTTATAGCTGAGTAAGACCTTTTCCGAAACTCCTTCTCACTCACTCGCAGTGGAAAGCTACCAGCTCTATTAACAATCATGCGCTAGCTTCTTATCGATGCGTCAGGCGTGATCTCATGCCCGCGTGACTAGTGGTCACATTGTAACAGCCCAGCTTCTTATTAACCCTTAAAATCATACAAATTCATTCTAAAAACTGCATTATTTCCTCTCCTTTTTTACATATAAAGGTATTGATTCGACGCTCGAACCAATCCACATGGGTTCAGTACGTCGTTGTGGTAACATCTTGTTGCCAAGTTCACAGCTAGGTGCTACTTGAAATTGATCGTCTGCAGTCCTTACCTGAATTACAGTTAACACACGAATACAGCCATCACAATTAACACTGGCTAACAGACAGAGTCCACACACACCCAAAGTACACGGGGCTACATGTCCACGTTGTCACATTCCCTAATCTGAGGAACCAACCAACCTGTATTCATTTAACATTCATTCAATTTCATTATATTCCTTATTATCACGGGCAGATGACGCAGATGTTTCTCCCCTTAAAACAACAATTGCATACTATGTTGCACTAGGGAATATTACACATCTGAATTAAGATATTGTCGCTTCTGTGGTTAGTCTTTGAAGGTCCCTAAAGCTGTAGAATGCTTTTATTGCTGCGACTGTATGTGAAATCTAAAAGATTTCAAGTTAGACAAACTTTCTACGGGCTTAGCTGATAGTGTCAGTGTGTCTTTTACCGAGCGTTTACCTCCATTCCCGATTTTTTTTATTTTTTTTCATTTTCTGATGATGTATTGTGAAATTGTTTCCATCTGCCCACATATCAAGTTCGTTTATGATCCTTTATGTTCGACTATGTCGATATGTAATTATTATACAACTCCAATTTCCACACATATTGCCTTACATTCGTAAGATTCCACCGACAATTTTAGTGAATACTGTTGTTGACATAAACAAACCAGAACGTCATGGAGGAAGCAGCCGTATGACATTAGTTCCACGGAAATTATAATTTAGCTCTCTGTTCAGTAAATGTATTTCTTATGCGAGGCTTTCCCGCCGAATGTCATACCTGTTCTATTTGGGACTCAATATTGATTTGCCTTCCGTTGACATTCTATACGCATCGAATTTGAAGAATAACTAGTTGATAACACGATACATTTTAATTTAAAGCGTTTGTAACAGCCTATTTTGTGTTATTTGACCAAAATAACAAAATGATCCAACATAGTACCTGTGCGCTATCTGTTGGTGCTACTTCAGGATAAACAATATGTCAAAGCTTTGGGATTAGTAATTGGGTAGAGAGCAAATGCTGAGCCCACACGATTCCCAAGAAGAAGAATCCAACCGACAGAATCTCGACAGATATTTATGAATATTTATGTGAGAACATATATTAAAGTTAAAATTATCGTCGAACATAAACAGTCGTATGCAACTCGCCGATAATGGTATTTAAGACACTCGTATGGAAATTATAAAACTCGCCTCGCTCGTTTCATAAACATACTCGTGGCCTAATTATTGCCATTATAGGCTCGTTGCATAATGTACTATGTGCTATGTCGGTTGATCCTATCCGCATTACATCAGTGTAGATGACAATCATTGCAGGGCTGTTTTTGGTGTTTTTTGTGATATCAGCTGTCATTACGTTGAATAGCATTGGACTCATTATGATCTCCTTATAGAACGCCACTTGTTAGCCTATTTTTATTTACGAAAAAAAATAGGCTTGTGAGATCATCTTATGTCCGTGTTTCTGACTGTGTGTGTGTGTGTGTGTGATGGTGTGTGTCTCCCCTAATAACTTCTAAACGGCTGGAGCGATTTCAATGAAACTTAGTAAGTTTATAGGACTATTACGGACGACCCCGACCGTGCCCTTAAAATGTTGTTACGTCTCACCAACCCAACATGGCGGCTGTGCGAAATATTTCACCGGCATTCAATATCTCCGAAACTATTACTGGTATCACCCTGGAATATTTTACAGAGATAAGGGGAACTACTAGAAGTTCACCTATGTGACGTTTGAAAACCTGATAACTACAAAACCAACATGGCGGCCAAGCGAAGTTGCGACATTTAAATAGACGTTTCTCGCGATTTAACCAACCAAACGCAATAAAACTTGGTACAGTATATGCTTATACACATTGTAATGCACCGACATCCAACTTCGATCAATTGTTTACATAACCTCAAGATGGTGGCTGTGCGAAATAATTCACCGGAATTCTATATCTCTGAAACTATTAGCGGTATCAACCTGATATTTTGTACGGAGATAAAGGGTACTACTGCATGTTCATCTATACCACTTTCAAAAACCGGTTAACAACAAAACAAATATGGTGGCCAAGCGAATTTGAAAATTTTAAATAGACCTTTTTCTAGATTTAATGATCTAAACGCAATGAAACTTGGTACATCAAATGTTTATACACAATGTAATGCACTGGTATCTAATTTATTTCAATTGTTTTCATAACCTCAAGTTGGCGACTGCGAATTTTTAAAATTAAGATTTATTTTTGTGTCGTAATCATGCGATCGAAGTGAAAGTTTGAATAATGAACCCAGTCAATAATTTTCCCTTAATGGCACATGACTATATGGCCTATTCATATAACAATACAACATGACGACCATCCGAAATATTTAGATGGATCTCAATATCTACGAATCTATTACAGCAATCAAACTGAGTTGTTTTATGTTCATAGGGGCTATGAACATAAGTTCACCTATAGGACTTTCAGTAACCTGGTGATCACAAATTCAACATGGCGGCGACGCGAAATATAAATATTCACATGGTCGTTTCTCGCAATTTAACCATCCGAGTGCAGTGACACTTGGTACAGTAAATCCTTATACAAATGTTAATCCACTGGCATCTAATATTTTTCAATTGTTTCCATAACCACAAGATGGCAGCTGTGCGAAATTTTAAAATCTCGTTTTTGCTTCTTGTATTCTAATCATGCGATTGAAGTTTGAATACTACACGTACACAATAATCCTTATTACAAAATCAGCCAACAGTTACTAAAAATCTTAAAACACCGCCTTTCCAACGACATAAACAACTCTGTAAAGAACCCAACGGAATTAGTAACAGCATTGAACACCCTACAAATGAAACCTAGCTTAAGGCTTGTATCTATCGATGTAACCAACATGTACACCAATATTCCTATTAATGATGCAATCAACACTATCGAAAATAACTTAAAATCCAATAATTCGGCAAAAGAAACTGAAGAGATTGTGAGATTACTGAGGGTCGTCCTCAGGCAAAACGTGTTTCAATTCGACAATTTATTGTAAAGCTTTCATATTCCATATTTCGGAAAACCACACAAACTTCGCATGCAATCGACAGTCTAATCACCCCAGTACGCATAAATTAGCGGGGTTCAATTCAATGGTGCACAGAGCTTTAAACATACCCATGTCAAAAGATAATTATAATAAGGAAATAAGAACCATTAAACAAATAGCAAAAGAAGACAATTTCCCGCCAAGCAAAATAGACCAACTTGTAGCCAAACATAAAATTAAAGATAAAATGATTCCAAAACCGGACATTAATGAGAAAAAATTCGCGTGCTTCAACTATGTGAATGCGAACACATATAAAATCACTAATCTATTCATAAAGCAAGGCATAAAAATAGCATTCACAACAAATAATACGACCGGGAGCAGTTGCAAAATAGTAATCTAAATAAACAAGACCCGAATTCAAAGTCATGGGTATATTCTATTACATGCCAAGACACTGGTTGTCAAGCTAATTACATTGGGCAGAGCGGAAGACGAGTGGATACACGTTATAATGAACATAGGAATGCGATAAGATACGGAACACATTCAGTCGTATGCGAATATTTGTGTGGCACGGGGCACAGCTTTACTAAAATCGAAACTGACCTAAAATAATTCATCACGAATCGAAAGGCAGAGCTCTCGACATAAAGGAAGCAATCGACATTCACCTAGCCAAACGAAACAATCCCAACAATCTAAATGAACACACTTTTATGGAGAGTTCACCTCTTTTCACTCTACTAAAAACACACCCTGTCGAAAACAAGACACAACTTAGCGATACAGCCAAGCTAGATAAAAATAAGGGGAGAATAGCGGTGGTTATAGGTAAATGTTATTTGGATCAGGTGTACTATGTACTTTTTTCTGCAATAAACCTAGGCCGTTATGCGTGGCCGTATTAAAGGTGCCGGGACGTCTTCAATAGACCGTGTACCGCTTAGTTTAAATGGCTTTTTAGTCCACGCGGGGCGAAGATAGTTCCACGGTCTTTAATAATTGTAGATCTTCCTGTATTCAATAACATACATTCTTATCTAGACTTGGCAACGTCACACAAATAAACATGGCACTGACCTCACAACGAACATAGTAACAAAAGGGGGAGAAAGGGTAAAACCAGTCTCGTCCAGTGGACACCGGGGTTAGTCGACTATAATTGGTACCAGAGTGAACACGAAGTGCTTGAATTCCCAGTTAGGAAGACAACCGGATAAGTATCAGCCTGTATTATTACAGTATAAGCATAGTTGATGTTGTATAACCATATAATCACCCCGAACACACAAACTCCGGATTTTTATCACCATTTTAGAATTTCACCTAGCATTAGATATACCACATTTAGCACACACTGACAGTTGCATTACCAACACTGCAACTAAATAATTGTACATAGGCCTATTGTATATATTTTTCACCTGTATTCTCAAACATAGATGCTATAGCCTGAGTGTAATGGATCTGATGATCATCGCTTGACGATCGAAACTGGTGATCCTAGTGTATTTATTAATCTCATGTAATTTATATCAGGATTAGGGCATAACCCAGCTCTTTTTGGGTACATTCGTGTTGACCGACTGAAAAGCACCAAACTTTTGTTTACTTAGGCAACACTGAAAATGACTTCAAACCTCACAATGCTTTATCTAGAACAAGAACCACCTTATCGCACGGTGAGGAGTAGGTAATCCATTGCAACAGGGGCTTTGTTATTGACTGGTGACTTATAGCTCGTGACGTTAGATATGGACATCCACTCCCCCCTCCTGTTATTTATTCGTTTACAACCTCTGCGTGGTTCACCTAACGTTGGGAAATAACGAGAATCGAAACATATATAAATTGCACTCAGGGGGAGCACACACCATTCGTCTGCTTAAGACGTTCAACTAACATAAGACGTTTCCGGAACTTCACAACAAACTACAAAAGACAAGTGAAAAAAATGAATGGACTACTGGTGAGATATCTTCATTTTCTTTGTTGCTATTGTTGATGTTGATTTATTTAGGAAGTTTGCGACATCATGTTCATAAGAGGTTTCTTTTCAAGTTCCGATGGAGGGTATAGAAATAAGACTTTGAAGTACCAAACTGATTTTACTACTAAATGTTTGCTTGGTTTATTCTTATGCCTCAACATATTCGCCAAAACGATTGAAACATTAGTCGTATCCGTTACACCAGCTTTCCAATGCCCTTGGCAAAAAAATTCTGCCATCACTGAGGTGGGCACGTGTGGAGAGTCTCCTGAAGTGTTTCCATTTGGCGAGCCGTTGCCGCGCAAACCTACCTTCAATTCTCGAAAAAGGTGAAAATCATTCACGACCGCACTGTGCCAACGTTACGGTAGACTTTCTCAAAGAAAGAAGTGTTGCACCATCTGCCATTTAGTCCAAACCAGCACTGTATAATTTTCACCTTTTCTGAATATTCAAGATTCATGCCAATGATTTTGTCTAGAATAATGACGAAATTATGTTCGTAATACTGACATTTCTAATTAGTTCGAAGTAAAACTGAAATAGTGTAGCCTAATAGAGCGCTACAGTTGGCAGCCCTTCTGACTCTGAATATATTCTTAGTTCCATCTCTTAAGCTACAGAATGCACATACAAGATTTGGTTGAAGTCCAATGGATAATATGGACGTTTCATGCAGTTATACATAGCATCTATTAGCGCGCGTTAAATCATGTTGGCAACAATGTCTTGTATGTTTTGCTTAGCATCATTCTGAGATATTATGATCTATTATCGTGCCAATTGTGGATGAAATACATTTGTTAGTAACTTATAGAAGTTACATGCATTTAAAAATTGGACCTATCAGCAGGCTTCAATCATGTTGGCAGCACTGACGTATATTAGTTACTCCAAATTAATTTTGAATATTAGGTACTATACGTGTGCAATGTTTCGAGCTGTTGGCTTGCATACTTTATGAAATATTGTTATTAGGATAAAAACAAGTAGTTCCGTGAAGAACTATACAGCCTATTTTTATATATCCTACTTATGTTAACTGCCACAATCAACATACAAAATTTCAGTTTAATTGCTGTAACAGATTCGTAGATATTGAGAACCGTCTAAATATTTCAGATGGTCGCCAGGTTGGATTTTTATTTTTGTACTATTACATTAAGATTATTGTGTACGTGTGGTATTCAAACTTCAATCGCATGATTAGAACACAAGAAGTAAAAACGAGATTTTAAAATTACGCACAGCAGCCATCTTGTGATAATGCAAACCATTGAAATAAATTAGATGCCAGTGGATCAACATTTGTATAAGCATTTAACGTGCAACGTTTCACGGCACTCGGATAGTTATTTCGCGAGAAACGTCCATTTAAATATTTATACTTCGCGTCGCCGCCATGTTTGATTTGTGCTCACCAGGTTCCTGAAAGTCCTATAGGTGAACATATGTTCATAGTCTCTATGAACATAAAAAAATCAGTTTGGTTGCTGTAAAAGATTCATAGATATTGAGAACCGTCTAAATATTTCGGGAGCTCACCATTTAGGAGTGTTATGTGTATTGGCCATAGAGTTATGTACCATTCAAGGACAATTATTGTCTAGGTTCATTATTCAAACTTTCACTTCGCTCGCATGATTACGACACAAGAAATTAAAACTTAATTTTAAAATTTCGCACAGCCGCCATCTTGAGGTTATGTAAGCAATTGAATTAAATTAGATGGCAGTGCATTACAATCTGAAAAATCAATTACTGTACTACATTTCACTGCGCTCAGAGAGTTAAATCACGAGAAAAGTCTATTAATATATTTTAAATTCGCTTGGTCGCCATGTTCGTTTCGTACTTTGCAGGTTTATGAAATATACTTAGGTATACCTGTATCAGTACCCTTTATCACCGTACAAAATTGCAGGGTGATATCTGTAATAGTTTCGGAGATATAGAATGTCAGTGAAATATTTCGCACAGCCGCCATTTTGAGGTTATGTAAACAATTGAACTAAATTAGACTCCAGTGCATTACAATGTGTATAAACATTTGCTGTATCAAATTTCATTACATTTAGATAGTTAAATCGCGAGAAAATTCTATTTAAATGTCTCAACTTCGCTTGGCCGCCATGTTGGTTATGTAGTCACCAGGTTTTTGAAAGTCTCATAGGTGAACTTCTATGAGTGCCCTTTATCACCGCACACAATTTCAGGGCGATATCGGTAATAGTTTCGGAGATATTGAATGCTAGTGAAATATTTCGCACAGCCGCCATGTTGGATTGGAGAGACGTAACAAAATTTGAAGGGCACGGTCGAGGTCGCCGGGAATAGTGCTATGAACTTACCGAGTTTCATTGAAATCGCTCCAGCCGTTTCGATTTTATTAGGGGGGGACACACACACGAATCACACACACACGCACACACACACACACACACGCGCGCACACGCACACACACACGGAAAAAAGGTGATCTCATAAGCCTATTTTTTTCAAAATTGAAAATAGGCTAAAAATGAAGAGAACACTTATCAACAGTTGGCAGCTCTGGTTGATTTTATGAATACTTATAATCATATCAGTTATGGTACACATAGTACATACGAAATTGATAGTATGGAAGTAACAGGCATATAACGGTATGACCCATTAGTAGCCGTAGAATCATGTTGGCAACACAGTCATGTATGGCCTCCTGAAAATTAAACTGAAATATTATTGTCTACTACCAGCAGTGCCCGGCTTCGCCTGGTGGATTTGTTTGTTTTATGGATGACAATGAATACTACTACAGAACTGGCATATAATACTTAAACTAACAAAACAAATATTAAAAAATATAACTTTTTGTGGTGGTGGGGGTGATAAGTAGTACAGTATAATGGACGTAACATTCAGGTCATTTTCCCGTAATGATAATGACAATAATGAATAGGGAAACGGCTATTTACTAACAACAGTAATGACACATGTAATTTACAAACGAATTGAAAAATAAGGTTAGAAATAGGAGTATGTGACATTGCCTAGGGCCTATATCTGATTGGCTGTTAGAAAAGTAGAGATCATTAGTGTCGTCTTTTGTCACATAGTGCCATAGGAAAAATAATCAGAGCACTTTGGAAAACTTCGGCTGTCCCCAGCTCCTGAAGTAGCAATAGTGTCATTTATCGCCACATACCACTCAAGGCTAAGGATCTGAATACATGAAAGTAAGTTTGATAGCACCAACGCTTATTGCAGCTGATTACCTCTATGTCCTGCACCAACATCATCGCACTTATACAGAGGCATAATATTTTCATGATGATTACTGTTTTATGGGGCCTAAGATATCTCCTTGCAATAATTACTCCCAGTGACTCCAATTTATAAGCAGCGCAAGTTGTAACAATTTTCCCAATTCTGGTAGGGCTGACGTGATGCAGCTCGCATTGCCAGCCAACAATTGACTTATTAAAATATTCTTGCAGCTACACTATACGGACATGAATGGTTCTAGGACCTTAAAACGTAGTTTTCAAGTTCATTTTGTCTCTTGTTCTAAATGGAGGGAATGGAGAGAGTTGTCCAAGATATCAAGTGGGCAGTGTTACCCGTAGGGTTCCAAAGGGTAAGTACATTAAGTTTGGTTAAGATCGGTGCAACGATGTAGACCTGTGCCAAAGGGCCTAAATGCAGGGAATGGAGTGGTCTGTCCGAAATTTCACGTAGACAGTGTTACTCGTCGGGTTCCAAAGGGTAAGTACGTAAAATTTGGTTCAGATCAGTGAAACGGTGTAGATTTGTGCCAAAGGGCCTAAATAGAGGGAATGGAGTGAGCTGTCCGAAATTTCATGTGAACAGTGTTACTCGCAGGGTTCCAGAGGTTAAGTATATACAATTTTGTTCAGATCGGTGAAACGGTGTAGATTTGTATAAGTAACAGGCAGACAAACCAACATTGAGCTTTATACCGTATTTTCACATGCTAGTGCAACAATCACAATAACGCAGGTTATCACAAACATCCTACGCACACACCCATGTACACGGAGCAACATGACCACGATGTCTAAGCCCCGCAAATGAAATAACAACTGTCTACACATGAACACTGCAAAACGGTGATAGGAGAATGTAGGAATGTTTGCCACTTCAGAGTAAATCGTTGTTGCATCTGGGTGATACGTTGTAGACAATAGAATTGTCTGTCTGTCTTTCTGTGTATCTTTATGTACGCCTATAAATCGTGTTCGGATGCTTGGTGCATCGTAAAATTAGGTATGGTAAACATGAGTCAATACACCAATCATTTATAAAACACCTCACCGTACTTTTCATACAGTAGAAGGGTGGATATAGGGAAAAACTTCTCAAAATACATGCTAAAATAGGCGAAATATAAAAATTATCCTAGAAGGACGATCAAAGCATATGTTGCGCTTCTCCATGAGAGACACAAAATTCGCGAGTCTATAAGGTGTCTCCGAAAACCACATTTTAAGGCACTTAAATTAACAGTGCGTGTGATATTCCCAGAAAACTAACTTCGTTCTGATAAACTTATGAAGGAATGACAAACCGCTAACCATTGCAACAATAGCTCAATTGATAATGTCTGGCGTTCATATATAACACCGTTCGAAGAACGGGTACTTCTGCTAGTATATATAAAAATCAATGTTACGTGATAGTATGTATGTGGGTGTGTATGTCTCATATGCGTTCATACACCACCCATCCGATTGCGCTGAAACTTGGGTGAGTTGTTGATTACTCTCCAAGGAAGGTTTCTGGCTTAGTAAATCCATTTTACAATAGGCAGCGCACGAGTAGATTCAACAAATGAGCGACGACGCGCGAAGCATTTCGACACAGTCCCGTATTTGTTCGTAAACCTTTCATCCTATTGCGATGAAACTTGGGTGAGAAGTTGTTTTCACTCCAGGGAAGGTTCCAACTTAGTAAATACATTTCACAGTAGATAGGGCACGAGTAGATTCAACAAATGAGGGACGACACGCAAAGCGTTTCCACAAAGTCCCGTATGCATTCATATACCATTCGTCCGATAGCTATGAAACTTGGGTTAGATGTTGTGCATACTTCAGGGAAGGTTTCTGCCTTAGTAAATCCACTTTACAATAGGCAGCGCGCGAGTAGATTCAACAAATGACCCATGACGCACGAAGCGATTCAACAAAGTCACGTATGCGTTCATATACCATTAGTCCGATAGCGATGAAACTTGGGTGATATGTTGTGTACACTCCAGGAAAGGTGTCTGGCTTAGTAAATCTACTTTACAATAGGCAGCGCACGATTAGATTCAATAAATGAGCTACGACGCGCGAAACGTTTCAAGAAAGTCCCGTATGCGTTCATATACCATTCGTCCGATTGCGATTAAACTTGGGAGAGATGTTGTGTACACTCGAGGAAAGGTGTCTGGCTTAGTAAATCTACTTTACAATAGGCAGTGCACAATTAGATTCAACAAATGAGCTACGACGCGCGAATCGTTTCAACAAAGTTCCGTATGCGTTCATATACCATTCGTCCGATAGCGATTAAACTTTGGTGAGATGTTGTGTACACTCCAGGGAAGGTTTCTGGCTTAGTAAATCCATTTAATAATTGATAGCGCACAGGTAGATTCAACAAATGAGCGACGACGCGCGAAGCGATTCAACAAAGTCCCGTTTGCGTTCAAATACCTTTCGTACGATAGCAATGAAACTTGGGTGAGTAAATACATTTTACAGTACATAGCGCACGAGTAACTTCAACTAATGAGTGACGACACGCAAAGCGTTTCAAGAAATTCCCGTATGCATTCATATACCATTCGTCCGATAGCCATGAAACTTGGGTTAGATGTTGTGTACTCTTCAGGGAAGGTTTCTGGCTTAGTAAATCCACTTTACAATAGGCAGCGCGCGAGTAGATTCAACAAATGAGCGACGACGCGCACACCGTTTCAACAAAGTCCCGTATGTGCGCATATACCATTCGTCCGATAGCAATTAAACTTGGGTGAGTAAATACATTTCTCAGTAGATAGTGCACGAGTAGATTCAACAAATGAGTGACGACACGCAAAACGTTTCAAGAAAGTCCCGTATGCCTTTATATACCAATCGTCCGATAGCTATGAAACTTGGGTTAGATGTCGTGTACACTTTTGGGAAGGTTTCTGGCTGAGTAAATCCACTTTACAATAGGCAGCGCACGTGTAGATTCAACAAATGAGCTACGACGCGTGAAGCGTTTCAATAAAGTCACGTATGCGTTCATATACCATTCGTCCGATAGCGACGAAACTTGGGTGAGATAGTGAGTACACTCTAAGGAAGGATTCTGGCTTAGCAAATATACTTTACAATAGGTAGCGCACGAGTAGATTCAACAAATGAGCGACGACGCACGAAGCGTTTCAACAAAGTACCGTACGCGTTCATATAGGCCTACCATTCGTCCGATAACGACGAAACTTGGCTGATATGTGGTGTACAGTCCAGGGAAGGTTTTTGACTTAGAAAATCCATTGCACAATAGGTAGCGCACGAGTAGATTCAACTAATGAGCGAAGGCACGCGAATCGCTTCAACAAAGTCCCGTATGCCTTCATATAGGCCTACTATTCATCCAATTGCGATGAAACTTGGGTGAGTTGTTGTGCAAACTGCAGGGAACGTTTCTAATTTACTAAGTCCGTTGTATAATGGGTTGAGCACGAGTAGTTTCAACAAATGAGGGACGGCGCACAAACCGTTTCAACAAAGTTCCATCTGCGTTCATATACCATTCATCCGATTGTGATGAAACTAGAGTGAGTTTTTGTGCACACTGCAGGGAAGGTTTCTGACTTAGTAAATATATTGTACAATAGGTAGCGCGCGAGTTGATTCAACAAATGAGTGACGGCGCGCGAATCATCTAAACAAATTCCCGTAAGCGTTCATATGCCATTCATCCGATTACGATGAAACTTTGATGATTTGTTGTGAATACGCCAGGGAAGGTTTTCGACTTAGTAAATCCATTTTACAATAGGTAACGCACGAGTAGATGCAACAAATGAGTGACGATGCGTGAAGTGTTTCAGCAGAGTTCCATCTGAGTTCATATACCATTCATCCGATTGCGATGAAACATTGGTGAGTTGTTGCGCACGCTCCCACAAATGTTTCAAAATTAGTAAATCCATTTTACGATAGCTTAGAGGCAGTTAACTGAAATTAAAGAAAAAATTGTGTGTCCAAAAGCACTTCAAGAAACCAAATTACAATGCCAACACTTTCTTTGATTGGCATTGCAACGCATGCCGGGTACAGCTTGTCTTATATTATATACTAGCTGAAGTACCCGTGCTTCGCTACGCGTCATAAATAAATTAAAATGTGAAGGTGACAGTTAAAACAGGGGATAGGCGAGGTGCTGCGCAGAGGGAGATTAAGGATGGAACATTTTGTCCAACTTCACCGCTCGGAGTTGACCGTGTTTTATAGCACAAATTTAGGTTTTACTCGCTAACCGTTGGAGATATCATTCGGAAAGAAAATGTAATTTTAAACCTCGTATATGCCAACAAAAGTTTGCTATATCTTAGCGTTTTCTTTTTATTTGAAACGGAAATATGAAAGTTTGTAACCAAAGGGTGTAGTGACGTCACTAAAATGGTCGCCATCTTTAAATAGTGCAAAGTATTGAAATCAAAAGTACCCTATATGTTAACCAGGTAAATCAGCTACTTCCATGTAAAATTCATGTAAATCGGACTTGTGGTACTTGCGTGATTGAGTAATACACAGACACACACCATCTCATTTTTAGCCTCGCTTCGCCAACGTCATAGTCGTGTCATATTGTTATTCAATGAAATGCAGGTTTAACCCCGTTAACACCCCTTTAGAACCCGAATACCCAAAAATCCCTCCTTAGTAGACGTTTTCGACACACAACAAACATATCCCCAAAATATAATTCTTTTAACTTTAATAGTTTTGGTTGGTCGATGAGAGTGAACATCCAAAAATCCTTCCTTAGTGGACGTTTTTCCTCCAGAATTTCACCCCTCCCCATAGGCCCCTTAAATTGCATTCATGAAAAAACGGTCGAACACATATTTTATTTATTTATGTATTTATTTATTTATTTATTTATTTTTAAGCTGATTGATTTCCTCCGAGATTCAATCTCCTCGCTTATGTCGTTTAAGAGATACACGCTCCGTTAGGAATCTTTTAACCCCCACTTTTCATCCCTTTCACCTCATAATATACACTACATCGAAAAACCATTAGACATTTGTCAGCTTATTTTTAATGATTAGTATATGTCCCAAGTATCACATCCCCAAATGAAACCACTCGTGAGATATTGCTATTCAATGAAATGCAGGTCTACCCCCTTAACACACCTTTAGAACCTTAATATCCAAAAATCCTCTTTTAGCGGGCATTTGCGGCCCTTGAGGAAGCTGCATACCAAATTTCATTCCCATCCGTTCGATGGTTTCTGAGATTTCGTGATGAATGAATGAATGAGTGAGTGAGTGAGTGGTATTAGACAAATATGTAGTAGATAGATAGTGTCAAGTCTTTGTTATGTTGAACTCGGTTGACAGTGCTGTGTGAGCAGTTGAGTAACTAACGGGATTTCAAGTAAATATCCTCATTTTCTATACCGGTAGTGCAGAGCGCACCTGGCATCCAGTCGGCCGTGTCTCGACTTGAGCTATGTTGCCTTGGAAATTATCCCTTGCCATTCCTTCATGAGTATATTTTATGATTTGATTAGCCTGTGCTTGAGTGCAAAAGGGCCGAAATCAGAAGAATGAGAAAGACTATCGAAAATTCATGTAGCCAGCGGTTCTTTCTGGGTCCTAAACTATGTGTGTGCAAAATTTGGTTGAGATTGGTGGAACGGTGTAGATTTGTATACGGAACAGACCCACCCACCCACCCACATACATACATACAGACTTTCACTTTTATATATAAGATATATATGAATGTCTGTGTGTTCGTCTTTTATGCGTTCATAAACCATTCATCCGATTGCGATCAAATTTTGGTGAGTTGTGGTAAACACTTCCGGGAGATTCATAGGCATAGTTAATCCATTTCAAAATAGATAGCGTGCGAGTAGTTTAAACAAATGCGTAATGGCGATGCATTCATATACAATTCATCCGATTGCGATTAAATTTTGGTGAGTTGTTGTGGACAGTCCCGGAATAGTTATAGGCGTAGTAAATCCAATTTACAATAGATGGCGCGCGAGTAGCTTCAACAAAATGGCGTGCGTTTGTTTCAAGAAAGTCGCACATGCGTTCATATGCCATTCATTTCATTGCGATGAAACTTGGGTAAGATGTTCTGTACACTTCAGGCAAGGTTTCTGGCTTAGTAAATCCACTTAACAATAGGTAGCGCACGAGTAGATTCAACAAATGAGCGACGACGGGCGAAGCGCTTTAGCAAATTCCTGTATGCGTTCACATACCATTCGTCCTGGCCTGTTTGCCATGATGAATACAGTACATTTGCATTTGTCAGTTGGCACAGGCTAGAGTAAAAGGTGGCTTTTCACCGATGTCTCAGTCTCTCTCATGGCTGTGATTATATGGAAGCTACTGAGGTATGGGTGGTGCTTAGTAATGGCATTCGGGGCACAGTCCGCGCCTGTGAGTGCTGTGAAAGGTTCTACTCATAGGGTTAGGACTACTCTTCTGACTCAGTGAGGAAAGCAATGGCAAACTACCTCACTCTTCTTCTTGCCTAGAACGCCTCAAAATAACGCTGCCTTGGGTTTTAGTGGGTATCTACTCACATAACGTAACGGCGGTACTTTTTGAGGATCCAACCAACCTTCGGGCTGACTACCTAACAGACAGACCATTCGTCCGATATCAATGAAACTTGGGAGAGAGGTTGTGTACACTAAAGGAAGGTTATAATAGGTAGCGCACGAGTAGATTCAACAAATGAGTGACGACTCGCGATGCGTTTCAACAATGTCCCGTATGCGTTCACTTACCATTCGTCCGATAGCGATGAAACTTCGGTGAGTGGTGGTGTACACTTCAGGCAAGGTTTCTGGCTTAGTAAATCCACTTTACGATACTTAGGGCACGAGTAGGTTCAACAAATGAGCGACGACGCGCGAAGCGTTTCAACACAGTCCCGTATGCGTTCATATACTATTCGTCTGATAGCGATGTAACTTGGGTGAGATGTTGTGTACACTTCAGGGAAGCTCTCGGGGTTAGTAAATCCACTTAACAATAGGTATAGCACTAGTAGATTAAACAAATTAGCGACGACGCGCGAAGTGTTTCAATATAGTCCCGTATGCGTTCATACACCATTCGTCCGATAGCGACTAAACTTAGGTGAGTTGTTGTGTACACATCAGGGAAGGTTTCTGGCTTAGTAAATCCACTTAACTATAGGTAGCGCACGAGAAGATTCAACAAATGAGCGACGACGGGCGAAGCGTTTTAACAAAGTCCTGTATGCGTTCATATACCATTCGCCCGATAGCGTTGAAACTTGGGTGAGAGGTTGTGCACACTTCAGGGAAGGTTTCTGGCTTAGCAAATCCACTTTACGATAGGTAGGGCACGAGTCGATTCAACAAATGAGCGACAACGGGCGAGGCGTTTCAACAAAGTCCTCTATGCGATCATATACTATTCGTCTGATACCGATGAAACTTGGGTGAGATGTTGTGTACACTTCAGGGAAGCTTTCTGTGTTAGTAAATCCACTTAACAACAGGTATCGCACAAGTAGATTAAACAAATGAGCGACGACGCGCGAAGTGTTTCAACTTAGTCCCGTATGCGTTCACTTACCATTCGTCCGATAGCGATGAAACTTCGGTGAGTGGTGGTGTACACTTCAGGCAAGGTTTTTGGCTTAGTAAATCCACTTTACGATACTTAGGGCACGAGTCGATTCAACAAATGAGCGACGACGGGCGAAGCGTTTCCACAAAGTCCCGTATCCGTTCATATACTATTCGTCTGATAGCGATGAAACTTGGGTGAGATGTTGTGTACACTTCAGGGAATGTTTCTGGGTTAGTAAATGCACTTTACAATAGGTATTGCACAAGTAGATTAAACGAATGAGCGACGACGCGCGAATTGTTTTAATATAGTCCCGTTTGCGTTCTTATACCATTCGTCCGATAGCGACTAAACTTGGGAGAGTTTTTGTGTACACTCCAAGGAAAGTTTCAGGCTTAGTAAGTCCATGATGCAATAGGTAGCGCACAAGTAGATTCAACAAATGATCGACGGCACGCGAATCGCTTAAACAAAGTCACGTAGCGTTCAAATACCATTCTTCCGATTGCTAAGAATCTTTGGTTGGTTTGTTGTGCACACTGCAGGAAAGGTTTTTGACTTAGTAAATCCTTTTTACAATACGTAGCGCACGAGTAGATTCAACAAATGAGTAATGGCGCCCGTATCATTTAAAAAAAATCGTATGTGTACATATACCATTCATGCGTTTGCAATGAAATTTAGAGAAATGTTCTTTCCACTCCCGCAAAGATTTCTGATTTAGTAAATCCATTTTACAATTGGTAGCGCACGAGTACATTCAACTAATGAGCGACAGTGCGTGAATCGTTTCAACCAAGTCCCGTATGCGTTCATATACCATTCATCCGATTGTGATAAAACGTTGGTGAGTTGAGTACAGTCCTGCGAAGGTGTATGAATTAGTAAATTCGTTTTTCAATGGGTGGTGCACAAAAGATTCAACAAATGAGTGATGGCGCGTGAATCGTTTAAACAATATCCCGTATGCGTTCATATGCCATTCATCCTATTGCGATGAAACATTCATGAGTTGTTGTGTACACGCCAGGGAAGGTTTTCGACATAGTAAATCCATTTTACAATAGGTAACGTACGAGTATGTTCAACAAATCGGTGACGGCGCTCGAATCTTTTCAACAAAGTCCGTTTGCGTTCATATACCATTAATTTCATTGCGATGAAACTTTGGTGAGTTGTTGAGCACGCTCCCATGATTTTTTTTGAGATAGTAAATCAATTTTACAATAGTTAAGAGGTGGTTAAAGGAAAATAAATAAATAAATATTGGGAATCCAAAAGCACTTCAACAAACAAGGTTACAACGTCAACACTTTCTTTGATTGGCATTGCAACGCATGCCGGGTACAGCTAGTATATATATATATAAAGGAATGTCTGTGTGTTCGTCTTTTATGCGTTCATAATCCATTCATCCGATTACGATCAAATTATGGTGAGTTGTTGTAAACACTTCCGGGAGGTTTATAGGCATAGTTAATCCATTTCAAAATAGATAGCGCGCGAGTAGTTTAAACAAATGCGTAATGGCGATGCGTTCATATACAATTCATCCGATTGCGATCAAATTTTGGTGAGTTGTTGTGCACAGTCCCGGAAATGTTATAGGCGTAGTAAATCCAATTTACAATAGATGGCGCGCGAGTAGCTTCAACAAAATGGCGTGCGTTTGTTTCAAGAAAGTCCCACATGCGTTCATATGCCATTCATCCCATTACGATAAAACATGGGTGAGATGTTCTGTACGCTTCAGGTAAGGTTTCTGGCTTAGTAAATCCACTTAACAATAGGTAGCGCACGAGTAGATTCAAAAAATGATCGACGACGGGCGAAGCGTTTCAAGAAAGTCCCGTATGCTTCCATATACTATTCGTCTGATAGCAATGAAACTTGGGTGAGATGTTGTGTACACTCCAGGGAAGGTTTCTGGCTTAGTACATCCACTTTACAATAGGTAGCGCACAAGTAGATTCAACAAATGATCGATGGCACGCGAATTGCATGAACGAAGTCCCGTAGCGTAAAATACCATTCATCCGATTGCTATGAATCTTTGGTTGAATTGTTGTGCACACTCCAGGAAAGGTTTCTGACCTAGTAAATCCTTTTTACAATAGGTAGCGCACGAGTTGATTCAACAAATGAGTAACGGCGCGCGTTTCGTTTTAAAAAAATGTATGCGTTCATATACCATTCATTCGATTGCAATGAAATTTAGAGAAATGTTGTTTCCACTCCCTCAAATATTTCTGATTTAGTAAATCCATTTTACAATTGGTAGGGCACGAGCTGATTCAACTAATGAGCGACAGCGCGTGAATCGTTTCAACCAAGCCTCGTATGCGTTCGTATACCATTCATCCAATTGTGATAAAACGTTGGTGAGTTGAGTACAGTCCTGCGAAGGTGTATGAATTAGTAAATCCATTTTTAAATGGGTGGCGCACACGTAGATTCAACAAATGAGTGAAGGCGCGTTTATCGTTTAAAATCCCGTATGCGTTCATATGCCATTCATCCGATTGCGATGAAACGTTCTTGAGTTGTTGTGTACACGCCAGGGAAGGTTTTCGAGTTAGTAAATCCATTTTACAATAGGTAGCGTACGAGTATGTTCAACAAATGGGTGACGGCGCTCGAATCGTTTCAACAAAGTCCCGTGTGCGTTCATATATCATTCCTTTCATTGCAATGAAACTTTGGTGAGTTGTTGAGCACGCTGCCATGATTTTTTTAGATAGTAAATCAATTTTACAATAGTTTGGAGGTGGTTAACGGAAAATAAATAAATATTGGGAATCCAAAATCACTTCAACAAACAAAGTTACAACGCCAACACTTTCTTTGATTGGCATTGCAACGCATGCCGGGTACAGCTAGTTTAAAATATAATTTATAGCAGCCAATGGCCATACAGTAAGTAGGATCATGTTACACAATATAGCAACCGTTCAGTCTTTTGCATAGTGGGACAGAGGTGTGCACTCAATCCGGTGATACGGTGGCCAGTGTACACACACACAGTCTATGGATGGTTCATGAAAGCCCTTCCTGTTACAGATGCGATGATGAAACCCAAGTATTGCGCCTCTCGTGTAGATGTGGAGTAGCTCGAAGTTTGCTTCTTTCCATTCTTGGTTGATCATGGCCGGGGTTCCATAGAACTTCGGGTTTATTTCTTCTGTTTTCAGGACTTGTTCCTCAAGGAATTTTGTGGAGGCTGGGGTTGATGCCAGGTTGTGGGTAGTCATTACATCTTTAATTAAAGATCTAGTACCTGCTAGCTGGTACGCAAGTCGGGTTGGCGCGAATTTGGAAATGCAGAGAGCTCGCTTTACGTATCTGGCCTTGGCTCTGTCGAGAGACTGTAGGATTTTGTGGCTTAGGTGTGGCCATATCATCTCGATGGCATATGACACCACGGGGGCGACTTTTAGCTTAAATAGCGCCATTGCGGTTCTAAGGGAGAGGGTTTTCAGGTTTCGGATCTCCATTGTGGCCTTTATCGCGGTGACGGTTTTGTCCTCTATGTGTCTGGTGAAAGTCAGTCCGGAGACCTGTAGAGTCTCTCCTAGGTATTTGAACGAGTTTACTATTTCCAACGTTTGATTTCCACAGGTGAAGATGTCCTTGGACGATAGTTTCCCTCCCTTGTGGAACTTCATAATCTTGCTTTTGTCCTGGTTTGTATACATGTCGTTGTCTTGTGACCACTTCTTTAGTTTGATGAGTGCTTCTTGTAGTGATGCCCTGTTGTTGCTTAGTAAGACCATGTCATCTGCATAGAGGACCAACTTCACGTCTGGTGTTGTTACCATTTGGGCGACGTCGCACTGTGTGTCGAATCGCAATTCTAGGTGGAAAAAATTAATAACTTCGTTAATACTGGTGGGATTCTATTAAAAGTTGGCAATATACCGTTTTCGAGGTCGCTTAATTCATTTCTGGCATCGTCTGAAGTGTACAATCTTCGGGGGGTAAATATATAGGGGTGAGGGGTAAGGTGAGGTGTAAAAAATGACCGAAAGCAACAAAGGGTCGTCCATTTTCGGTAGTAAAAATTACGATATGGATGTTTACATTATAGTTTATGACATTGGAAAACATACTCTTTTAAACTGGATAAAATATGAATAACGATGAGACTTGCATTCCAGCATTTTTGTTACACCTTATTTGAGGGAATAGACGAAGTCACTGTATGTAAAATCATCCAGATTAAAAACGTATGTTAAATTGTTCTTTTGAAATCTTGCTGAATTTGTTTTTACCTTTGTTCAAATTCTCCCCTTATTTGTGAACGAACCTACCATACCTTAAATGGAATTCTGTAACCAATGTTTTTTTTTTTAGAATGGCTTTATCCACGAATGTAATGTCGATAAACCATACGCGTAGTTATTGACATTAACACTTCTAGACAGCATTGAGTTCATTTCGCTAGGCTACGCGCCACAAATATAGCAAACTTGAGAGCCTGGGGTATATGTCTAAATATTGCAGATTTTTCCATCTACCATGGTTTGCAGAAAGCTGTGAATTACAGTCCAATTTCCAGCCAGAGATGGCGTCAGCTCTTTTATTTGGTTTTCAATTAACTCAACTTCACGTTTGACCGTTTCAGATGTTTCCTTCCCAAAACGAAATGTTATTGGCCGGCAATAACGCGTTGACGAAGGCCTGGGATTTGTCCAAATTTTATTGGCATCATTCAGGTGCAGTTTTAAAGGAACAGAACAGATTACAAACAAATACTCATCTGTGTTACTTTGGTCCTTAAATCTCTGTTTGTACAAACTCTGACCTGAACTTCCGTCACATCCCCATTTACTGATAAGTGTGGCAGAGGAGTCAGTACATTGCACAGGCAATGTGTCAACTAAGCGTTTTACCGTTAGATCTAATATTGCCTGTAACTTTACAGTGGCTGAGGTATCGCTAATAGTCATATCTTCCTCCACAGGATAACACGCAGCTTTAGCTTTCTTTAGAGCGTAATATGAGGGTTAAATGAAATGCACTAAATCCATGGCACGTTTCCTCATTCATTTATAACCGTACGAGATAGACTTGGTGTCAACGTACAGTATAACGCTAACGCTTCATACGGTGTGAATGGACGCTTTTCCTGCTCCTTTTTGTGAGCAAATAGAGCCTTCTTAATTTTTGTGCCTCTTGTTGGGGGGGAATAAAGCTCTTTCACGATGTTTGCTGCATCTCTTTTCCCGTTTGATCGAAAAGAGTCTTCAGCAGCAAACGCTACTTCCTCCAAACTACGCGATTCGGTAATATCACAAACTTTTTGCTTCTTTGTCTTGGCGGAACAGTCCTTAAATTCGTTCGGGACACAATTTGTTTTCGGATCATACGCTGGATCGATGTCTTCTTGTTCACTGGAAACGATGAAATCCGCCCCATTTAACCAATCACCGAATTTTTCCTGGAATCGTTGTACTCTTCTTCCTGCACTCTCCCATTTTTTTGTTAATATTATGGGATATCGACTTAATTTTATTTCTTACCTCCTGAACTTGAGTGTCGGTAAGAGATGTAGGATCAAATGTATTCGTAACATATTGAAATATGACGTATGTACGCCCCTCTTTACGACCGGACCGCCACGCGTTGAAAAATTCTTCTCGCGGTAAAGCCCACACAGTCACTGAAAATAAGAAAATAAACCATGATGCACATTCGTGCGCAACCAAACCACTACAGATCCTGAATCTACATTAAATTTCCTATCGAATGACGTTCAAAGTAAAATGGCACTTTGAGGCACTCATAAAGTAAATCATGTATTTTATGCAGGAAGCTTGTATTAATCATAAATTTGAGAACACATACTTCTTTTTACTATTCCACGAGCAGCAGAAGACAACACCTCATTGAACTCACAAGAAACACAACGTTCGGTTCACTCCGACACCTCCTATCAAATGAACTGATAACTGCCAGGAAGACCTTTCAGCACCAAACCCTTCCTCCTGCGTACCAGACAGCGGAAAAGAAGACCGAAGGTCACCTTCTAGTTTGTTCACTATCGAATGAGCCAGTTTTCGCTTTCATTTGCGGCAGTGAATTTTTTCCACCTAGATATGGGATTCGACACACTGTGCGTCGTGCGTGAACATATTGAAACAAGATGTTCAGTAAAGAACATATAGCCTACTTTCTCCTAAATGCATGGGTATTGTTATAACTCTTTGTCCTTTTCAAGGAGTATGATTGAATGTTCGTTGTAGTAGCTTGTTGAAATGCAACGTGCTATAGGGATATTAAACATGAATATGAGGTGCCCTTTGCTAGTGCTACCTCTGTACCAAATTTCGTTCATTCGGTTCCACCGTGTTCGAATTAATAGGGGGAATCAATTTTGACATAAAGAAGGCCGCCATCCGCAAACTATTAGGCAAATGGCCCATTAGATTGGTCAAAGGATGCTCCCTCCATAAAGGTATGTTGTTGCAAAGTTTGGTAGAGATCGGATGGTTATGTTAGTCGTAATTTGATTTAAGCTTTAAACATTTGTGTGGCCGCCATTACGTTTCTGTCAAATGGCGGCGATATAAATCATGACACTGAGATGCCCTTTACTAGTGCTACCTTTGTACCAAATTTCCTTCCATTCGGTTTCACCGTGTTTGAATTAATAGGGGGAATCGATTTTGACACAAAGATGGCCGCCATCCGCAAACTATTAGGCGAATGACCTATTAGATTGGTCAAAGGATGCTCCCTCCACAAAGGTATGTAGTTGCAAAACTTGGCAGAGATCGGATGATTAGGTTAATCGTAATTTGATTTAAGCTTTGAACATTCGTGAGGCCGGCATTACGTTTCAGTCAAGATGGCGGCGATATAAAACATGACACTGAGGTGCCCTTTGCTAGTGCTACCTCTGTACCAAATTTCGTTCCATTCGGTTTCACCATGTTCGAATTAATAGGGGAATCAATTTAGACATAAAGATGGCCGCCACCCGCAAACTATTAGGCTAATAACCTATTAGATTGGTCAAAGGATGCTCCCTCCATAAAGGTATGTTGTTGCAAAGTTTGGTAGAGATCGGATGGTTATGTTAGTCGTAATTTAACTTAAGCTTTGAACATTTGTGTGGCCGCCATTACGTTTCTGTCAAGATGGCGGCGATATAAAACATGACACTGAGGTGCCCTTTGCTAGTACTACCTCTGTACCAAATTTCGTTCATTCGCTTCCACCGTGTTCGAATAAATAGGGGGAATCAATTTTGACATAAAGATGGCCGCCATCCGCAAACTATTAGGATAATAACCTATTAGATTGGTCAAAGGATGCTCCATCCATAAGGGAATGTTGTTGCAAAGTTTGGTAGAGATCGGATGGTTATGTTAGTCGTAATTTAACTTAAGCTTTGAACATTTGTGTGGCCGCCATTACGTTTCTGTCAATATGGCGGCGACATAAAACATGACACTGAGATGCCCTTTGCTAGTGCTACCTCTGTACCAAATTTCGTTCCATTCGGTTTCACCGTGTTTGAATTAATAGGGGGAATTTATTTTCACACAAAGATGGCCGCTATCCGCAAACTATTAGGCTAATGACCTATTCATTTGGTCAAATGATGCTTCCTGTATAAAGGTATGTTGTTGAAAAGCTTGGTAGAGATCGGATGATTAGGTTTTCGTAATTTGATTTAAGCTTTGAACATTTGTGTGGCCGCCATTACGTTTCTGTCAATATGGCGGCGATATAAAACATGACACTGAGATGCCCTTTGCTAGTACTATCTCTGTACCAAATTTCGTTCATTCGGTTCCACCGTGTTCGAATAAATAGGGGGAATCAATTTTGGCATAAAGATGGCCGCCATCCGACAACTATTAGGCTAATAACCTATTAGATTGGTCAAAGGATGCTCCCTCCATAAAGGAATGTTGTTGCAAAGTTTGGTAGAGATCGGATGATTAGGTTAATCGTAATTTGATTTAAGCTTTGAACATTTGTGTGGCCGCCATTACGTTTCCGTCAAGATGGCGGCGATATAAAACAAGACATTGAGGTTCCTTTTGCTAGTACTACCTCTGCACCAAATTTCGTTCCATTCGGTTGCACCGTGTTCGAATTAATAGGGGGAATCGATTTTCACACAAAGATGGCCGCCATCCGCAAACTATTACGCTGATGACCTATTAGTTTGGTCAAAGGATGCTCACCCCATAGAGGTATGTTGTTGCAAAATTTGGTAGAGATCGGATGATTAGGTTAGTCGTAATTTGATTTAAGCTTTGAACATTTGTGTGACCGCCATTACGTTTCCGTCAAGATGGCGGCGATAGAAAACATGACACTGAGGTGTCCTTTGCTAGTGCTACCTTTGTACCAAATTTCGTTCAATTCGCATTCACCGTGTTCGAATTGATACGGGGGGACAGACATTCAGAGTACACACACTCACACACACACAGACACACCCACAGACTCACACACACACATACACACACACACACAGGCTCACACACACACATACACACACACAGACAGACACACTTTTTTCGCCCTGTGTTGATCTCATAAGTCTACTTTCATTTTTTGCAAAAATCGAAAGTAGGCTAAAAATATCGGGCTCATGGGGTCGCCTTGCAATACGCCGTTCGTTTGGATAATATCTTTTGATTCCAGCGCTGATCCTTATTACATTCATTTCCATGATGTTGGCTATGAATCTAAGGAGCTGGTTTTCGGGGCGTAGGACTGCTTTGAGCTTCTGGACGAGTATGTTTCGGTTTATTCCATCAAAGGCTTTTGTGTAACCAATAAAGGCTGCAATAAAGGCCCTTTTGGGTTGCTTATCGAGTTCATTATACGGTATACTCCAGTGCGTTTTGCACTGCCTGTACTGCAGACCTCCCAGGTATTGCTCTGATGGCATGACCTCCATTAATCGATCAAAAATCCTGCTCCGGATTATATTGGACAACATCTTGAATGCGACGCATTCTAATGCTATACCCCTTTATGAATCGGAAGAATCCTGAGGACCTTTGCCTTTAAATAACATCTTTATAGTTGACCTTCTCGAAGCGTTTGAGATAGTTTGGAGCTCGATGCACTTGTTGAACAGTGCTGTCCAGATACTGGTGGAGTAGGGAATGGAATCTTTGATTAATTCGTTTGTAATATTGTCTGGTCCTGCCGCTTTGCGGGGTTTACTTCTTCCTCTTGAGTGGCTCAGTTCTGTGGGCATTGGTTGTTGTGTCTTGTGCGAGCTTCGTTTTCTGTAATAGTTCAGAAAAGTGGCCTTCCCAGGTTTCCATTGGTATCTGGTGTCTAGTGCTCTATACGGTTTGTGTTCCACTTCCTTAATTAGTTGTCGTTCCATCCTGCATGTGTATTCCTTTCTCTTTCCACGGAGTACGATTTTGTATACCAGCCCTTCCTGATTACATTTTCTTCGGTTTTCTTGGTCTGGATTACTGTTGAAAACATGGAACCTTTGGAGGACCCTATTTCACGATGTGAAACACTCCGAGTCAAACCAAGGTTTACTTCTCTTTCTAGTTGATGGGCCAATTCCATTGGCTAGGAGGCAGTCTTGGAGTGACGCTAGTGCAGTGTCGATTTGCCCTGCTTCTATCTGGCTAACTACCAGATCCTGGTCGAGGGTCTGGTTGAAGGACATTATGTCTAGTGATCTCGGCGTCCATATCTGTGCGACGTTGGGGTCTTGTTCAGTGTTCTTCTGTATTTGGAAAGCTGCCTTTACTGGTAGGTGCTTTCTGAAGGAAGCCCAAGGGTTTGTCTGTAGGACTGAGTGTGTTTTCACCTTCATGTTTTCACCACGGTAGAGAAACAAATCGATGGTGCTAGTCCCATTGTGTGCTATATAAGTGGGGTGTTCTGCTCTGTTGACCACCTGTAATACCTCTTCTGCTATTAGTTCCAGTAAAGCTCTACATTTGAGGTCTGGCTTGTCCAGGCGACAGTTGAAATCGCCTGCCATTCCTACTGGTGTTGCTGGGTCTGCATGATCGAGCGTCATGGCGATACATTCTACCACTTCTTCTGCTGTTGATTGAGGTCTAAGATAGACCCCTATTGTTAAGACGTCATCTAACTGGATGATGACTGAGTCTTCTGTTGCTCGAGTGTCTTTCGCTTGCCCTAGGGATGGTTTATAGAAATATGAGACCCCACCTGAGGGTCGACCGTGTTGGGACGGTTTTTCTAGGGCGTGTGCCGAGTAGTAACCAGATATGTCCATAGGTTCGGTTAGAAACGTTTCGCAGAAGATTAGAATAGTGTATTGTCAAGTAATATTCTCAGTGCTGATATTACTCCTTGAACATTCCAGGTGGTTATCTCTATGGTTCGGGTGGTTTGTCGTTGGTTATGAGAACATGTAGGGGCGAAAAGTGATATCTTCCGGCCAAAAATCGTCTCTGTCAATTTTGTCCATCTCATCTGCAGTTACTGCGATCTTGAATGCTTTCGATCGGCCACGGGTTCTCAACTCGTCACAGGCTTTGACGGTCGATATGCCTTTTTTCTGTCATGTATTCGGTTATGTCCTCTGCTGTCGTGGATTCATCCAACCTACCGATGAATAGCCACTTGAGCTTGCTCGTGGGTTTCAATCTGTTTGTTTTGGTTCCAGTTCCTTTCTTAGGAGCCGGGAACCTGTCTTTGGAAGCTGCCCTAAATTGCCTGTTACCATGATGGGTGATGCCGTTTGTGGTTGTGGGTCCAGTGTTTTCTTCAGCTGTAGTAAACGTATCCTTTGTTCCATTAGCAGTCCTAAGTTGGATTGGATTTTGTCTCCGTCTTCTTGCGGCTACGTCTCTCCACTCAGTTTCCTCCCTGGAATTGTCTTCGCTCCCGTCCGATTTCTCAGGGTAGTTGTCCTTTGGGCGGCTACTGATCCTCGTTTCAAGATGCCTTTCATTTTCCTTCCCTGTGAGCTGATTTAGCCTCCAGCTTGATACATTTTCGTTTTCTCCGTTTATTGTGTTGCATGTGTCATCGCTGTCGCTATGAAACGCTGCTTCCATCGTGTCAGAATTGCGGATTAGACTTTGGTTGATTTTCTCTTCTATCGCTGTATTTAATTTGTTCGATAGGAAGTCCATTACGTATTCCATGCTCCTTTTTAAATCTGCTATGTCGTCTTTTCCCTGCATCTTTGGTATTCCTTGTTTCCTTCGGCTTTTATCAACAGCCGTCGGGAGATGTACGTTATCGCTGGTGTTTTCTTGCGTTACGGGTACAGATGACACCATTCGTCCCTTGGGAGAGAAGTCTCTTCCCTGTATATCGTATACGTCCCCTTTGGAGGAGCAATTCGACCTGATAGGTATGTCTGTGTTCGTTATGTACGTAACACTACTGTTAATCTCATTACATGCGTTTTTCTCCGTAGTGTAGCAACTTACGTTTAATGTTCCAATGTCTGGAATGCTGCTGTTATTGTGGTTTAACGCATTTGATACTTTTCGAGGGCCTCTGGCATAGCGAAGTCCGTTGCGCCGTGTATTTTAATTCTTCTTTAACTATCATCTTAGCAGTCTCTAAAATATTTTCCCTCATTAAATTCATCTGCCTGTTTACTTTATCTATGATCCTGGAATAGTGCCATTCTCTTCTGGACCACAAGTATATGGTTATGGTCAATAGAGAGCAGTTCGTCTTTATTCTCTACTAGTCGACGAGATGTCATCATTGCCTCGTTGTTCCCCAGGTTCAAGATCATTGATTTCAACCAGCCCTGTCCCGGTAATGGGTTTATTAAGATTGGTATTTCGTTTGATTTTTCGTACGTGGGCCGATCTCAATTGAGCTTCTCTCTGACCGTTATAGTTATTGTTCTCCCCGTTGGTTGCGTTGTGTGTCTTGTCGACATTTGGCTTTGCATCTATTTGTGACATCATATTTCGAATTAAACTTTCATTAACATTCTCTTCTATTACTACACCTAATTTGTTTGATAAAAAGTCCATAACATTTTGCAAGCTTCTCTTTATGGCCGCTATGTCGTCTGTTTCAATAGTATCGACAACTATATTTTGGTGTTGCGTAGGCAACATCAACGGTATTGGGTCAGATGATTTAAGCGCCAGAGGCCGATGTCGTTGGTTGTTGACTGACTCCAGGGCCTACTATAGAATTCCTACTGTCACTAATAAGCGTTGACTATCATGATACAGTGTTAGTCGTTGTCGCCTAGCGACAATATGTCTGTCAAGTTATTAGATCAGTGAAACGGTGTAGATTTGTGCAAAAGGGACTAAATGCAGGGAATGGAGTGGTCTGTCCGAAATTTAACATAGCCTAAACTATTCCTCTTGAATCTGGCTATCATATACAAGAAGAATTTTTCGAATCCGACTGGTAGTTCCAGAGATTAGCGCGTTTAAACACATACACACACAAACTCTTCAGCTTTATTATATTAGTATAGATATGTGTGCCAATTTTGGAAAACCTCCCATGCATATATTCCGAGATATCCAACATGGAGCTCAAATTTCAAATGCGATGTTTCAGCAGTTGGTAGCAATGATGTCACTTTCAAATATGGCCGTGAGCAGATCAGGTATAGATCATTACTCACACCAAATTTGGTTTGATAGCTGCAGCCGTTTAGGAGTTGGTAGGTGGGGGCACACACACAGACAGACAGAAGGACGGACAGACAGACAGACAGACAGACAGACAGACAGACAGAAGGACTGACAGACAGACATACATTTTCCCGGATCGATCTCATAAGTCTACCTTTTCCTCATCTTTGCAAAATGAGAAAAGTAGACTAATAAATCTTACTTATCATTTAGGGTCTTTTGTCACACCATGAACGTTTATCCCCGTATACTTGGGTGTACGTTTCTAAAATGCGTCTGACAATCTGTATTATTGTGGTGTCTGTATTCTTGTGTGTATTTGTAATGCAGGTGAGGATTAGGAAGGAGGCGGCAGTGGCTAAAAGTTACGAACCATCCCAGCATTTTCCTGGAGTAAAAGTAGGGAAAACCACGGAAAACCACTTCCAGGATGGATGAGGTGAGAATCGAACCCTCCCTGTCTCAATTTTGCCTCTCGAGGATGAGTTTACCACGTTTCAGCCCTCACACCTGAATTAAAATTTCTTGGCTGAGCCGGGAATCGAACCCGGATCTTCGGGTTGACAGCCAAGATTTGTAGCCGCTGCACCGGGAAGTGGTCTAATTATCTAATTAATTAAATGAATTAATTAATGGAATGAAAGAATAGAACATTATGCAACGAGCCTATAATGGCAATAATTAGGACACGAGTATGTTTATAAAACAAGCGTAGCGAGTTTTATAATTTCCATACGAGTGTCTTAATTACCATTATAGGCGAGTTGCATACGACTGTTTATGTTCGACGATAATTAAAACTTTATTATATGTTTTAACATAAATATTCATAAATATCCGTGGGATTCATTCACTTCAGTTAGTGAACAGAGCGCGCTGGGTTTGCTGACTGAACAGAGCGCATGCGTGGGTCAAAGAACTTCGAAAGCAGGGACCATTTACTTTTCTTGGCAATGCTATTGTTTACAGCCTGCATGATGTCTAGTGCCGATCAGAACTAGTATTCACTAATATTGTCACCGAAGTCGTTTGAAAGCAATGCGCTGTGTAGAAATTGGAGTTGGGGATATTAAGGTACAGTGATATTTATTGTCTCATATTCGCTAGTTTATTTACGCGGACATACGGACGGTGCACTTTCCATGTCGGTAATTTATATAGAATGTTGCTGTGTTGCTAACTTCTGGACGCAGATTCACAAATTTCTTGCATAAGTCATAGTATTTTCTTGTAACCGTAAAGGTTCGTGCTGATTTTGTCTTTGTGTTTGGGATTGTTACTACAATGGTTATTCCGATATCCAATTTGAACTTTCAAGTCATGTAATTCATGTCCGACATGTTGGATTTTGAGCGCATGAGCGAAGCTATCCTTACATAATTGGTCATTGAATGAGCTCTGATGGGTGGGAGAAACTGTATCATAATGAATAATAGTGCTATAATGACCCTCATTATGATACATGATGATGATGATGATAATTGTTGTTTTAAGGGGTCTAACATCCAGGTTATCGGCCCCTAACATTATGATACAGTTTTCTGAGATATGATATTTACATTTCGACATCGTCGAACATAAACCTTATTAAAGATCATTACTTAAACCAAAAAGTAAGAGTTAAAATTGGCGAAGAAATGGCAGAAGTCTTAAGACTGGGGAAAGGAGTGAGACAAGGATGTTGTTTGTCACCTATTCTATTTAATATATATATATATATATTTAGAAGGAATTATTAAAGAATGTTTTGATGGAAAAAGAGGTGTATCCTTAAGGTAAAAGATTTGAGTGTATTCGTTTTGCAGATGATATGGTGGTTATGGGTGGGAGTGAAAGGCAAGCAACACAAACGTTTCGAGTGGTTGCGTCATTAGTTTAGTTGGCAGCACAGTGTCCTTGACAGGGTGAAGGCCACATGTTTGGGCTGTGGGCTGTCGAAATCGTCAGTGCGTATTGTTAGATTACTGGAAGAGTGCAACAGTTTGTTATGAATGGCTGTGCTGAGTATAAAGTTTACTGTTTGTTTGTTATGATACAAGCGACAGCCGTGTTGCCAACGTAACTGGTGACGTAATCTCTCGCAGCAGCTTGTAGGCGCTACGGAGAACATTGTCAGTCTGAGAGACTGGACCTTATACCATTTCAAATGACGCATGCTACAAATGCTATGTTAAAAAGGCTCAGGAAGACTTCACGCTTCGCCTTATGCCCCAGGACTCCTTCAACAGACTCCATTACAACACGAGATTTAGCTTTAGTAGATATAATAGCACTATTACTGTCAACAGACTCCATTATTAACACTTTTCGTAAACTGTATGTAAGCAAGTTTAACGAAGGAATGCGCAAGTACAGAGATAGCAAGAATCACGTGAACGCTTCATGATCAAAAGTTGCAAGTCATTCAGTATCACGCAGCTAGCGCGTAGGCTTCCCGCGCGGGGAACGGAGAGCGGGAGATGCACTCGGCTGCATGACGTCACGCACTCACTTTCCGCGCGGGGAATGGGGAGCGGGAGGTGCACTCTGCTGCGTGACGTCACGCACTCGCTTGACACGCGGGGAACGGGGAGCGGGAGGTGCACTCTGCTGCAGGACGTCACGCACACGCTACCCGCGCGGGGAACGGGGAGCGGGAGGTGCACTATGCTGCATGACGTCACGCAATAGCTTCCCGCGCGGGGAATGGGGAGCGGGAGGTGCACTCTGCTGTATGAAGTCACGCACTCGCTTCCCGCGCGAGGAACGGGCAGCGGGAGGTGCACAATGCTGCATGACGTCACGCACTCGCTTCCCGCGCGGGGAGCGGGGAGTGGGAGGTGCACTCTGTTGCGTGACGTCACGCTCTCACATCCCGCGCGGGGAACGGGGAGCGGGAGGTGCACTATGCTGCATGACGTCACGCACTCGCTTCCCGCGCGGGGAACGGGGAGCGGGAGGTGCACTCTGCTGCGTGACGTCACGCACTCGCTTCCCGCGCGGGGAACGGGGAGCGGAAGGTGCACTCTGCTGCATGACGTCACGCACTCGCTTGCCGCGCGGGGAACGGAGAGCGGGAGTTGCGCTCTGCTGCGTGACGTCACGCACTCGCTTCCCGCGCGGGGAGCGGGAGGTGCACTCTGTTGCATGACGTCACGCACTTTCTTCCCGCGCGGGGAACGGAAATTGGGAGGTGCACTCTGTTGCATGACGTCACACACTCGCTTCCCGCGCGGGGAAAGGGGAGTGGAAGGTGCACTCTGCTGCATGACGTCACGCACTCGCTTCCCGCGCGGGGAACGGGGAGTGGGAGGTGCACTCTGTTGCATGACGTCACCCACTCGTATCCCGCGCGGGGAACGGAGAGCGGGAGGTGCACTCCGTTGCATGACGTCATGCACTCGCTTCCCGCGCGGGGAACGGGGAACGGGAGGTGCACTGTGCTGCAGGACGTCAAGCACTTGCTTCCCACGCGGGGAACGGGGTGAGGGAGGTGCACTCTGCGGCGTGACGTCATACACTCACTTCCCGCGCGGGGAACGGAGAGCGTGAGGTGCACTCCGTTGCATGACGTCACCCACTCCCTTCCCGCACGGGGAACGAGGAGCGGGAGGTGCACTCTGCTGCAGGACGTCACGCACTCCCTTCCTGCGCGGGAAACGGTGAGCGGGAGGTGCACTCTGCTGAAGGACGTCAAGCACTTGCTTCCCGCGCGGGGAACGGGGAGAGTGAGGTGCACTCTGCTGCGTGACGTCATACACTCGCTTCCCGCGCGGGGAACGGGGGAACGGGAGGTGCACTCTGCTGCATGACGTCACGCACTCGCTTCCCGTGCGGGGAACGGGAAACGGGAGGTGCACTATGCTGCTTGACGTCACACACTCGCTTCCCACGCGGGGAAAGGGGAGTGGGAGGTGCACTCTGCTGCATGACGTCACGCACTCGCTTCCCGCGCGGGGAACGGGGAGCGGGAGGTGCACTCTGCTGCATGACGTCACACACTCGCTTCCCGCGCGGGGAAAGGGTAGTGGGAGGTGCACTCTGTTGCATGACGTCACCCCCTCGCTTCCCGCGCGGGGAACGGGGAGCGGGAGGTGCACTATGCTGCAGGACGTACCAAGTCTTCCACTGTGCAAGTTGTTGGACAGTGGCTACACTGCTGCGCCCAGAAGTTAGCAACCCCCATTGCATTTAGTGTTGCACGTACCAAGTCTTCCAATGTGCAAGTTGTTGGGCAGAGGCTACTCTGCTGCGCCCAGAATTTAGCAACCCCTATTGCATTTAGTGTTGCACGTACCAAGCCTTCCAATGTGCATGTTGTTGGGTAGTGGCTACACTGCTGCGCCCAGAAGTTAGCAACCCCTATTGCATTTAGTGTAGCACGTACCAAGCCTTCCAATATGCAAGTTGTTGGGTAGTGGCCACACTGCTGCGGCCAGAAGTTAGCAACCCCCATTGCATTTAGTGTTGCACGTACCAAGTCTTCCAATCTGCAAGTAGTTGGACAGTGGCTACACTGCTGCGCCCAGAAGTTAGCAACCCCTATTGCATTTAGTGTAGCACGTACCAAGTCTTCCAATGTGCAAGTTGTTGGACAGTGGCTACACTGCTGCGCCCAGAAGTTAGCAACCCCTATTGCATTTAGTGTAGCACGTACCAAGTCTTCCAATGTGCAAGTTGTTGGGTAGTGGCTACACTGCTGCGCCCAGAAGTTAGCAACCCCTATTGCATTTAGTGTTGCACGTACCAAGTCTTCTACTGTGCAAGTTGTTGGACAGTGGCTACACTGCTGCGCCCTGAAGTTAGCAACCCCTATTGCATTTAGTGTTGCACGTACCAAGTCTTCCAATGTGCAAGTTGTTGGACAGTGGCTACACAGCTGCGCCCAGAAGTTAGCAACCCCTATTGCATTTAGTGCTGCACGTACAAAGTCTTCCAATGTGCAAGTTGTTGGACAGTGGCTACACTGCTGCGCCCAGAAGTTAGCAACCCCTATTGCACGTGCCAAGTCTTCCAATGTGCAAGTTGTTGGACAGTGGCTGGACTGGAGCACATTCACTCAACGGCGACTCCACATTGAAGGGCCATTTCTTTAAATTACTCTTGCAAATAAACCCAATAAACATCACGACTATGATCAATGTCCAGTAGTTCGATTACATCAAAATGTATTCCTTAAAATATAAGATCGAATACATTGGAGCTGGTCGAGTGGTTAGAAATATCAAAACATAACACGTTGCTAATCGCTATCGGTATTATGTATCTTCTGTTTAAAGCAGCTCTGAAGTGAGAACATGGAAATATTGTTAAAATAGTAATAACAGAGTGATTCTATAATAATAATAATAATAATAATAATAATAATATTATTAATAATAATAATAATAATAATAATAATAATGTATGCTATGTCTCTCCCTTGTTATTCCCGTTCTCAATGTGATCCGGGATGAGATGCGATGAAAGTCAATGTGGCGGATGGTTTTTACGGCCGGATGCCTGAAAGATGAAATGAATGAAAATGAATGAAACAAGGCAAGTATGTGGAAAGAAGTGGCTGTGGCCTGTTAGAAGGCCAGCATTTTCTTGGATTTGAAAATGGAAACCCATTTCATGGACGGCCAACGGTGGGGTTCAAACCCATGTCTACCGAGTCCGCAGGGAGCTTATCCCCTTGGTGTAGTGCTGCGCGTTAGCGAGCATAGCTACCGCTGTCGGTATAATGAGTAAACTCTATTAATTTCAAAAATTCTCCCATTTATTGTGTAATCTACAAAACTGCATTAATCACCAAATATAAGTGTTTCTGAGTTAAATTGTAAAGGGGGCGGGGCTGGGACAGTTAGTCGATTAGTTTCCGAAATGGAGTAATGGATTAATCGAACCAAAAAATCGATTAATTGTTATAAAACGATTAATCGACTGGGGGTTTAATCGATTAAACAATTGGCCATTTAATCGATTCATTGGTTGGTCGAATTATGATTGTATCGTCGATTAATCTCGACGCTCTCACAGAAGCAAATCAGATATTTATGTTCAACGATGTCGAAATGTAAATATTATACCGGTATGTCAGAAAACTGTATCATAATGTGGGTGAGTCTAACACTATTTTCCATAATGAAACCGTTTCTCCCATCAATCAGAGCTCAAGAAACAGTTGTGTGACTAATTAGGTAAGGATAGCATCGCACTTGCGCTCAATTCCACGGCCTCCTATTTCAAATGTCACTGCGTGGCTCGTGTCATAGAGGGGGTATTCGAGGAGGCCATAGTATTCTCTGCATCCCAAGCGCTCTGTTCAGTACTTAAAAATGGCGAAGTCACGACAGATATTTATGAATATTTATGTTCGAACATAAAATACAGTAGTCATAATTATCGCCGAACATAAACAGTCGTATGCAACTCGCCTACAATGGTAATTAAGACACTCGTATGGAAATTATAAAATTCGCTTCGCTTGTTTTATAAACATACTCGTGTCTTAGGTAATGCCTTTATAGGCTCGTTGCATAATGTACTATTAATAAATTAAATCTTATTGTATCATATATTTTTAAATATAGTAAATTTTTTGACCATTATTCTAAAAAAATAGAACAAAAATGTCCCTGTCCTAAATTTGCTGAAAACTCTTCGTTTTCTTTCTTCGAAACCCTTCCCAATTGGATTGATGTTTGTCCTTCCTCGGTCAATGACTCTTATTTGGTTATTGTTAACTTAAACAATGAAGGACACTTTGAATATTTGTGCAAAAAGTAACTTTTATAGATTTCTATACATCATTGCGAAAATAAGCGTACCTCAACTTAAGCAATAACATCTCAATTAAACTTATTTTCTTATCTCGTATTCACTAATCGATTAGTCGAATCTTTGGTCAGTCGATAAATCGTGATCGATTAATTTCAAATTATGAATCGACTAGTAATCGATTAACCTAAAGCGGCTTCGATGGCGTAGTCGGTAGCATGTTGAAATGATGTGCCCAAGATCGTGGGTCCAAACCCGGCCGAAGTCATCGGATTTTTTAAGAGCGTTATAATCCTTCAGTAAGGCCTTCCTTCGGAGGGGAAGTACTGCCGGCGGTCCCATATCATATATTTATGACATGTAAAAGAACCTTCCACTATTTACACTTGTGTGAAGCTAAATTTCTAGGTTAGATTTCATTGAATCGCTCTATCAAAGTTCTAACGTTCACCACTAGATGTCCGTGACATCTGGTAGCGAACGTTGGAACTAGTTGAAATAGCACGGAACTTGTAGCTCACTCCATTGGTGTCCGCATTGAAGCGATCCTCGGACACTCCCGGCATACGCTAAATAACTGAGCATCGCTCAATAGCAGCCCTAGTGTGGGGGTGGCAGGTGGAAAGGTTTTATTAAATGGTTGTTGTTGTTGTTGTTGTTTGAAGGAGCAGGAAAAGCGACGTCATCTGCTCCAGTTTGAGAACCACTGTTGTAAGCAGAATATCAATGTTGTACTCGGTTGAAGCTGTAATTAGTATATCCCTTGTATTGTGTGGTTTCAGTTCCCCGCCCTCATGGTGTTGGCCTGTGTATGTCTGGCTATGGGGCAGGGCCAGAGGCCAGAACCGGAGGTGTCAGGAGTATTGGCGCCAGGAAGTAGGTTGCTATGACCAGTGTTTTCAGGAGGAGAGGATTTCGGAATAGGGAGTCTATGAACAGAGGTGTCAACAACACGGGTGCAACCAGCACGATCACCCTAGCCAGCAGAGCCATCTCCACAACAACCAGGACGACGATAATAAGCAACTACGAGGATGTCCAGGAGCATCCAACTGATCTTTAGAAACATGTTCACACTTATTACTCAATTATAGTTATTGCAAGCAAAGGGAGTAATTCTTTACTAACGTAACTGACCCAAAGTGGACTTGGCCTTAGACACAGTCTAGTGATCAAGTTCAGTTATTAACCATAAATCTCATCACCTAAATACAACCTCGGCGATTGTTGTCAGATATTTCTGATGCAGATGGAATTTCTTCCACAGGTCCAATACATACGAGACACAGCGTCTCTCAGCTCTTAACAACACCTTCTCCCTCAACTCCTTACCTTCTACACCCATGATGGGTTCTGAATAATCAGGAATAATGTTGAGTAAGACTTGAGACTGTAAACAGTGTCAGGATTTGAACTGTAATGTCCTGCTGTGAGGTAAGTGCGCCACCACGGGACACATTTCATCTCTGTAATGGAGAGGCACACATTCCGATATTCCCTGAGGTCAATTCTACGGATCAGGAACAAATTTAGTGTCCCAAATTTGGATTCTAATAAACCATTAAGAGGTTTTCAGCAGTACTAGTACTTGTTGGTTTTGCTTCATTTATGGGTTTAGGACATCATGGTCATCATCCACATGTATTGGTGTAATTATTACTTCCTGTTGACCTTCCTTGGTCAACTCTTGTTCTCTTCGAATAATGAATGTACACTGAGGGCCCTCCCTATAGAACGGAGCCTCGCATGCGCCAAGTGACGGCCGGACACTGTGCCTAGCCGCGTGTCGAGCAAGGCGCTAGCACCAGCGTAGCGCCCAACTTGTACAACACATTTACACGTTTTAACGTATTTAACAATCATATTTACTACCAGATGAGTTAGTCGAGGTCGTTATGGCGTGGCTGTAGGCAGTCGCTCACATCGAGGAGGCGAGGAGGTTCGAATCCCTCCGTCGGCAACCTTGAAGATGGTCTTCTGTAGTTTCCCATCTTCGTTCCATGCAAATGCTGGGGTTGGCCCCTAATATAGGCCATAGCCGCTACCTTCCAATTCCTCGTCCTTACATTCACACTTTCCTCCCCAGACAACACTCCACACGTGACTGTACTTGTGGCTCACCCCATGGGTGTCCACATAGATGCAGCTACAAACTCTGGCGAGCCGAACATGTCCTCGGACACTCCCGGCACTAAAAGTCATACGATTAAAAAATAAATAATTTAAAAAAAAATTACGAGCCTTACAGTAGTCGCATATGATGTGTAACATCTGACATGTTATTCGAATAATTCCATATTACTTACTCGCATTTTTTAAAGAATGAACTCAAAGTGTTACCTTGTGCCAGCAAACATGAAAGGATTCTCCAATGCATCTTCAGCAGTGACATATACCTGCAACTGTATGCGGAAGCAATCCACTGCCTACTTGATGCGAGCTGCGCTTTATACCGGCCAGTTAGTGAACCCATGCCAGAGGTGTTATTGAAAATGGCCTCTTATTGCCGATATAGCGCTCTGCCAAGTATAGGCGCGATTAAAAATTAGGTGTGCAGTAGGTATATTAAAGGCGTATCTCCCAGTGATACGTTTAGACCAACCAAATAGCTTAATATGATAATAGTGGAAACTCCCACGAGAAACTGGCGACACCGATTATGCGTGCCATCTAGCGGTTTGCGCAGACAACTACGAACTCGATTTCAATCAGCTGGCAAGTTTATCTGCACATGTTAGAAGTGAAACTTTTGGACTATGTATGGCTGTTTTCATTACAAAATACAAAGTGATTAAGTGATTAAGCTATTTGGACCAACGAAGTTTCAATTATTGTTAGTAGTCGGTGTTAATATACAGAATTCCTACGTTGTTTGGAGTGTTGGTTGATGCGATATAGCACTCCAGGTATCGAGTGCTTACATTAAATAAGAATACAGCAAAAGTATGAAGATTTAATAAATCGTAATTGTCTTCAGCAAATATGATATAATGAATATTTTCACACCAAAGAAAGACAATTTAAAGATGATTTATTGAAGCAGTTTCTTTAATGGGGCCTCCATACCTTGAGGTAAACCATATGCGATTTACATTCCACATAGTCACATGGCTGACAGTACGTCGTTGTACCGATCTCTGCCACCACGCGCGCTCATTGTTTCCGCCCCATGCACTTCCGTCCCATACACTTCCGTTCCATCCACTTCCGTCTCTTTTCCAAAATCACTCCCACAAAAATGTCCAGCTACCGAGTGCCACAAAAATATCCAGATACCGAGTGGAAAGATGGTACACATCAATGGATATAAAAACGAACCATATTTACTAACATGAATTTAAGAGTTGTTGCTGGAAATGTTGTCCTAAACACACGTTGCACCAACGTAGCAAGTTTTGGTACATTTCGTATCAGTGCAGTTATTTCGTTCTCGAGAGTCTCCAGAATACGCGGAGTGTTTCTGTATAGCTTTTGTTTTAGGTTCCCCCACAAGTGAAAATCGCACATTTACTGGAAGACTTCTAGATAAATTTCTACCATAGAGCATCCAGCGTTTAGAAAAGAGTGTGGGTCTTCTGGGCTTTTACTTTTAACGGACCCCCCCCCCCCCCTACACTGGCTTTGTTACCTCACCTTTTATCATGAAGGAACCATGAACATTTTTTTGTTTTCGTCATAATAGCTTCCTACAATTATCTGCCAATTGATTACCTGTGTTATTGCATACAAGTATCGTTTATATTACGTCTTAGTATTTAAAAAAATTCGAGGTTAGCACGCTGGTGCTGCATGCTCGCCCGGAGTGGAGCATGTGCTCAGTTCCGTCCGCAACATAAGTTCTGAAGCACTATCCGTCATTGGTGTTATTGTTGTGGGTCTGTTTTATTTTCTGTTCGAATCACGGCTGCCGACAGTTGGGTTCGAACCCACTAGCTTCCCAATGCAACCTCACGGCTGCGCACCCCAAATAGCTAGGCTAACTCGCTACAATATTACAAATATTAATCTAAACAAAACAAGAACAAAATTGAAAGAAACTAAATTATGGCCTAACTAATAACAGAAGAGGTGATGATAAACAGTATTGATGACGTAAAAATTGTTAACATCGTCAGCATTCATCCGAGAAAGAAGGGTTGTGCTCTCGACATCTGTCAATCAGTAATGCGTTGGAAAAGGGTTGGGGTCACCCTTTTAGAGATTTCGAAAGAATGTAGGGTTTCGGACACAAGGATTGAATTTTACATGATGGTGATGGAAGAGACCAAAGATTAAGCTTTTCATTTGCGTTTATTAAATCTTTAAAGAGCATATGAAGTTACTTTGAATAAATATAGTTTAAGAATTGACAATAAGAATAATGAGAATGCAAATTTGCTAGTTTCTCAAGGAAACGGAAAAGGTTAACAAAATTCCCTTATGAGGGATTAAATTTTATATTGTTAATTTAAAGGCACATAATTTAAAATACATAAAAGAGGAACCCTTAATGATTAACCATGATGAACCTAGGTGTCTACTAATATATGATACCACCTTCAATGAGGTGAAAATACATAACCCTTTCGTGTTAGGCCAGCAAACCCTTGGCTGGAAACAGTTGGATTGTCCGCAAAGGGCTGATGACCAAGGTTGCGGGTAGATTGTCCACACAGAGCTGATGATTGAAGTAGCAGTTCGATTTGCCCGCACAGGGCTGATGATCGAGGTTAATACGCACACACTCCAGAGGCGCGGGTTCTGAGCCAAGGTTTTGGCGATGTTTAGTCGTGTTGACGAGAGTTGACCAGCAGTGAGATGTTTCTTGGTAATAACATCTCCGCTGGTTCGAGAAGTTGCTTTTCCATTAGGCTGACTTTAAACTGAGTACAGTGTTGTAGAAAATGCTCAGCTGCCAGCCGGAGCAAAGGTTGGCCTGCAGCCTGACCCCGTGTTGTCGTGAAGCAGAGCCTCTGGCAAGGCCGTGTGACTCCAGAGGGTAATGACCCCCAGCAAGCTTGTAGCAGCAACTGACCGATGATGGAGAGTCGACCCACAGGCCGGTAGACCTAAGGTTTTATAGTGGTAGTGACGTCATTGCAAGGTGCAGATAGCCGACCAGCGGGGGAAGGCAGGCGACCAATCAGCTCATAGACAAAGAAGGGACGTGCGAACGGCAGCTGGGGCAGCTCAGTGATTTTGTGACAGTTTGCGAGAGAGGAACACTAAAAACACACTTCAGAATAGGTGAGTAATGATACATAAATAATTGTAAAACATGAATACATTATTAAAATATCAGTTGTACTTGAAGAATAAATATACAAGAACCACGCTCCCTCTGCAATTACCGCAAAGTAGAAAAATGGGGCAGAACTAATAAACAAATGTTTCAAACCATACGGGAAACTAACACCAACAAAAACTATTCGCCAAAGCGAACATGGTGGGAGGGGCGAGAGAAAAAATTGCAGAGAGAAAGCGCAGGAGTTAGGCTTCGCGTGGTAAAGGAGCAAGCATGGTGATTGGCCTGAGAAAGTGGCCAGCAGAAGTCTTATTCTTCACCACGTGGACCCTACCGTCACTGCCAGGAAAGCACTATACAACCCTACCCAAATTCCAGACAAGAGGGGGACTAGGGTCTTTCAAAAGGACCAAGTCCCCTACCTGAAGGTTAGAGCAGGAAACAAGCCATTTACCACGCTGCTGAAGCAAACCGAGGTATTCCAACCTCCAGCGGCACCAAAAATTGTTGCGCAAACTTTCAATTTTGCGCCAAGAAATGGCTAAAGAAGATTCAGAATTAGAATATAACAAAGGGGGAGAAGCAGTCAACGGACCACCGATAAGAAAATGGCCTGGAGTTAATGGCAGACGATCTGAAGGATCATTAGATAAGGGTGATAAAGGAAGAGAATTAATTATGCCCTCAATAGAAATTATTAAGGAATTAAATTATTCATGAGAAAGGAGGGTGTGGCCACAAACACGTCTAAGGTGCTTCTTGGTGAGTTTCACACAAGACTCCCAACGCCCACCTTGATGAGGTGCATAAGGGGGGATAAAGTGCCACTTGAAATTTCTCTGGTGAGCATAATCAATAATCCTTTCCAGCGCTGAATTGTGAGTAAGAGCTCTCTTAATTTGTTCAGAAGCTCCGATAAAATTTTTAGCATTGTCTGAGAATACTTCTGAAGGAAGACCTCGGCGAGCAGAAAATCTGGCAAAAGCTGCCAAAAAGTAAGCAGTAGAGGCGTTGGTAACTATTTCTAAGTGAACTGCTCCGGTGACCATACATACAAACAGCGAAATATAGAGTTTTCCAGAAATACATTTTTGGCCTCAGGAGAATTTCTTCTGTAAACAAAAGGCCCGGAATAATCCACCCCCGTAAAGGTAAAGGGTCTAGCAGGCGCAGATCTAAAGTTGGGAAGATCACCCATGAGCTGAGCGGTAATTTTAGGGTTGGATTTAAAACATGGAATGCACTTCCGTATAACAGAGGTAACTTCATGCACTCCGTTTATGGGCCAATACCTTTCACGAATGACAGAAAGTAATGTACGAGTTCCAGCATGAAGATGCTGGTAATGATACTGACGAATGATTAAGGAAGTGACATGATGCTTTGGGGGAAGAATAATTGGATGTTTTTTATCCTCAGAAAGATCAGCCAAAAATAAACGTCCTCCTACTCTTAGTAAACCATCAGTATCCAAAAAAGGGGCGAGTGAGGAAAGCCTACTCGATTTCTTAAGGGATTGACCTTGGGACAACACCTGGCATTCTTCAGAGAATATTTCTTGTTGAGTAAACCATAAGATTTTTGTAGTGGCTAAACCTAATTCAGAAAGGGTTAAATATGGCTTAGGAAAAAGGGGTTGTTCTACCACAAAATGTTTCCATCGAAGGAGAAAAGCCATAACCCTCACCAATTTATGGAAGGAGGAATATCGCTGCAAGAGAAGGGGAGAGTCGGATACGAGAAGAGAAGATCCAGTAATCTTACCAGCATCCGGCAAGTCTGATAACTCCGGAAGAGGAAAATTTGGCCAAGCGGAAGGTTCTTGCAGAAGCCAACGGGGACCGTGCCAGTATAATGTCAGGTTAGCCAACATAAGAGGGGAACATCCCCGAGAAATGACATCTGCAGGGTTCTCCTTGCCAGATACATGATGCCATTGTTCAAGGTTAGACAATTGTTGAATTTTGGACACTCTATTAGCTACAAACACCTGCCAATGCGAGGGAGGTTTGGCAATCCATGCCAACGTGATGGCTGAGTCACTCCAAAAGTAAGTTTTAATAAATCGGATTTTTAAAGATTGACGGATTTTGACCGATAATTCAACCGCGAGAAGAGCAGCACAAAGTTCCAGTCGTGGCAAGGATAAAGATTTAAGAGGGGCCACCTTTGACTTAGCGCAAATTAAATTGGAAAAGAAATATGATTGGACAAAATTACGGCAAACAATATACGCACAACATCCATAAGCTTTCAATGAGCTATCGGCAAAGATGTGATGTTCATATCCTCCACAGGAGGGAAAGGGAATAATCACTCGTGGGATAACGACATTAGACAGATCTTCCAAACTATTTCTATAAGAAATCCAATTTTTTTGCAACTCTGAAGGAACTGGTTCATCCCAACCAGTTTTCAAGGACCAAAGGTCTTGCATGAAAAGGGTTGCCGTGACGATGATTGGCGCCAAAAAATGGAGAGGATCAAATATCTTTGCGATCTCAGACAAAATTTGCCGCTTAGTTTGCGGTTGGATGTCACTGAGATTAATTTTGAAAAAGAAAAAATCCTTTTTAGGACTCCAATAGATGCCTAGAGTTTTGATAGAATTACTTTCCTGAAGAAGTTCTACTGAGTCGTTATAGACTGAAGTTAATGGAAATTTAGAAAGGAATTCCTCCGAATTAGAGTTCCAATTGCACAAGGAAAACCCGCCTCCCAAAAGCAAAGCTGTCAAATCTTTAGAGACTTGCAGTGCTTCAGATACTGACTCAAATGAATGAAGAAAATCGTTAACGTAAAATGATGATTTTAACACTTTTAGAAGCCTTAGGAGAGTACAACGGGCCATCCTGTTCAGCAAGTAATTTCAAAGTACGTATGGCTAAAAAAGCAGAAGGCTTTAGTCCATATGTTAATGTTTTTAGTCGAAAAATCTTGACAGGTTTAGTAGGCTCGTCGCACCAAAGAATTCTCTGAAGATCGCGCTGTTGTTGATCGACCAAAATCTGTCTATACTGAACCCGAGGAGGTTATGCTGACTGGAATCGAACGTGGTTCTCAGAGACTGTGGTCTCAGTATAAAGGTTCCACCAGGGAACGAACCAGAAATCTGTAGAAGGAGTTTCATGGTAAAAACCCCTCGAAAGAAGTGTATATTTAATCACTGGTGTGATTTTGGTGTAATGACATTATTTATTAAAATAATGCAGGGAAAAATGAGCAGATTACAGCATTATTAGACTACTTGGTGTAGGCTATACGAGGCTTGAAGCACGGAGAGGGCAGAGTTGACATTTTACAAATTAGCCCAGGATTGTGGGAGGGCCCCAGTGGAGCCATGTCCATCTCTGTGGCCCCATTCTGCCGTCTGGAGCAGGGTGGAGGCCTTAATAATGACCCAGTTATTCCCCGACGGAGAATAGATTTGAGGAGGGGGAGGAGAGATGCCCAGGAAAATCATTGATTACTCGTGATTGGAGCAACGAATTGAGATGAGAGTTGCCCACAGGTGAATCTTTTGGCAGGAGGCTAATTTTAGAGTCTTTTACCTGCGAAATTGGGGCAGATTTAACGAAGTGCGGAAGGACTGTAAAACGACCATTGTGCGCGGATAGATTTGACAATGTTGCCGGGGAATACCCGTAAGATAGCGTCCCACGCTATGGAGAAAGGAATTAATATTAATTAATTGGACGAGCGATTCCTTTGCACGCAGATAGTTTTGGGATCTGTGAAGAGAGAGGAACCCAATGATCATGGTTTGGAGACCAGAATCATGCTGGGAGAGGAGCCAAGATTACGAGGGAAGATTTCGCCCTACTTTCCGTGGGAATCCGATATAAGGGAGTAGACCCTTGGAGGAGCTCTCAGTCAAGCACAGTCAAGCCCAGTCAAGCTCAGTCTCTCTCAGTTCAAGCTCAGTCTACGCGCAGTTCACGTGCAGTCTCAGCCCAGTTACAGCCAGTTACAGTCGAGCAAGTAGCAGTCTTCACGACGTTAGAAGTTACCCAGTTGTAGCACAGTTGCAGTAAGTTGCAGTCAGTATGCAGCAGTACGAGACAGTATGTAAGCAGTCTACAGAAGTCTTCAAGTAAGTTACGAGCAGTCTTCAAGTGAATCTTCAGTCAGGTACAGCCACTTTGAAGCAAGTTTGTCAAGGCAGAACGCATGGCGGTCATACTCATAATAGACGCCGAACAAAGACTGGTACATGTAAATGAAGCATTTTATAAGCTTGTATGAATAATAGTCGTGCTATAGGCATACTCAGCAGTACGAACTATGCCGTGTTCAGTTACGAAGCACCGTGTAGACTAATGGCAGAACTATTGTAAATAATTATTTGTGTAAAGTATTGGACAGTGTGTAGCGCAATGTGTAAAGTATTGACTGATCGTATATGTGTAATTACGATGGAATGCGCTAAATGAAACTCTATGACGCGGTTGGTAATGTCATGAGAGTACCAGATGATAACACTCAGGACGGGAGCTAGCATATTTATGCAACGCAGGACGCTTACCGTAGGAGTAAGAATATAAAAACTGTTGGTGAATTCCGAAAGCAGGTAAACCAGACTTTCAATCAGGAGTTGATAGGAGCACGGGAGATGCCGTCGACACCTGCAATTTCGATCTTTGCTAGGGAATTTCAGCATTGAAAAGTGTATAAAGTGACGTGTGTTAAGTGTACAGCATATGTAAAATATCCTTTAAAGTAGTGATTAGATAAGTGTTTCACATGTTTGGGAGCAATAGCTTCCTGAGAGTTATGCAACGTGCCGTGTTGTTGATGAAAATTATGTGTTATAAAACGTGTGTATTCAAGATGAATATGTCGCGTTAAACCTGCTAATGGCGGGCGACATGGAGAAATATGATTGGTCGGAGCCACCATAGACGCCTATAGAGATGTAAGTACCCCACAAATTATGATTATGATTATGTAGAAATATGGGCCACTGCATGTTGTGATTTTCTTATAGATGCCAGTAAAAATCAGTTTAGGAGGCAGATCCTCCATGTTTAATCATTATTGTGTTGATTTTTATAGAGTTGAGATGTTAATTTGCATCATTAAGTGGAGTAATTATTCCCACTATGAATTAAGAATGGCAATCAGTTATGTAAATGTGACGAGCACTATTGTTCGGATTTTAAGACGTTTAGCTATGTCGGATTTTTGGTAATTTATGTGAGAATAATAATAATGAATGATTTTGGTCATTTATGTCAGTGAGATTAATAAGAATAATAAAGTAATGATTTTGGTCATTTATGTCAGTGAGATTAACGGTAATAATAATAATGAATATTAAAAGTATGAATGAACACATCAGGAAACAAATAAATGTTGTAAGCGAGAGATTTACGCTAATTGCAAGACTTATCAATCTAAGCAGTAAGATGATACAGTAAGATTACATTACAGTAATTAAGGAAAGAAGTTTTATATCAGAATATTGCATATATTCAGTAATGATGCCAGGCATGAAAGAGCTTTTATTGAATTGAATTTGCAGCTTATGTGAGAAGCTTATAGAGTAATTGATAGATTTCTCTTAATAATAATATAGGTCGGAGGTCGTAGCATTGAGTAAGGGGCCAGATGGTCTATTCTACGTATGAAATCTCCTATGTCATGGGCATAAGTGGAGATATAATTTATGCCAGAGTTGTAGTGTGCACCCTAGCTCTGAGGAAGGATATGAAAGTGTTCCGGGTTGGAATCCTGTGATAGAGACGAGGAAAACGAGGACACCTCGAAATTCTATGGTCTCCCGAGAACTTATTTGATGAGTTATTTCCGCTCGTGGTAGCGAAACTCATGGCGACAGCTGCAGTGAGCGCCTATATTTTACTTGAGACATCGGTCACCCGTTAGACTAATGCAGTACGAACCCCGAACCTTCATGTTGAATGGACCCGTGTGAGGCCAGTAATTATTAGATCCTCTGCGTAGGAGTAATTATAAAAGCTCATTCAATACCTGTTTGCATAATAGTCAATTAAGATCCTTTGGGATATGTGTGTCGGTCAGACAACAGTATTTGTCTTGTAAATCTTTACTGCTTAGAAAGGAAAGCATTCAAACCTTTAAGGAGGGTCGAGGTAATTGGTGGAACACCCATCCCACTTTCTATTGTGTGCTGACTCCTCTAGCCGAGGGTCTGCAGGCGGGCACTCGAACCGTCAAGGTAAGTTGAAAGGAAAAGATTTAGACCCTGGTAAATGACATATAATGAAAGATTGTTATGTTGAGTAATGTAGCCATGTGGTTTGGGAACACATGGATAATTATAGATCATCCTGATGGTTCATTATTTTGGCTATCTGACGAATAGTTAGACGATGTATTTGTACTGTCACTGAAACCAAGTTATGAAGTTGGTTACTAGATGCCAATCGCCACGAGAGCAAGGTAATCTAATTGTACCATCCGACACAAGCTATAACGTAACGTTTTATGTAGGAATCACATACAGCATGCAGTGGAACCATATAAATAGAGGAAGTGGAGGGGTAGCTTACATAATTATGGAGTTGCACGTTGATTGCGGTGCAACGTCCGAATAGGTAATGCATGAAAGCATTTGTTTGGTGAGAAGAGAAAAATCAAAACACGCACGGCACACATAATTGTTAAAACCAAGAGGTTTAAGGAATAATTAACTTGTGATATTAAAGAAGTCACATTGTACGACTGTTATGGTAATGTACAGTTTGTATTGAAGTCGTAGGTGCATCAGCGCACCAGGATATCTTTATGAAGTTCACATAAGGGTACAATACATCTGTTTGATATCGGATATCACTGCGATAGGAAACAAGCGAAAATTCATCAAAACAAAAGAAATGTCAGATTAAATTGGAGGGCCTGATAATAATGTGTCATTCAGGGAAGTTCCGTTAGCATCCAATGCAGAGCCATTAAAGACCACTCTTATGTTTTCCTTGAAAATTTCATTCTTCCAAACAGGATGGTGATTGAGGTAAATGACTTCAGATGGGGTATAGGAAGCATCATCTTTCTTGGTAACAACCTCCATGTGATCGAGCGCCTCATATTCCTCCATAAATGTGGAATATTGAGTTTTAACAACAGGGTCACGTTTAAATTTGCTTTCCACAGCATAGAGTGCTCTAAGAGCTCTAGGGTGTGTTTCAAATAAAAGAGGTGGATTATCCACACGGGGCATTGTTGCGACAAATCTACCCTCTGAATTGCGTTTGGTTGTTTCGCGAAACAGTTGTTCACACATTTCATTTTCAACTGAGGAAGGCGAAACTGAATCTATAGTTTCGATTTTCCAAAATCTTTCTAAGTTGTAATCGAGACTTGCATTGACAAAATGACATTGTGAGAAATTTTGAAATGACTTACGAGGGATTTGACCCGTTACTAACCATCCTAGCTTGGTATGATGAACAAACACTCCTGGTGATATTTTGACTTTAGAGCTAAGGAGACATTGCCAAAATACTTGGGCACTGAGAAATATGTCCACTGGAGCGCTCGTATTAAATGTTGGATCTGCCAACTGAATGTTATGAGGAAATTGCCAATTTCTAATTTCAAAAGAAGTACTAGGGGTATTACTGCCAATAGTATCAATGGCAAGACAATTCAACTGAAATGTTGTGTTACAATTAACAGCATCTTTGATATGAATACGAACAAAATGCAAAGATTTAACATTGCTATTGTTAATACCGGTAACCTGAATTAATGTAGGTTGCTTGGGAAGACCAAGTTTCTTAATGAGACGCTCACTTATGAAGTCATGGGTGGCGGCATTATCCAATAAGGCGCGTGCTTCAAGCCATCTACCAGAGGAATCTTGAACTTTTAATAACACGGTTGATAGTAGCACCTGGGAACTACGAATAGAGCTAGAGCTCTGAGTATAAGATTGCGCATTGGCCCCTGGGGATGTATCTTTGGAACTTCCAGGGGAAGGAGCCTGACGTGGCTTTACAAACCTATGAAGCAAGGTGTGATGTTGAGCCTTGCAATGGGAACAAGTATTTTTAGATAAGCAATCAGGCACCATATGCCTAGCTGACAGGCAGTTGTAGCAATATCTTTTTTGAGCTATTAATTTGCGTCTTTCGTCGGTGGAAAGAGCTTTAAAGGCAACGCAGGAATATAACCTGTGAAACGCTTCACAGAGAATACAATCTGTTGCATTATGTTGAACAGTAAAGATAGCAGATTTGTTTATTTTAGTACCGACTGGCTTGACAACATTAGATTTGTTATCTGCACTTCCTGACGTATGACAGGCTACGGCTGACAAAACCTGACATCTATTATTTATAAACGTAAGCAGTGAATCATAGGTATATGAAGTGTCATTTGTTATTTCCCTCTCCCATGCCTTTAAGGTTGATGGATCAAATTTAGAAGTAACCAAGTGAACTAAGAAGAGGTCCCAATGCTCGACCGGTTGATTCAACCGTGCCAATGCTCTGACGTGTAGTTGGACCATGTCACTTAAGGCTCGCAGTGATGAGAAATTGTCAGCACGCAAGGCGGGCAGGTTGAATAAGGCTTGAATATGCCTTTGTATACATAATCTTTCGTTGCCATAACGGCCTTTAAGAAGCTGTATAGCAATGTTATAGTTTTCTCCTGTTAAGGGGAGTTCTCTTAAAAGTTGAAGGGGTGGGCCCTGCAAAGTGGATTTTAAGTAATGGAATTTCTGAATTTCTGGAAGTGTGGCATTATCATGTACTAATGAACTGAACAATTCAAAGAATGATTGCCACATCTCCTCCTTTCCTGAAAAATGCGGAATTTCGATTTTAGGTAGCAATGGTTTGACACTATTCCCATTGTCGCTAATTCTTCCTTGAGTTTATTTTACCTTCAACGCCAGGGTCAAAGTTCTAACTAATGCCACAGCCTGAGCGTGCGTATCAAAGTAATTACTCTCTACTTCTTCCCTATCCGACTGATGTTCTGGACTTTTGATTTCAATTTCAAGTTGCACGAGATCATATTTCTCGTACGCCTGTTCAAAAGCTTTTAAACGCTGAGATATAATATCAAGGTTTTGTTCCTCTTTAGGTAGAGTAGCTAAATATTTTTGAAAACGGGTGAGTTGGCCCTTGTAGGCCGCCCGAGAGTTTAACAGTTTTTCATCTATTATTACTGGCATGGCTGGAAAGTTGGAATAACTCACTCACCGAAGCTGCTTGCAGCACCAGACTGAGACCCGCTTTCCGGAAAGAGAACAGTTGAACAATATGCTGGGATTGTTTCCGCCTTCCCGCAGATCTCCTGCGCTAGCCACGGTATACCGAAATGTATAAGACAAATGTTAGGTTGCACAAGTTTTTTTTAATAGAATATGTGGTCTCAGAATTAAAGTTCTTGATTCAATCCCGGAGTTGAGGTACCATGGAAAAGGGTTGGGGTCACCCTTTTAGGGATTTCGAAAGAATGTAGGGTTTCGGACACAAGGATTGAATTTTACATAATGGTGATGGAAGAGACCAAAGATTAAGCTTTTCCTTTGCGTTTATTAAATCTTTAAAGAGCATATGAAGTTACTTTGAATAAATATAGTTTAAGAATTGACAATAAGAATAATAAGAATGCAAATTTGCTAGTTTCTCCAGGAAACGGACAAGGTTAACAAAATTCCCCTATGAGGGATTAAACTTTATATTGTTAATTAAAAGGCACATAATTTAAAATACATAAAAGAGGAACCCTTAATGATTAACCATGATGAATCTAGGTGTCTACTAGTATATGATACCACCTTCAATGATGTGAAAATACATAACCCTTTCGTGTTAGGCCAGCAAACCCTTGGCTGGAAACAGTTGGTTTGTCCGCAAAGGGCTTATGACCAAGGTTGCGGGTAGATTGTCCACACAGAGCTGATGATTGAAGTAGCAGTTCGATTTGCCCGCACAGGGCTGATGATCGAGGTTAATACGCACACACTCCAGAGGTGCGGGTTCTGAGCCAAGGTTTTGGCGATGTTTAGTCGTGTTGACGAGAGTTGACCAGCAGTGAGATGTTTCTTGGTAATAACATCTCCGCTGGTTCGAGAAGTTGCTTTTCCATTAGGCTGACTTTAAACTGAGTACAGTGTTGTAGAAAATGCTCAGCTGCCACCGGAGCAAAGGTTGGCCTGCAGCCTGACTCCGTGTTGTCGTGAAGCAGAGCCTCTGGCAAGGCCGTGTGACTCCAGAGGGTAATGACCCCCAGCAAGCTTGTAGCAGCAAGTGACTGATGATGGAGAGTCGACCCAGAGGCCGGTAGACCTAAGGTTTTATAGTGGTAGTGACGTCATTGCAAGGTGCAGATAGCCGACCAGCGGGGGAAGGCAGGCGACCAATCAGCTCATAGACAAAGAAGGGACGTGCGAACGGCAGCTGGGGCAGCTCAGTGATTTTGTGACAGTTCGCGAGAGAGGAACACTAAAAACACACTTCAGAATAGGTGAGTAATGATACATAAATAATTGTAAAACATGAATACATTATTAAAATATCAGTTGTACTTAAAGAATAAATATACAAGAACCGCGCTCACTCTGCAATTACCGCAAAGTAGAAAAATGGGGCAGAACTAATAAACAAATGTTTCAAACCATACGGGAAACTAACACTAACAAAACCTATTCGCAAAAGCGAACATGCGTCATATCACAACGAAATGATTGTCGTTATTGGTTCTCTTCGCGTACAGTATCCTTAATACTGGTCCAATCCGTTAACGCCTGCAAAAGTGCTCCTTCCTGGGCGTGTTTTATTTCAGGTAGTCGCTGGGGTAGTGTTGTCTCGCTAACTTATGAAAGTGCAGTACTCGAAGCGGGTGAACATAACGTATGATGTCAGTGCTACCTCTGCCTTGAATAAGCAACACTGTCGCCGTAAGGCTCCACAGTCTTTTCTAAGCGCTGGATGCTCTATAGGAAAATTCGTTGATTTTTAGCCTATTTTTATTTATGAGATGACCTTTTGCCTGTGCGTGTGTGTGTATGTGTGTCCCTCCCCTAATAACTTCTAAATGGCTGGAGTGAGTTCAATGAAACTCGGTAAGGTAATAGTACTATTTTGGCTGACCCCGACCGTGTCCTCAAATTTTATTACGTCTCACCAATCTGACATGGTGGCTGTGCTTTATATTTCACCGGCATTGTATATCTCCGAAAGTTTTACCGATATCACCCTGAAATTTTGTAAGGTGATCTAGTCTACACTATACTACACTAGACTAGACGTTCAGCTATAAGAATTTCAAAAACCTGTAAAATACAAAACGAACATGGCGGTCAAGCGAAGGTGAAACGTTATAATAGACTTAATTCGCGATTTAACCATCTGAGCGCAGTGAAATGTGGTACAGTAAATGTTTATACACATTGTAATGCACTGGCATCTAATTTTGTTCAATTGTTCACATAACCTCAAGATGGCGGCTGTGCGCAATTTTTAAATTAAGTTCTTATTTCTTGTTTATTAATCATGTGATCAATGTGAACGTTTTAATAATGAACCTACGTAAAAATCGTCATCTAATAGTACACAACTCTAATGGCTTACATATATAAAAATCCAACATGGCGACCATCCGATATATTTAGAAGGTTCTCAATATCTTTTAATTTCTGATAGCAATCAAACTGATATGTCGGTATGTTGATAGAGGCAATTAACATACCATACGTACTATATATGAAAATAGGCTGCATATTCACAGAACTACTTGTTTCTATACCTTACCATGTTCACGTGATACGGGATAACCTACAGTTCATCACCACATGTCTTAATTATCTCAACTAAGGTATCTTACCAGCTCCGTATGTAATAAATACAAAGCCATTATTCAGGGCTGGCCGTCCTGCTCTAGTGTTATCGCTACATGCTAGACAATTAGCGGTGGCTAATCACTCTCTCCGTCCGCCACATGGTCAAGCAAAGCTCCGTATGTAATAAATACAAAGCCATTATTCAGGGCTGGCCGTCCTGCTCTTGTGTTATCGCTACATGCTAGACAATTGGCGGTGGCTAATCACTCTCTCCGTCCGCCATACGGTCAAGCAAAGCTCCGTATGTAATAAATACAAAGCCATTATTCAGGGCTGGCCGTCCTGCTCTAGTGTTATCGCTACATGCTAGACAATTGGCGGTGGCTAATCACTCTCTCCGTCCGCCATACGGTCAAGCAAAGCTCCGTATATAATAAATACAAAGCCATTATTCAGGGCTGGCCGTCCTGCTCTTGTGTTATCGCTATATGCTAGACAATTGGCGGTGGCTAATCACTCTCTCCGTCCGCCACATGGTCAAGCAAAGCTCCGTATGTAATAAAATACAAAGCCTGTATTCAGGGCTGGCCGTCCAGCTCTAGTGTTATCGCTATATGCTAGACAATTGGCAGTGGCTAATACGGAACAAGGAACGAAAGAGGAGAAAGACTAATACAGTTTGCACTGGGACCAAGACTTAAAATTGTGAACACATTTTACAAGAAAAACCCAGAAAGCAAATGGACATGGAAATCTCCGAATGGGAAAATCAAAAACGAAATAGACTTCGTCCTAACCAATAGACTAACAGAGGTGAAAAACATACAAGTGATAAATGGTCTGAAGTTTGACACAGATCACAGAATGGTACGATTGAAAGTGAGAATAAAGAAGAAAAGGAGACACTACTTCAATAACAAAACTACACATCCAGGATGCATAAACAGGGCGGAGTATGTAAAAGCACTACAACAAAACCTACGAGACTTCAACCAACAAACGGAGCAAAAAGTCCAACAACACTATACAGAGCTCGTAAATTGCATATCCCGCGCAGCCAAACAATCGTCAACACCTGGAAACAGTATGAAAAATAGAATAAAACTTAAGGATAGCACCAAATGTTTGATCGAAGAAAGAGAACGCCTAAAATCACAAGCCATAGAAAACGAACACAAAAAGCTGGAATATGCGGAAGTCAATAAACAATCAAAAAGGGGAATCCGAAGAGACATCAGAGAACACAACACTAAAGTGGTCAAAGAAATCATGGATACCACAAAATCAATAAAGAAGATTAGAAAAGAATTAACTCCAGGCAAACATTGGATGCTGGGAGTAAAATACAACAACGAAAAAAGACAAGCCTCAAGAGAAGAGATAGTGACGCAAGCGACAGAGTTCTATAGGCCACTATACTCAAGTAACTCTCAAAGATCCAACTTGCATCAGGACGAGAATACATCAGAAGAAAACCTAGAGGAAGAAACACCTCCAATACTACCCAGTGAAGTAAGAGCAGCCATTCGACAAACGAAAACCGAAAAATGCCCAGGTGAAGATGGAATTTACAATGAATTTCTAAAATGGGGTGAAGAAGACCTAATCCCAGTCATCACAACATTATTTAATTCCATACTCACATCAGAAGACATACCAATGCAGTGGAAACAAAGCATTATCATACTTCTACACAAAAAGGGAGCCAAGGACGACATAAACAACTACAGACCGATCAACCTAATTGTAAACCTCTACAAGCTATTTATGAAGATCCTAACCAATAGAATGACAAAGGCACTGGACGAACAGCAACCGATAGAGCAAGCAGGATTCAGAAAGAGTTTCAGTACATCAGACCACTTGCAAACAATAAATCAACTCATGGAGAAAGTTCAGGAATTTAATCTAGAGGTGTACATCGCATTTGTGGATTACAACAAAGCATTTGACTCCGTAGAACAGGGAAGCGTCTTAGAAGCACTGGAAAAACAAGGATACCCAAACAAATTCGTTAGACTCCTTGGCAAACTCTACGACGGTAACCAAGCCAGAATAAAGACAGAAAGAGAAGGATGTAACATCATGATAGAAAGGTGAGTAAAACAGGGAGACCCCCTCTCACCAAAATTATTCACCTGTTTGCTGGAAAATCAGTTTAGAAAACTAGACTGGGAAGAAAAATATGGCATCAGAATCGATGGGACAAGACTAACCCATTTACGGTTCGCAGACGACATTGTTTTGGTGGCTGAATCAGCGAAAGAGCTGGAACAAATGATAAAAGAATTAGACAAAACAAGTAAAGAAGTGGGCCTTACAATGAACCCGAAGAAAACGAAGCTGATGACCAATGAGATAGAAGCCCCAATTAATGTGAACGGAGAAACACTGGAATATGTTGAAGAATATGTATATCTCGGTCAGAACATGTCATTTTCAAGTCGTTCAGAGAAAGAGGTCAAACGAAGAATAGGACAAGCATGGAAGAGCTTTTGGTCCCTAAAGTTTATACTGGCTGACAAGACCCAAAAACACACTTTAAAGGCTGAAGTTCTGGAAAAATGCGTTATACCGGTGTTACTATATGGTTGCCAAACTTGGGCATTAACATCGAAACAAAGACAAATGATCCAGATATGTCAACGGAAAATGGAAAGGAAGATACTTCATGTCTCATTGAGAGATAGAATACGGAACGAAGATTTAAGAAGGAGAACCGGCATGAAAGACGCTATGACATCAGCAGACCAGCTCAAATGGAGATGGGGTGGACATGTAGCGAGATTTGATCCTAACCGATGGACGTACAAAATGACGATGTGGGACCCAAGAACAGGAAGACGAAACGTTGGGAGACAAAGAATCAGATGGGCAGACTGGTTCGTAAAATGGGGAGGAAAACAATGGACAAGAACAGCGAAGATGAGGCAGGAGTGGAAAGACCTAGGGAGACTCGCATGCAGTGACCAATAAAACAATGCATCAACTAGAAAGACACCGTTCAGTGGGCATGCAGCAAAGCGGTACATATCTCTGGTGTGCAATAAAGGCTTCTCACAGAGCGGTGACCTCAAGAAGCACACTGTTGTTCATACTGGAGTGAAGTAATACACTTGTAGCACATGTGAGAAGTCATTTGCATGGCGGACAGAACTAATGGAACATTGTCTCGCGCTCTAATTTGAGGAAACATCATCGTGTTCACTAGGGAAAATAACCTTACTGCATCACAAGGAATTCAAAAGGTTCAACTATCTTGCGAAACACTTGTTAATTCGTTCCGGGACCACATGTGCACAACATAGTGAATGATTTGTGGGATGTTAAAGAACGTGTATAGGTATCTGCATCCAAACTAGATGTTAAAACTCCACCGGTAAGGTTTTGTATTGCATTTTAAAAAGACCTATTTGAAACGGTTCAATATACGTAGATTTTACTGAAGAGTGAAGACTTGGCAGTTTCTGTCATTGTTCAAGTGCTTAGGCAGGATAAGCTTTGTGCTTAGTGGCAATGGGAAGCTCCCAGATATTGGTTGATGGCTATTATGATTTCCGTAATACTAATGGATATTTGAGGCCTTGATATCGCCAGACTCAGAAATGAAGATTGTTGTAGCGAATGTTATGCCATCGTAATATAGTTTACTTAATCTTTAATCAGCTGCACATCTATATAGAAGGCCCAATCAGAAAGAATAACCCCGAATGCTCCTCAGGACTTGCTCACCTGATGAGTTAAAACTGAGCAATTCCCTGCAAAGCAGGAGGCCATAGCCCTTATGGGATTTGTAAGGCTATTTATTTATTTTTATTTAATCACCCTCTCCGTCCGCCACACGGTCAAGCAAGGCTCCGTATGTAATAAATACAAAGCCAGTATTCAGGGCTGGCCGTCCTGCTCTTGTGTTATCGCTATATGCTAGACAATTGGCGGTCGCTAATCACTCTCTCCGTCCGCCACACGGTCAAGCAAGGCTCCGTATGTAATAAATACAAAGCCAGCAGGGCTGGCCGTCCTGCTCTTGTGTTATCGCTACATTCTAGACAATTGGCGGTGGCTAATCACTCTCTCCGTCCGCAACATGGTCAAGCAAAGCTCCGTATGTAATAAATACAAAGCCATTATTCAGGGCTGGCCGTCATGCTCTTGTGTTATCGCTATATGCTAGACAATTGGCGGTGGCTAATCACTCTCTCCGTCCGCCACACGAACAAGCAAAGCTCCGTATGTAATCAATACAAAGCCAGTATTCAGGGCTGGCCGTCCTGCTCTTGTGTTATCGCTATATGCTAGACAATTGGCGGTGGCTAATCACTCTCTCCGTCCGCCACACGGTCAAGCAAAGCTCCGTATGTAATAAAATACAAAGCCAGTATTCAGGGCTGGCCGTCCTGCTCTAGTGTTATCGCTACATGCTAGACAATTGGCGGTGGCTAATCACTCTCTCCGTCCGCCACTTGGTCAAGCAAAGCTCCGTATGTAATAAAATACAAAGCCAGTATTCAGGGCTGGCCGTCCTGCTCTAGTGTTATCGCTATATGCTAGACAATTGGCGGGGGCTAATCACTCTCTCCGTCCAACAAAAGGTCAAGCAAAGCTCCGTATGTAATAAAATACAAAGCCAGTATTCAGGGCTGGCCGTCCTCCTCTAGTGTTATCGCTACATGCTAGACAATTGGCGGTGGCTAATCACTCTCTCCGTCCGCCACACGGTCAAGCAAAGCTCCGTATGTAATAAAATACAAAGCCAGTATTCAGGGCTGGCCGTCCTGCTCTAGTGTTATCGCTACATTCTAGACAATTGGCGGGGGCTAATCACTCTCTCCGTCCGCCACACGGTCAAGCAAAGCTCCGTATCTAATAAATACAAAGCTAGTATTCAGGGCTGGCCGTCCTGCTCTAGTGTTATCGCTACATGCTAGACAATTGGCGGTGGCTAATCACTCTCCCTGTCCGCCACATGGTCAAGCAAAGCTCCGTATGTAATAAATACAAAGCCAGTGTTCAGGGCTGGTCGTCCTGCTCTTGTGTTATCGCTATATGCTAGACAATTGGCGGTGGCTAATCACTCTCCCTGTCCGCCACATGGTCAAGCAAAGCTCCGTATGTAATAAATACAAAGCCAGTATTCAGGGCTGGCCGTCCTGCTCTTGTGTTATCGCTATATGCTAGACAATTGGCGGTGGCTAATCACTCTCTCCGTCCGCCACACGGTCAAGCAAAGCTCCGTATGTAATAAATACAAAGCCAGTATTCAGGGCTGGCCGTCCTGCTCTTGTGTTATCGCTATATGCTAGACAATTGGCGGTGGCTAATCACTCTCCCTGTCCGCCACATGGTCAAGCAAAGCTCCGTATGTAAAAAAAACAAAGCCAGTATTCAGGGCTGGCCGTCCTGCTCTTGTGTTATCGCTATATGCTAGACAATTGGCGGTGGCTAATCACTCTCCCCGTCCGCCACACGGTCAAGCAAAGCTCCGTATGTAATGAATACAAAGCCGGTATTCAGGGCTGGCCGTCCTGCTCTTGTGTTATCGCTATATGCTAGACAATTGGCGGTGGCTAATCACTCTCCCTGTCCGCCACATGGTCAAGCAAAGCTCCGTATGTAATAAATACAAAGCCAGTATTCAGGGCTGGCCGTCCTGCTCTAGTGTTGTCGCTATATGCTAGACAATTGGCGGTGGCTAATCACTCTCCCTGTCCGCCACATGGTCAAGCAAAGCTCCGTATGTAATAAATACAAAGCCAGTATTCAGGGCTGGCCGTCATGCTCTTGTGTTATCGCTATATGCTAGATAATTGGCGGTGGCTAATCACTCTCCCTGTCCGCCACACGGTCAAGCAAAGCTCCGTATGTAATAAATACAAAGCCAGTATTCAGGGCTGGCCGTCCTGCTCTTGTGTTATCGCTATATGCTAGACAATTGGCGGTGGCTAATCACTCTCCCTGCCCGCCACATGGTCAAGTAAAGCTCCGTATGTAATAAAATACAAAGCCAGTATTCAGGGCTGGCCGTCCTGCTCTTGTGTTATCGCTATATGCTAGACAATTGGCGGTGGCTAATCACTCTCTCCGACCGCCACTTGGTCAAGCAAAGCTCCGTATGTAATAAAATACAAAGCCAGTATTCAGGGCTGGCCGTCCTGCTCTTGTGTTATCGCTATATGCTGGACAATTGGCGGTGGCTAATCACTCTCCCCGTCCGCCACTTGGTCAAGCAAAGCTCCGTATGTAATAAAATACAAAGCCAGTATTCAGGGCTGGCCGTCCTGCTCTAGTGTTATCGCTATATGCTAGACAATTGGCGGTGGCTAATCACTCTCCCCGACCGCCACTTGGTCAAGCAAAGCTCCGTATGTAATAAAATACAAAGCCAGTATTCAGGGCTGGCCGTCCTGCTCTTGTGTTATCGCTATATGCTGGACAATTGGCGGTGGCTAATCACTCTCTCCGACCGCCACTTGGTCAAGCAAAGCTCCGTATGTAATAAAATACAAAGCCAGTATTCAGGGCTGGCCGTCCTGCTCTTGTGTTATCGCTATATGCTGGACAATTGGCGGTGGCTAATCACTCTCCCCGTCCGCCACACGGTCAAGCATAGCTCCGTATGTAATAAATACAAAGCCAGTATTCAGGGCTGGCCGTCCTGCTCTTTGTGTTATCGCTATATGCTGGACAATTGGCGGTGGCTAATCACTCTCCCCGTCCGCCACACGGTCAAGCATAGCTCCGTATGTAATAAATACAAAACCGGTATTCAGGGCTGGCCGTCCTGCTCTTGTGTTATCGCTATATGCTAGACAATTGGCGGTGGCTAATCACTCTCCCCGTCCGCCACACGGTCAAGCAAAGCTCCGTATGTAATAAATACAAAGCCAGTATTCAGGGCTGGCCGTCCTGCTCTTGTGTTATCGCTATATGCTAGACAATTGGCGGTGGCTAATCACTCTCCCTGCCCGCCACATGGTCAAGTAAAGCTCCGTATGTAATAAAATACAAAGCCAGTATTCAGGGCTGGCCGTCCTGCTCTTGTGTTATCGCTATATGCTAGACAATTGGCGGTGGCTAATCACTCTCTCCGACCGCCACTTGGTCAAGCAAAGCTCCGTATGTAATAAAATACAAAGCCAGTATTCAGGGCTGGCCGTCCTGCTCTTGTGTTATCGCTATATGCTGGACAATTGGCGGTGGCTAATCACTCTCCCCGTCCGCCACTTGGTCAAGCAAAGCTCCGTATGTAATAAAATACAAAGCCAGTATTCAGGGCTGGCCGTCCTGCTCTAGTGTTATCGCTATATGCTAGACAATTGGCGGTGGCTAATCACTCTCCCCGTCCGCCACACGGTCAAGCATAGCTCCGTATGTAATAAATACAAAGCCGGTATTCAGGACTGGTCGTCCTGCTCTAGTGTTATCGCTATATGCTAGACAATTTGCGGTGGCTAATCACACTCCCTGTCCGCCACACGGTCAAGCAAGGCTCCGTATGTAATAAACAACAACGAAATATGCAAATCACAATCGGGAGTATCGGGGTTCATGGTATGTTCTCCCACTCTGTGACTTCCACACTCCGGATTAAGCATAGGATACGCTTCCAAAAATAAAAATAATAAAATCCTACTGTCAAAGCATTTAATTATTCAAAAATTTGGCGCTACAAAAATAAACATAAAAACAACTGAAATTACACTTCACACCTGTTCCAAAGACGAACAAGGAATTCAAAATATGATTCACAAATATTAATTAATGGTTATCTAAGAACCAGACAAAAACATCATCTGAGTTTCACTCCCATATAGTACAAATCCTAACTTCTTACAAAGGAGCTCCAAATGCTCGGTGAATCTTACATGGTTCGTGTTAACAAATAAACACACACCATTTAGTCTTTTAATGAGTCTATCTAGATTTGGTTACATTATTATAGTATGGCTACTTATTATTTATTTTGGGCTCCCACAATGTTCAGTTTGTTACCATCTCTCTTGTCAAGCTATCAACTCACTACCGTGCTTGGAAAAATCTGCGTATCCCCGAGTTATAGAAAACTACTGACAAAGTCAACTTAAGATAACTCCCAAATATCTCAAAATTCTCGTCATAACTCGTGAACAATTTAAATCATTTAATAATAAAGTTAGGGATTTTATTATATTGTCTTCAAAGACAATTATATCTTAAGGAAGCAACGATCTGAACTCTGCAAGCGATAATAATGAACGTAAAAGGACCTCAGTTCAAATACTGGGTCGTTAAAACAATCTTAAACACATCCGTGTAACATGAACCATACAGCTCGTCCTGACCTTTCTCTACAAGAGAGTTTCTGAGAGTGTGTCACAACACTCGGCTAATTTATGGCTTTGAAATGAGGGGACCACAGTCTCACCCTCTTGAGACGGACTACAAAGCGCCTGCTACCGGCCACTCCAATACGTTTCTTTTTAAAGACAAGGCATGTTATTTCAAATTAACAACAACACATTATTAGGTTCTACAGACCTATTCTCCAAGCTTCGGTAAAGTATAATTAAGAAGTGTCATCATTAGTGGGTAAGATGATCGATGAAACAACAAATATATAAGGGGCTTCGACGTAAAGGTTTCTGAGTTCATTCCTTTAAAAAGCCTCGGGAACCACATCCATCTTTGAGGACTTACAACCAAGAATTACAAGACCAGTGGTATCAGACCAACTGTCCATCATATTTGCGACTTAGGGAAGGTATTCGCACTCATCCAGCGCTCACAATCAACATAATTAGCACCCTTTTCCAGTATTGCATACAACCACATCATATTCGCGACTTAGGGAAGGTATTCGCACTCATCCAGCGCTCACAATTCAACATAACACATTACCACGACTAATTGTCCCTCACAATTATCTTACCGAGCATTTCAACGCGTTCCTAGCGTGACAAATTACAGCAAATGCGCGACATGGCGCTCATTAGATCAAATAGCCAAGTTGCCTTTCAAACAAAGAAGTAATATAATTCAAATCAAAATTTGATACTCGTCTCAAAAAGAATATAATCAGCATTAGCCTCCATCAACAATAATGAGATTTAACCTTAAGAACATTACTGGTTCCTCAACATATCAACAATTCATATAAGGAGCTTCTGCAGCTACAACCTATCCCAATATAAAATTCATCACATAATAAATTTATTTAATTAATATTATTATTATCGTGCTTGCGTTAAATAATTATATTATTTGCCATTATACCAATATTCCACTGAATATTGTCCACAAGGGATTAATTAATACTTCAAATTACTTATATTTCAATCAAATTAATCGTTCAGATCGCGCAACCTATATTTTCACATGTTTTCATACATCCCTATTTCAACTTCTGAGGATTTTACGCAAATCTTCACAAAACACATAATACTGAAATTAGTACTCACATGATCCTTCCCGTCAGAGACCGGGTTTTCCAACGATGAAATATTTCACCCACTCACAGATTATTATGCCATACTTATAATCATAATTACACTTAGTAACACTCCTTTAAGGGACACTGGGACTGAGTTTTCATATTTCTGTAATTATCATTGGATATTGTTCTAATTTTACACACATCACTCAAATACTAATATACACTATACTACTGATTTACAGTTTTCTATCTCTAACCGTTTAGGAGATATGAATATTTTTATATAGAAATTATGCAAATTTTGAAAATGGTCCTTGCGCTTAACAGATAGAGGTAGGTCATTCATCATGACTTTGCGATATAGATATTTCGTATGAAAGCAATCCTAGCGATTGGTTTTGAGTTCATATGAATATTTGTTGAGATATAAATTAACTCATTTCACAATTTTTTAATCCCATTAATTGCCTATTATTTTTAATTAAAATATTTTTATGACAAAACTAAGAATACTACACTGAAGTTATGGATGCATTAATATCGAATATGAATACAAATTTGCAATATTATAGCAGCAAATCTAATGCGCAAGGTCCAAATGTTGTATCAAACAAGATGTTCAGTAAAGAACATATAGCCTACTTTCTCCTAAATGTATGAGTATAGTTATAACTCGTTGTTATTATCAAAGAGTATAATAGAACTATTCTTTGTTGAAGACCTTAGAAACGATTTACCTCTACCAAACGCCACAACCTAGATAAAAACTGCTACCATCATTGAAGAAAGAAAGAAAGAAAGAAAGAAAGATAAGAAGTATATCAAGAATGTTATGGATCTGGAGACATAATCGACCGGACTGGCGGCGTGACTCAGCGGTAACGTTCTCGCTTGCTGGGCCCTAGGTTGCAGGTTCGTATCCTGGCGCAGTCAGCTGGCATTTGAGGGTGCACAAATGCGAGGGAGCCGTGTCAGTACATTTACTGGCACGTTAAAGATCCCCTTCGGGCCAAAATTCCGGCACCCCGGTGTCTCTAAAATCAGCAGTAGTTAAAAGGGATGTAAAACCAATAACATTATTATTATTTTGCATATTAAGGCTTTCACGGCCCGGATTATTATATAAATAATTCATTCTTTTGGGCTAATGTTTATTTCCATTGAAAAAGGAGGCAAGGTTTCTCCGAAACGTATGGTTTTAAATTAAAAATACACATGGCATTAGCCCAAAAGAATGAATTATTTATATAATAATATTATTATTATTATTACGACCTGCCGTGGGCAACATCCAACTTTGAGTTGAGGCATGTCTTTACACGTCTGGTTGTGCATGGCTTTCACAACCCTAATTGAATTAACAAATCTTTCCATGACCCTACAGAGACGTGTGTATACAAACTATGTGGATATTTTCGATAATATAATCCTAACAGAGCGAGTGCATTCTAGCGGCCAGAAGAAGAAACTTTTCAATAAAATCTGGAAGTTACCTTTTTGGCAGCTAGATGTCTCGAGTAAATCTGCTGGCGAATTATGTTTTAATTAAATATATATTTTACACCATAATGTGCACAATATAACGCTTAATAACATTTTCAAGTAACGCAAAATAGGCTGTTACAAACCCTTTAAAATAAAAAGTTAAAATGTATCGTAGTATCATCTTGTCATTCTTCAAATTCGATGCGCATAGAATGATAATGGTATAGTAATCAATGGATCCCCACGTAGACTAGTCGTGACATCTATTGGTGAAATATCGAACAATATAATCCTAACAGAGCGAGTGCATTCTAGCGGCCAGAAGAAGAAACTTTTCAATAAAATCTGGAAATTACCTTTTTGGCAGCTAGATGTCCCGAGTAAATCTGCTGGCGAATTATGTTTTAATTAAATATATATTTTACACCATAATGTGCACAATATAACGCTTAATTTTAAAACATCTGAGTCATTACAAAACAATAAACATATAACATTTCAAGCAAAAAACCTAGCTCTGATCGGGTTTGAACCATAGGCATTTGAGCGATAGGCTAACGCTCTACCACTGAGCTAATTGTGTCAACGAATATCGTTCTATTTAAAATGACTTACATAGAACTTGTTAGCAAATAATGATTTATACTAAACGATTTCATCACTGGAGTATATTATTTATATATAAAGCATTTCATACAAAGTTTATTTATTTTTTATCAGTACGCTATATTGCATGCAATACTCAAATTAGTGAAATATAAGTCCGGCACAAGATATCCGCTGCCATCTTGTCTTATTACTGAATCAGTTCAGCTTTTTAAAATCACGTCTACACTATAGTATTACAAAATAAACTTTTAATTTCGAACGTGCCTTTTCCTTTAGAACAGTTAAAACGATTCTCGGCTCGATAATCGGAACTGGTGGGTCCCATGATATGGATTATAAAGTTTGCATAATTCGCACGGCCGCCATCCTGAAATGGTATGGCGGACGACCTTGTAATTTGGTCACAAGACGCATCCTATACGAAGGTATGTTGTTACCAAATTTGGTAGAGATCGGATGATTTGGTTAGTCGTTATTTGATTTTACGTTTTGAACGTTTGAGTGGCCGCCATTCAGTTTTAGTAAAGATGGCGGCGATATAAAACATGACACTGAGGTGTCCTTTGCTAGTGCTACCTTTGTACCAAATTTCGTTCAATTTGCATTCACCGTGTTCGAATTGATAGGGGGGGACAGACATTCAGAGTACACACACTCACACACACAGACACACACACACACACAGACTCACACACACACATACACACACACACACACTCACACACACACATACACACACACAGACAGACACACTTTTTTCGCCCTGTGTTGATCTCATAAGTCTACTTTCATTTTTTGCAAAAATCGAAAGTAGGCTAAAAATGGGAAGCCACTATAAATGGACTTTCATAAAAACATGCATATTATTTGGTTATCAGCTTTCAATTTTAGGTAATTATCAATGGATATTGTTATAATGTTACACACAGCACTCTAATAGTAATATACACTAGACTACTGATTTACAGTTTTCTATCTCTAACCATTTACGAGATATGATTATTTTAACATGAAAAAATATGCCAATTTTGAAAATGGTCCTTGCGTTAAACGGATAGAGGTAGGTCATTTATCATGACTTTCCCATATAGATATTTAGTGTGGAAGCAATCCTAGTGATTGGTTTTAAGTTCATATGAATATTTGTTGAGATATAAATTAACATATTTCACAATTTATTTATCCCATTAATTGCCTATTATTTGAAAATTAAAATAATTTTAATGGCAAAACTATGCATTCTACAGTAAAACTAATCACTGTTCTTATGGATGCATTAATATAGATTATGTATAAAAATTTGCTACATTATAGCTACAAGTCTGATGCATATGGGGCGAATTTTGTTTCAAAAAATGGGAAGCTCAGAAAAATGCACTTTTATAAAGCCATGCATATCTTTTTAGTTATCAGCTTACCTTGTCAGCTAAAACTGCCCAGCACCATATGTTAACACCCTCTTTCTTGCTTTTCTGAACTCCTTGTTAGGAAAATAAGTACAGAAATACTCGCCTCAATGAAAGTCCATGAATAGGGGGCATTTAAATACCATGCACTAAACATTTCAAGTATTCGCTGGACCTTTGAATATGGCGGAATTCGGAAATGACTTTCACTAAATTATCCGCTGGAGTCAGGGGCATAATTATATCAAAGAATAAAAAAATCAATATGTTTGCGATTTCTGACAAAAACTCTGTCCCAGTGTCCCTTAAAATCACATACAACATATACACTGATCATATTTAATCTAGAGAATACCCTTCTGGGATTCATTTTCACTTACAACTCAAATTCACTAAAAAGATATAAATTACACTCACAAATTTCACTAAAATCGAATTACATATAAATTTATCACTTCTGACATTTATTACATTTGCCTTAACACACGTGATCATCTTTTCCTTTCCCGTCTCCAAGGGGTGTACTTTGTTTGCTTCGGCTTCCTAATCCTATGGGGATGATTGAAAGTCTCGATCGAACTACCCTCACTGGAACGGTTGCTCCTCCTATTCCGTTGGTTTCGACTATCGGCTTGATGAACTTAATGCACGATATCGTATCTCGCTTGTTGCTAAATTGCTCGTTTAACATAAGCCTGTCACTGACGTTTTACTTCTAGGTTCGCTCGAACTATTATAACGGCGACCTAGTGATTTATTTCTCTGGTGATCCAGACGTGGATTTTACTTTCTGATGCTGCGGTTCTTTAACTATTGAAATAATTCCAATGTCTTACTGTTCGTTTGTCTTAACATAGACAATGCCTGGAATATCGATTCCTAAATTTTATCGCAATCCGCTCTAGCCTCCTCAGTTCAGGAACACTAGGCGTTACTATCACGTTTTGCCCTGATCTGGTTATTTAACGTAGAGATAGAATTTTATAGTTCACTGTTCTCGGGTACTTCGAACTCCTATGATGCGGATACTTTAGCTGAAACTATTTAGGTTCGAGTACCTATCGCCGGTAATTGCTTAAGTCCACAGTCTAAAACTTTGACTGTATTTGTAAAAATTATAAAGTCCGAAGCTTGATGATACGTACGTTTCCTATAACAAGGATTCTGATGCTTCTTCTCACGGCAATACTATTGACGATACTTAGATGTCGACTCCCATAAGAGGTGCTCGTCTGCGACACAGAGTAACACGACCCATCACGGTCTAATGAATACTGCATATACTTCCTGGCGCTTCCAGTGTTTATATTCAAATCTGCCACAAAAAGATCTGATTCGTTCCTTCTCCAACCCTAACTTCTAAAATAATCGTCGTATAATTTTCAAAATTATATCTCCAAAAAGCTCTCATTCTAAATGCCAAAAGGGTTTCTTTAATTACGAAAATCGATCATACAATCACATGATATTTAATAAATGAGCTCCTGAAATGCGTGGGTAGTGGAGTTTTATTTTCCCTCTCTGCCTGCTCCGGGCTCGGGGAATAACTAATTGGAATAACTAATTGCATAGAGCTGCGTAGACACTTCTTTCCTGTGCAATTATTATTAACTTTTTCCACTCACAAAAATCTCTTTCCCAGGATTATCAACAGTGACGGAGTCATTTCATTAGTTTAAGGCCTGCAAATGGCTCAGTTTTAATTATGTCTCTTCTTGCGCTATTGCGACGTTGTCAATTTACTGTTGAGTAAGGGCTTTATCCGAAACTTCTTCTCTGTCTTTCAGGACGGAAAAATACAAGTTCTATTTATAATCATGCGCCAGCCCTTTTCTGCTGCGCCAACGGTGATCTCATGCTTCGGTGACTCGCTGTATCTAGCTCTTGCGTCACCTTACAAAAGTCCAACTTCTTATTAACCCATCAGAAACCTTTGGAAATCCATTCTAAAAACTGCCTTAATTCCTCCTTTTTCTTTCATACAAGGGTATGGGTTCGATACTTGGGCCAGTCAACATGGGCACAATATGTCATAGTGTTTTCTTGTTACCGTAAAGGTTCGTGCTGATTTTGTCTTTGTGTTTGGGATTGTAATTACAATGGTTGATCCGATATCCAATTTGAACTTTCAAATCATGTAATTCATGTCCGACATGTTGGATGTTGAGCGCATGCGCAAAGCTATCCTTACCTAATTGGTCAATGAATGAGCTCTGTTTGGCTGGAGAAACTGTTTCATAATGAAAAACGGTACTGTAATGACGCTCCTTATGGTACAGTTTTCTGACATATAATATTTACATTTCCACATCGTCGAATATATACACATTTTTCGATGTCAATGAACTATGACCAATATCGGTTTTACGTCTCGGCATAATGGGTTAAAATCACTGACAGGACTATTAATTATATTATCATGGAGAAGCATGTGCAACGAATTCTTGTCAGACGTAGTTTAAGAATGGCGAGGTGCATGAAATAGAAATCCCCCCTCCGTCCAATCTTAACATGACTGTGTATTTTGCGGAATGCTAAGGTCCACAGGCGAATTGAAGAAAAGCCGAGTTGCACTTCCAGGGAAACTGCAAACACAACCACTCTCTTCTCTGATGTCTTAACTCAACAAACCTCTACAGTTTGCTGGTAGCTGTATCTGGGGTAACATGTTCGCCCGCTAGCTATGCTGTAACTGGGGCGATAGTCTCACCCGTAGCTAGCTCGTAAACTGTCGCCTCAGTAATTGAATGGAGATTGTTGGAAGAAATGAAAACGTAACATCGCTTGTAGTGGGCGATGTATTGAAGATAAAGATATGCTCTCGCGGACAGTTTTGTAGAACTATTCATGCTGAACAATTCTCTCACTCATAGTATATTGATATTTTAACGGTTTGCTCCGAGTAAGCTCAAAAAAATGCACGGACATCATGTTTTGATTCTTTTTTCGACTTTTCCACTGAAATCGTTACTGTTTGGCTTCCTTTTATCATAAATAAATAATTTTCTACAGAGACGTTCCTCGAGAGATCTTCTACAGATTGATGTAAAGCGCATCAAAATCCATCCAGCGGTTCTCGAAATTACCCGTGACATCCAAGAATCGGGGATTTGTATTACATTAAGTAGAGATTGTTCGGACTATTGGAAGAGAGGATGAAGATGATGAAGACTATGGGATGACATTCCACAACTTCAGGTAAGTATCAAATTAGATATTAGAACATATTAGCTGTAGACAAACGATACTAATGTTGTAGTTTTAGATCATAAACATTTCAACAGAGTAGGGGAAAGTGGGGCATAACCGGGTAGTCGGGTTCAAACCGGGTACCCCAATTCTGGCTCAGTCATTGCTTCTAACTGGCGGCCGGCAGCCAAACAAAACTACCAAGGCCAAGGTAAAGCTGGGGGGAGATTAGTTCAGTTGTGACGAATGATTTTGTATTTTTGTGATTTCTTGTTTCAACTTTCTGTTAAACTGCATCGATTACTACCGGAGTACTACAGCAGTAACAGTGCATTCTATGTAGCTTATTTCTTTAGGCTCACGATGCTATGGGTGTATTTAATATTCAAATCGATTTTGTTTGGCTAGTCCATGTTTGTCTTTACAACTACCAGTGGGGTGAAACCGGGTATGACGCATGGGGCAGGACCAGGTGGTGCCCGATTTTACCCCATCTATTCAGCACTCCACAATAATAGCTAATAAATATATTTTTAATTAAGAGTGTGTGTGTGGGAGAGAGATAAGTGTTATTATTTGAAATACAACTTAACAATGTATGGGTCTAGACTTTTGAGTTTTTAATTTGTACAAAAAAGTTTTGTTGTTAATTTCATTTTCTGCAGTGACTATTATTCTAATTCAAAAGACAAAGAAGCTTGGATACAATGCACAGGATGCCGGGGGTGAGCACGCGGAGGTTGTTGTGGTTTGGACGAGGAGGACGATGACTTTGTGCAAACTTAAATGATTGTTTAATATTTTTACACAAGCGAAAAAAAAGTTCAAATTTTTACTATAATCAATAATTTTGTTCACAACTATATTATAATATGTACGCTATTTAGTCGATAAATAGGACTAGTTATCTCCGTTTACCATTATAAGGTAGGCAATGAAGAAAAAAATGCGTTTTCTAATTTTCCATATACTCAACATGTGTACCTGGTTCTACCCCACCGGAGGGGTATAACCGGGTGAATTGACTTTTTTTTGTAATTTTTATAATAATAAACAGAATGACTCTCTCTCGTTTATTGATGATGGCTATATTATGAAGTAAAACTATTCAAAGATCATGTATGCAGGTTTTAATAGTTATCTGAAAATAAACATAGCTTCAGGAAGCCGCCGAAGTCTAGCCCCTCGGTTTTACTCCACATTCCCCTACTTGTACTGTCCAGCTGCTGAGAGTCCGGCTCTGACGTTTGGCGATGGTGGGCGAAGAGGGGGTAAAGAGAACAATATAGCCAACTTACGGCAGTGAGAAGCTGTTAATAGAACCTTGAAAGTAGCCATTATTATAATTCACTTTGTATCGCGGAAGTCCCACATACCATTTGTAATTTCATGCATAGTTATGTTATTCCAACATTTTGCGGTTACAAAACCTACATTCGCAGTGGAATTCCGCCTATGTTGGCGAAGTCGCTTTACCATGAAGAATGTTGTCACCTGTACCAATCAGCGGTATTCCCGGTAAGCTCGATGTTGCCATGTCTCTCCTCTGTGGTCCAGTTACTCTTTGTGTTAGAGCAGGTTTGTTGTTTCATTATCTTGTGGGTGCACAATTACCAGTGAACTGTGTGTAAGTAACTTATATTACTTTAGTAATAGGGTCAGTGGTTCGCCAGAATTCATATAAGAACATGTGAAATATTTTATGTAGCCCACGTTGTTTTATATTTCGGGGTACAGAACTGGCAACGTTGCCTCCCTCCCTCGGCGCTGGACTGTAGTTCATTTCCTCATATTACCGGCAGTTTACAATTCTACTGTAGTACAGGGCGCCCGAGAATGTTCTCCGAAGTGGGTACGTGCAGCTGTGAGTGGTTGATTCATGAGTTTAGTTGACTGCACTGCACTGAGTCCTTCAAAGCGGGACTCCCCTGTGTGAATTGCAATAAGCGAGCGAGCCTGCATGTCTTCAGTGTGTATTACAGTAAGCGAGCGTTCATATAGATTATTGGAAGAGTGCAACAGTATACAGGCGGTAATGTTTACTACTGAAGAGAGAGTTTTTTTTTTTTTTTTTTTTTTTTTGTGGAATACGTTTATCGCGAAGGCGAGCGGTTTACAGAAAATGTAAAATTAAGATTAAAGGCGCGGTTTCCTAATTTACAAGCTTCAGTTGTTCCCTTATAAAGTTACCGTGGTTCATGAATTAAAACAAACTGATTACCGGTACGGAAAAAGAGTCATGTACTGTGAATGGTTCCAGCATCTGTTATGAATGGCTGTGATGAGTACAAAGTTTACTGTTTATTTGTTATGATGCAAGCGGCAGCCGTGCTACCAACGTAACTGCTGTAGCTAGCTCTCGCAGACGCATGTAGGCGCTGCGAAGAACATTCCCGGACTCACTGTATTAGGGCTCATGGCTGGAGTGTATCACAGCAAAGGAAGCTACACCTCCATAGAAAAGTTTGGGGGAGCAAGATTGTTTCTAGCCTACTTTCGATCCACTCAAGGCCAAAGATTGTGCGTCTGTTTGTGGGTGTGTGTGAGTGTGTGTATGTCTGCCCCCATATCGATTCAAACATGGCTAAAGCGAATTGAACAAAATTTGATACAGAAGTAGCACTATCACAGGGCACCTCAGCATGATGTATTATGTTACCGCCATCTTAACCAAAAATTATTGGCGGCCACCCAAATGTTCAAAACTTACAAATAAATTACGACCAAACTAATCATCGGATCTCTACAAAATTTGGTAAAGCCTACCTTCATATGGGGCGCGTCCTGCGCCCAACCTACAAGGTCCTCAGCAATACAATTTCAAGATGGTGGCCGTGTTAATCCTGCAAGCATTATACCCCATGACTTAGATAATACCAATTCCGATTATTGAACCGAGGGTGGTTTAAGCTATCCTAAAGGATGTGACCCGCTGGATAAAATAATTTTATGTTATAACTGGCTATTTTACCCGGCGTTGCCCAGGAGGTGTATTTACATGTCATAGAAAGATACATGCCAATATATTTCGCAAAGTATATTCACTTTGCACCTAAGTGAGTTTAAAACATAGTTCTCCTGGGCCCTGAAGTTAATCAAAAGAGAAATGGCTTATTCATGTACATAGGTCATTAGCTGCATATTAGGGAATAGTATTGCTGTATTTACAGGCCTATTATCTCATATTGGGCGACCTTGGGGGCGTATTTGGTAGCATGCTAAGCTTCTATGCCCAAGGTCGCGGTTTCAAACCCGGCTGAAGTCATCGGAGTTTTGAAGAGCTTTTAAATCCCTCAGTATGCCTTTCTTCCGAAGGGAAGTAAAGCCAGAAGGGCCCATGTCGTAGATTTATGTCATATAAAATAACTTTCCACTGACTACACTAGTGTGAAGGTAAAATTTGTAGGTTAAATTTCATTAACACTATTAAGTTCCAACGCTCACCATCAGGTTCTGGTTGCGGTGGCTTCTATTTGCCAAGTTTGCAGCTAGGTGTCATTGACGGTAACATTAGGTAGCAAAATTAGGAGCTACTTAAAACTAACTGTCTGCAGTCCTTACCTGAATTACAGATAACACAAAATAATACAGCTATCACAATTAACACCGGTTATCAGGCTGATTCTACCACACACATCCAAAGTACTCGGAGCTGCATGACCGCGTTGTCGCAGCCCTAAACAGAGGAACCAACCAACCTACTGTCCGTCCACCAGCTTAAGGTCCGTGGCAGGAATGCAACGAGTCAGCAGGAGGCAGTTAAGGTTAACAAGGTTCTTTAGTGACATTCTGAAGACTGGCCGCATTCCTAAAGAGCTAAAGTAAACAAAAATAATAGCAATTCCGAACCCGGGAAAGGAAACAGATGAGGCAGAAAACTACCGCCCTATAGATCTTCGTAGTGCCTGCTATAAACTTTTGGAAAATATTATCCTAAATCGAATCGGTAGCAATATTATAGAAGATATCCCACATCAACAAGCTGGTTTCCGAGCAGGTAGAAGCTGTTCTGATCAAGTCCTTAGTTTTACAACTTTATTGAGGCAGGCTTTCAAGAAGGTATGAAAATGTCTGTAGTTTTTGTTGATCTGACAGCAGCCTATGATACAGTATGGAGAGAGGGACTCCTTTTTAAATTCTTAAGAATGATCCCCTGCAGAATACTAGCCCAGTTATTAAACAATATGTTATGTGATGGATATTTCCAAGTTATCCTGGGCAAGGAAATCGGCTATTAATGAACTCTGAAGAACGGTCTTCCACAGGGCTCTGTGCTCGCACCAATCCTTTTAAATCTATCCACTGTGGACATCCCTCATACTGAAAGTAGCAAATTTGCTTATGCAGATGATCTAGCCATTGGCGTCAGTATAAACTTTGAACCAATTGCTCTTCATTTTAATCGTTCAGAAGTAACTAAATAGCTGTTTTATTAGTCTGGTTTATGATAGTCGTGAGATATTATTTTAGTAATAGCACAATTAGTTTTCAATATGGGAAGGTAACCTCGATGTTCCACCCCTTAGAACAACAACAACACAATGTAATGCTAATATAATGCCCAGTGTCGTAGTGTGGGCACTCTGTATCAGCGTTTGAACAATCAGTATTTTAGTTTTTATCACTCCTACAATAACTTCCCCCTGGGGCTCACATCTAGTAGGACGTGGGTTGGCGACCACGCGACCCCAGATGAGTCCGGCTTTGCTTCCATTTACTTATGCCGGGCTCCTCTCCGTCTTCTTTCCTGTCGACCACACTCGGTCAACTCTTGTTCTCTTCCGACCCCGACGGTATTAGGGTATCCGAGGCCTAGGGTGTGTCTTCCTTTCCTGCCTTAATTGGCCCTTGTCTCATCTTTCCTGATACCCTCCTTCTGCGAGGGGTCAGCCTTCTTTTTATTTCCATGTTTTCTCCTGCCTTCTGCTCAAGGCCCTCAATGAGGCAGGGTGTATGTAGCCTCACCACTTCTGGTGCACCCTGGATATTGCTACACCCTCAAGGGCTCACGGCAGGTGAGTTCGGGAGTTGGCGACCCAGAGGGATTCCTGAGCTGGGTCCGGTTTTCGCTGCTTATCCATTACCTCTGGGGCAGACCCACTCATCTTTCACTTTCCTATCTGCCTTTAATGGCTCTCCTTCCTTCCCAATCCCTCAATCCGCATTCTTCGGGGGTTGAGGGCATTTCTTTTCTACCTGTCCTTTATTTGCCCTATTCTCCTTTTATTTTCCATTTCTTCTAGTGCAGGGGGTCCCAACCTTGGGGGCGTGGGGCCTTATCAAGGGGGGCATGAAGTGATTTCCGAATTAAGTTTTTTTAAACCCGAATATTACAATTTAGCATAACAAACATTTTTTCTAATCTCTCCAAGTGATTGTCGCGCCAAGTCAATCGTTCAAAAGCACTGGTAATTGCCAACTGTCGGCACAAACCCCAGCGGAGATGCGAGGTTGGAGGTGAAATAAGGAATTTGCTGGGTTGTAAGGAGCAAAATCAAGGCCAATTCTCTTGTCTCCTTAGCATATCTTTATGATTTCTTTGAAGCTTTGAACAGTTTGAACATAAAGCTCCAAGGCAAAATCGCCAATATTATTCATTCATTCATTCATTCATTCATTCATTCATTTATTTGCAATGGGGGGTGTGTCCCCCGGTGGCAAATTGTATATACATAACAAATAAATAATTATACATAACAATTCAATAACATTTATACAACAATTAAACTGTAGTATTTACACAAATAGTCAGTCTTTTCTTCAACACACCTATATGTTTGGGAAAAGACTCTAAGACTGCGGCAGGTAGAGAGTTCCAGTTATCAATGGCACGGTTTACAAAAGAATATTTACCATAATTTGTTCGCTGTGGTCGGCCCTTAACTTTGAAAGGATGATCGCTCCTACCCATGTAAGTGGGCTTTCATCCCATGCTGGTTGATTTGTATACGTGTTGTACATAGCGCAGAGTCTAGATTTCATCCTCCTAGCCTCCAGTGATTCCCACCCAAGTTTCTTTAACATACGGCTCACACTGCTCCTGGGATTAAAGTCACTGAGCACAAATCTAGCGGCCTTTCTTTGTACCATTTCCAACTCATTGATGAGCCCTACTTGATATGGATCCCAAACCGCCGAGGCATATTCCCGAACAGGTGACAAATAGCCTAATTCTTTAGCAGAGGTACTACTTCCTTTTAATACCCTCATTACAAAGTGCAGGGATTTGTAAGCTTTTGAAACTACACATCCTACATGACTACTCCATTTCATATCATTCCTTAAGTGAACGCCCAAATATTTGCAAGAATCTTCTTCTACAAGTATTTCTGAGCCAATGTTATATTGAAAATCCTGCCTTCGCACTTTCCCTATTTTTAAGAGACTACATTTTCTTGTGTTTATTTTCATTTTATTTACAATCGCCCACTTATAGACCAGGTTCAGGTCCTCTTGAAGCACTGCATTGTCTTGTGAGTCATGTATCTTTCGATATATTACACAATCATCCGCAAACAATCGACAGTCACTGCGAATCCCATTTGGTAAGTCATTTATAAACGCCAAAAGTAACAAAGTTCCGATTACGCTGCCCTGATGGATACCCGACGTTACGGTAATTTCGTCCGAGAATATGCCTTCGACTTTCACTTTCTGGGAACGACCCGTCAAAAATTCTTGGATCCATAAAATTACTCTTCTATCAATCTTCGTCGAAGCTAATTTATGGAGTAGCATGTCATGCGGAACGACATCAAATACCTTCGCAAAATCTATAACCACGGCGTCGACTGAGACTCCATGGTCTAACGATTCGCTAATGTCTTGAAAAAGTGATAGCATCTGACTCTCGCATGAGTAACCTTTCCGAAATCCATGTTGCCTATCATTAAACCATGATAATGTTTCCCACTGTTCCCTCAAGAAGTCGCAAATGAGATGCTCCATCTGTTTACAAACGACGGACGTAAGGCTAACCGGCCTGTAGTTGCCCAATTCAAGTCTGCTCCCTCCCTTAAATATTGGGACTACCGTAGCTCTTTTCCAGTCATCTGGGATTTGCGCATTGTTTATGGACACATTAAACATCACCTCCAAGTATCGTGCCACGGCCCTACCTCCTAGTTTGGTTGGTTGGTTGGTTCCTTAGTTTAGGGGCTGCGACAACGCGGTCATGTAGCCCCGTGTACTTTGGGTGAGTGTAGAATCTGTCTGATAACCGGTGTTAATTGTGATGACTGTATTAGTGTGTGTATCTGTTTTTTTAATTCAAGTAGGGACTGCAACTTTGAATTTTTCAAATAGTTCCTACTTTTGCCGCCAAACGCCACCGTCAACGACTACTAGGCCTAGTTCAGAACTAGCTACTAGACGCCACCGCAGTCGGCTCTTGGCAACGAACGTAGCAACCAAAGAGCGTTGTTTACATTCTTAACCTATCCAATTTAGTTTCACACAGGTGTAATTAGTGGAAAGATCTTTAACATGCCATAAATCTATGACATGGGACCGCCGGCTTTACTTCCCCTCCGAAGGAAGGCATACTGAGGGATTTTTAACGCTCTTAAAAAAATCCGACGGCTTCGGCCGGGTTTGAACCCGCTATCTTGGGCATAGAAGCTCAGCATGCTACTACCTCCTAGTTTAAGTACTTCACTAACAATATTATCAGGACCCTTTGATACATTGAAACGTAGTTTTTGTATTAGCTTTACAATTGCTGACTGGTTTATTTGGAACAGGGGAGCCCCTGATTCGTCGTTAAGATCCAACACACAGCTATTGGATTTATTGAACACACTACCGTAAAAGACATTTAATTCATTAGCAATGGCCTGTTTCTCAGTAATTAATTTACCGTCACCGGACATAATCATCGACAAATTATTTGAATTTCTCTTTCTTCTCCTAACATAACTGTAAATTTTTTTCCACCCATCACCTCCCGAACCAAGTAAACCTTGCATATAACTGTCATGAGCAGCCCTCTTTTTTAAGACGAGCTCTCTTGATAAGGACTTAAATTTCAACATATACTTGTCACTATCATGTCTTTTATTGTATAATTTCCTAATTTTCCGTTTTAGACTCCTAATTTCTCGTGTGTAATACTCAGGATCTGGGTCTTGTTTCAGCAATTTAAATGGGACAAATTTATCAGCAGCGCTATTTAAAATTTTCAAAAAGTTAGTCCTCAGGATATTAATGTGATTTCCTTCCGATGCCCATCCTACAAATAGCTCATTCAAATACCCCTGAAACTTGCCCTGATCCGCCCTGCGATACTGGAATATGATCTTTTTTGCTACATCAGAGTCTAATTTTGTAATGTCTCCATATCTAATATTTAATTCAACCCCAGAATGGTCACTAATTCCTGGTACTTTCAGACAGTTAACATACAGCTCTACAGGCCTTACGAGATAAACATCTAAGGTATTATTGTCTCTAGTTGGGAACTCAACTACTTGGGAAAATTCCCCCTCCCTTAAGAATTTATTTGCAGCGCTCTGAGCCTGACCACAGCTAGTTGACTCACCAGACCAGTCTACTTTGGGGAGGTTTAAATCTCCAGCAATTATTATGCTCTTTTTCATAGCATTACCCGTACAAGTTTTATCATACAGTGTTTCGAGGAGAGAAAGGTTATCTTTCGGTGCTCTATACGCCCCTATCACCTGAAGAGGGAATTTATTTCCTTTATCCGAAATTTGTACACATAACATTTCATGATCCATATCAGCCCACTTTAAGAAACTAGCTATATTTTTGCGCACACAAATAAATAGCCCACCACCTCGCTTCCCCCGATCCCTTCTGTACATTTCGTAGGTCCCTTGAAATATTTCGCTACTATTTATGTCCTCATATAACCAAGATTCAGTTGCAATGACAATGTCCGGAGAATACGTCTCTACAAGATTCCAAAATTCAATTAATTTATTTCCTAAACTCTGACAATTAACCTGCAGTAATCTTAGAGTCTTACCTCCGCAGCAAATGTCTCGAAATAGCTCCTTCTGTTCCCATCGGCTGGCAACCTCTGGACCTGCTCCTCCTCACAAAAGCCGGCACGAACCGATGACTCTGTCATATAGGCTCCCTAGATTGAAAGCGCCCCGTCGATTTAGATGCAGCCCGTCTCGGGCGAAGTCACGGCCACCAATCCAGCAGTCAGCTTCTACGTACACTAATCCCAGTTGTGCACATACCCAGTCCATGCGGTCATTTACAGTCTTAACTCGCCTCAACGGAACATCTCCCCGCCGAACAATGCCACTCATTATAATTTTTGCATTTCTAAACTTGCTTTTAGCTTTTCTGTCTAGTTCGTAGGGCTCCCCCATGATGTAATCAGCTGTAGCCCTCTTCTTCAAATCGTTCGTCCCAACATGGAGCAACAACACTTTAACTTTGTCACAGTCCTCTACATTTGCTTCTTCCACTTGTTGGGCAAGCTGGTCAATCTTAATCCCCGGGTAACACCGCACTTTCGCACCTGATTTCCTCGAGATATTCGCACTCCATCGTATCATAGAATCACCCATTATGATAACGTCATCCTCAGTTTGCTCCAGCACGCCCTCTTCCACACTGATCCCAGTAGAAAGCCGTTCAGTCACATCCTTCACCGTTTCTTCTGATTCACGAAGCTTTGCTCTAAGCTCCTGTATTATTTGATCCCTTGCTGTGATTTGCACCCTCAAACTGTCCGGCGTATCACATACTTTACAAAACCAATTTCCGACACCACAATCCTCCTTCTTGACCTTAATACAGCCGAAGTGAAACCATTTCTCACATAGTCCACACTCAACACCATTCTTCAATGTTTTACTGCACGTCGAACACTTTAAAGATGCCACTGGATCATTTGCCTGATTCACATTTGAAGTATCAGGCCCTGGATTCACTTCCACTCCACCAATAACTAACAACGCAGCTATCACTAGGGCTATAAACCACAAGTTACTAGGTCCCGTACGCACACACAAACACCGGAAATCCCGACTACCCTTCGCATACTACAGCCCGATCCTCGCCCGATAACACTCCAGAGAACAACCCATTTCAGCACACCTGAGAGCTCGGGAAAAACACGACCTTTCACTTTGACTGCCAAGTGATAACTTGCTTATGATGCTATCAGAGGTTTCCTGAAAAAAAAAAACAGTTATGAAAACGCCGGCTTTAGTTGAACAACTTCTTATCCTTTCACCGCCTTAAGGAATTTATCCGGAGAATGAACGTGATCGTAATAAACTTAAGGTGCAAATTCAGTCACATTTGGATTGCCTGGCACAATAATTATTCAACTTCTACTTTCCTGATATCTCGTCGGATAAATGGTCTTGGATGTTAACAAGAAATCCGTTTGCCATTGACATTGAAGCTCTGCCAGTTAGTATTTTCGACGCTGAGTGTCATAGAAACAAAGCACCGCTGTCGGCCTGATGTTGCAAGTGATCTCCGCTGTGCTCTGTCAAATATCAAACCAAACATACCGAATCCTACCAACAGAAAACAGTGTCAACTCTCCCACTGACATTTGTTGACTAATTTAAGGATTTATTGTAAAACAAATATCAAACCAAACATACCGAATCCTACCAAGAGAAAACAGTGTCAACTCTCCCACTTTTTTTTTTTTTTTGTCGTGTAGCCTCCTGAGAGGCCGAGTGCAGGTCTTTCTAGTCGACGCCCGTGGGCGACCTGCACGTCGGGATGAGAGATGGAATTGATGAAGATGAATGAAACTGGGCAAGGATGTGGAAGGAAGCGGCCGTGGCCTGGCAGAAGGTACTGTCCCAGCATTTGCCTGGTGTTGAAAATGGGAAACCACGGAAAACCATTTCAAGGACAGCCGACGGTGGGGCCCACTGACATTTGTTGACTAATTTAAGGATTTATTGTAAAAGTGTGTTCTTTGTATTGCGCTAAAATGAAGCTAGTATGTAATAGATAGGCGTATTCCATTATATAGTGTTATTAGGTTAGGTCTATATCCTCCATGTCAGTTTATCGAAGAGGTTATTGAAGCGACAAGTGGAGGGGGAGGGGGAGGGGTGAGGGGGAGGAGGGAGGGGGGCGCGATGACTGAAAAGGGGGGCGTCAGCTGGCAAAGGTTGGGAGCCACTGTTCTAGTATATAAGTTAGCAGTTAGTTTTAGTTATAGTTTACATTTCGTTATCATCTACACGTTCACCCAAACCAGTAAGGGCCGATAACCTAGATGTTAGGCCCCTTAAAACAACAATTATCATCATCATCATCATCATCATCTTACAATAACTCGCCGTCAACATCGTCTCTAACCCGAAGCAAAACGTCCAAGAGCGGAACTGCTCTGATCACGGAGCAGTAGTCAGTGGCAATGACTCGTTTCAGGGTCGCGAGGAGTCTTCTGTAATAGCACACTACTTGAGAACTGGACACGAAGCCGGGATCCTTTGTGGTGGTAATTCCTCTCGGCCTTTAAATTATCATGACAAAAAACATGTTCACTTTCTTGCTAAAGAACAACCACTCGTGCCTTAATCGTTAGCATTCTTGGGTCCCTGAAATCAGGGTAAGAAAAATAATTCTGGCCTGAAGGATTAAACGGGGTATACTCACCCTCGAGGGTCAGGGTTGAGACGGCTTGGGTTCGACTCTACCTTAGTCATCCTAGCAGTAGGTCCCACTTCTACTGCAAGTAATGTTAGCCAGGTACCCGACTTAAGGCCAGGTAGTTTGGCAAACATTACCCGTGCCATGTCATTTCACCGGTGTGGTGGTACGCTTGTGCATTTTACACAGTGCACGGGACCCACTTCATATATATCGCGGCTTCGGTGGCGTAGTTGGTAGCACGCTGAAATTCCATGCCCAAGATCGCGGGTTCAAACCCAGCCGAAGTTGTCGGATTTTTTAAGACCGTTAAAAATCCCTCAGTATGCCTTCCTTCGGAAGGGAAGTAAAGCCATCGGGCACATGTCATTGATTTATGGCATGTTAAAGAACCTTCCACTAATTAAACTTGTGTGAAGCTAAATTGACCAACGCTGTTAGGTTCCAACGTTCGTCGTCAGGAGCCGATTGCAGTGGCATCTAGTAACCAAGTTCTGAGATAGTAGTCGTTTACGGTGGCGTTTGGCGGCAATAGTAGGAACTACTTGAAAATTCAATGTGTACAGTCCTTACTTGAATTTAAAAAACAGATAACCCACACTAATACAGGCATCACAATTAACACCGGTTATCAGACAGATCCTACACTCACCCAAAGTACACGGGGATACATGACCGCGTTGTCGCAGCCCCTAAACTGAGAAACCAACCATCCACTTCGTATAGCCCAGTGTCTTTAATGATTGGTGGGATGCCTGAATCTCATACTTGCGTCTGCTAACGCCATAACACATAATTGTGTCTACGGACAGTGTGCAAGCTGTGGATGTTATCTGGAGTCGTATAACTCAATTATTATAACAGTGAAAAAATGAAAAACAGTAAATGTCAGCGCTGAAGGCTACACGGAAAATCGGGTAGATACATAGGCCTAATGTATTTCTTTGCTTGTTTAACGTGTGTAGCCTATTTTCCCTGACTTTTAAATATTTCGCTTAAACAATTTTAGAAATTCACATACCAATGAGTAATTATTCAATCCTTATTTTCACCCCTTAAAAATACATCTACTCGTGCCTCTTTGATTTCATCAAAGATCATACATGTTAACTTTTACTTTTGTAAATCAGGCGTTTTAGAAAAAGGCCTATTTCTTCAACAACCAGTTTTCAACCATTAGAAATTAAATGTCGTAAAAAATCCCATATTGCCCCTTTTGTACCAACATAAAGGATCCGCTAAGAAAAAGATGTTGCCAGAACACGTGTTTCCAATTTATCTGTTTCGCGGCATAAATTCCCCTCCCCTTCCCATTGAATCGTTTCGGGTGATGTTTTGTAACATCGGTCGAGCATAATGACTGGTATTTCCATATATCATAGGAATAGTATCTTTCCCGAGTTTCATGTTTCTCGCTTAAGCATTTTCAGAGATACCATCTTCAATCTTCATTTTCACTCCTACAAATACATCAAATCGATAATACCTCAAAATGTTCCCCTAGATATTATCGAAGAACACTTGATCAAGTTTTACGTTTGTAACCAAAGTGGTTTGGAAAAAGTCTGCTCACTCCTCCTTGTTATCATTTCCCTTCTTCATTTCCTTTGTAAATACTTCTTCTACTCTGTACGATAGAGGTGTAAGTCAGTAGTTAGTAGTTGTAATAGTTCTTATTTCATGTCAATGTCACTATTACCGAATCATTAGGGGCAGATAACCTAGATGTTTCAACCCTTATAACAACAATCACCACCACGCCAGCACCCCTCTCACAAGCACTCACCGGTCAATGCATAAGAGACTTTATAAATGGAGGTCCCGTGCCTCATGATCGCGAGATTAACAGTCACATAAATCTACCAAACTTCCTCCCTTCCTTCCTTCCTTCCAACCTCCCTTCCTCCCTTCCTTCCTCCCTCCCTTCCTTCTATCCATCCTCTCATCTGTCCTTCCTTTCCCACACACACACACACACACACACACACACACACACTGTACTCGACACGTGGAAAATCAAGAGATGATCCCCTCTAGAAAGAAGCTTGATAGTTGTGGTGGTGATTGTCGCCTCATCACTGAAGCCGATAACTTTGAAGATAGGGCCCTTTAAACAATCAACGATTCGTTCCATGAAATTACCTGTGCGGTTGACAACCTCCTGGTCACCATCATCTGGTCAATACCCTCTCTTCCCGGCCTCACAGCGGTCACCAATTTTCTCAAATGGAGATGAAATTGACAGACGGAAGAAGTCAGTCACGACGGGCTGGCCATCAAGATAATGACCATTTTCTCCCGTCACTGATGCCCATTGGCTTTGCAATGTTGTGGGTTACATCTTGATTAAACTAGTTCATCCCAGGTATTTATGACTGTGCCTCCGTCGTGTGCTAATCATATTTAACCTTGATATTTACGGTATTTTGTTGGTGTTTTATTTTTTGCTGCTCGATGTGGGTATTTTTATGGTCGTGAAAGCCCACTTCTTGAATAAATACCTAGGCTACGCATTTACTAGCAGATATAAGAATATAAAGTATTTAATGGTAGTATTACAAATTTAATATGAGTATCGTTTCTGCTTTCTGCAATACTGACAAGCTTTTAAGAAACCCCACTAATTTGTTTAATATAGTTCTGATATTTAATATATCTATAAGCAGGTTCATTAATTAAAGGAACCCTAAATCCCTTGTGATTACAACGCAAGAAACACTGTTGAAAAATAAAAATGGAATTTAATAATTTATTCACTTTGAAATACGGGAAATCTCCGTGTGCACAATGCTTCCGGGCAGACATGCGAAACCCGCCGTGATTGGTTACGTTTACGGTTACGGTCCGGTCAAATATGTTGTCTATCGGCAAGTCAACAATGTAATATTCTAACGAGTGAACGTTGGAAATAGAGCGTTAATACAAGGGCAGGTCAGGATCATACATCTCCCAGCATCTCTGGACCACCTTGGTTAGTTACTTTAGTTAGTTATTGTTGTTTAAAGGGAGGAACAGCGATGTCATCTGCCACTCTTAACACAGATAAAATGTTAATAAGAATGTATTGCAGCCATACGGCCATAAATGTACGGTATATGAATATGTTCCAAGCAACCCATGTTGTGGATCTTATGCACAAAAGTCTACCAGGGATTTCACTCGCTTTTTAAGGCTGGTCACGTGGTAACGATCACAGGGCTGATCGCACAATTCACAAACACAGGTATTCCCTGGGTCGTGAAAACACTTGGTCTTGCATACCTTGTGGTGGTACCCATACACAGCCATTGAGGTCACCAGGTGTCGGAGCTCCTGATTCGTGTCGGCCCAGGATCTATTTATCATGGCTTCTGTTGTATAAAAGTCCAGCCAAATCACCCTTCTTTTCTTTTCTCTTTCAAGGAGAAGTTTATTCGAGCTGACGGTGAATGGGAGCCTCATACGTAGGTCCTCTATAAAGAAGGGTTCTTTGGCAAGCTCGTATACTGGCCTCGACTTTGTGTATTTCGAGACACCTAGGGCGGCTTTCATGAATCGTGATTTGACCGCTTCCAAAGTCATTAGATCTTTTAGACTGATCTTTTCCCATATGATATCGATTCCGTAGATTGCGATTGGAATTATTTTTGCGTTGAACAAGGCCATAGCAGTTTGCAATGATAATCTGGATATTTCTTTGATTTCGAAAATTGCTTTTGTGGCAGATGCTGCTCGGGATTTCACGTGTATTCTGAATGATCAGGCAGTGGTTGATACTCACAAGCATTATCACAAAGCGAATCTCTAAAGAAGTAGAACACATGATCCCGGAAGAATAATTCGGTTTCCGCAAAGGCAGGAGCACTCTGCATGCAATTAACAATTTAATTGATGATATAGAGGACGCATTACGACATCCCTAAGGGAAATTCCATGTAATATTCGTAGATTATTCCAAGTCTTTCGATACACTAAATAGACGTGTACTAATCTCAAAGCTGGAATCAATAACAGGAAAAGATAAACTCACAGGGCGGATCCATAACATGTTGACAGCCAATTTCATTCAGATCACAGATGGCGTAACCAATCGAAAACAATAACTCAAACAAACGGCGTACTACAGGGGGACCCATTAAGCCCCCTGCTCTTCAATGTCGCCACATACGATGTTGTGGAGATGATTAGACAAGAGTCGGAAGATGTCAAAATCTACATATAAGCGGACGACATGGTCATTGGATCGAACTCCACCGATAACCTACAAAGAGCCACAAACCAACTTGAGAGGTGGGCGCAGGAAAACAAAATGGAAATTAATACCGAAAAAAACGTACAGATGATATTCCGCAACGGAGGTCGAGAAGCTGTGGAGGACAGGATATATCTAGAATAAAATTATAGAAGTTTAGATTAATTTCAAATGTAAAAAAACTAAAAATAAAAATATAAAAAATTATAATAGTCTACTAAAAAGAATATACGGAAAACTAAAAACTAGAAAATTAAAAAGGAACAAGTTCCTTGAGTAAATGAAAAATCCCCAGCCTGCTTCCAGTCGACCGACCAGGTCAGGAATAGAATGAATGAAGCTCCCATCTAGCGGCGAGGATATGAACTGTGCTGGCTGACGAAGCCTGTCGCACTCCTCTGAGGCAATGATTAAATGAATGACAGATGAAATAAAATGATAGTGGAGAGTGTTGCTGGAATGAATGTTTTGACAGGGAAAACCAGAGTACCCGGAGAAAACCTGTCTGCCTCCGTTTTCTTCAGAACAGATCTCACATGGAGTGACCGGGATTTAAACAACGGGCCCAGCGGTGAGAGGCCGGCGTGCTGCCGCCTGAGCCACGGAGGCTCCCTTGAGTAAATACACACTTGAAATTTAGATTGTACCCCCAAAGGCTTTTTAATGCAATAATTAAATTGATGACCAATGCCAAACCTACCACAGGCCTTTTAGGTAGATCCCATCACAAAGCTACCTATTGCAATACAGGTAGGTACCAATTTGCCACTTCCGGAAAATTTCAACATACCATCATGTTTCACATCCCCCAGACCCCAAAACCAACTCAGTTCATAAGTGTGTATATTTATTTATATATCCATCTGTTTGTTTGGGGAAGATGACTTCACTGTTCCGCCCCTTAACACCTTAATAACTTTTCTGGAGGACAGGATAACTACCACCATTTTGCACCAATCACTTTCAAATTTATAGCTACCCAGTCTAATATATAACCCTTCAAAATCTCGGCCGAGTTCGTTAATTGGCAAAATCGAACCAAGGACGTGGAAAGGTAGGATCTTTATCGTAAAAGTGAAATATCGCTCTAACTTTCTTAATACGATGAAAAATTGAATCCATTCAAAGTTCTAAAAAATATATATGTTATCTTTGTAATTTATCTTCGAAACAATCTCACGCGCTAAATAGTGTTTTTCTTAACTCAGCAAACCTTCTGGTTATTTGGCCTGTTTCGCCTATCTGGACCAAGTCAGGATCATCAGCGGTCTCTAGAAGATTTGTTCAGTTTAAATATTTGGCCGTGAAAACCAATGTACTGTGCCCTTGCGTACAAGAAATATGCAAATCACTGTCCAACTGCTCAGTCTTATATATTCGGGGCATAGAACGTCCTCCCACTGAGTGATTCACACATTATAGGATCAAGCTTAGGATAACACTTCAATAAAATAAAATTCAAAATCCTACTATAAAACTATTTTAATTAATCAAAATTAGGCGCTACAAACAAACATATAAACTGAATAAACTTCACACTTGTTCTAATGCACAAGGAATAATTACAACATTAATTTACAAAAATCACTATTTGAGGTTCCCCTGAACCTAACAAAAATATCAAAACTGCTCTCACTTCCATTTAGCATCAATACAAAAATTACTCAAAACGAGCTCTAAAAGTCTCGGTAAAAATCATTACATAGAATTATCTATTCAAAATATATTAAATATTCATAACTTGAATATTGTTACAAATCTGAGTTAATGTTTACAATGGTGTCAACAATGATCATTTATTGGATCCCACATGATATTCACAATGTATCATCTCTCTTTCCAACACCACCAAATTGCATTTGTCCTCGGGAAACTCATGTACCACAAGCTTTGGAAACTACTGATTTACTCAACTCAAGGTAGACTCCCGGCTATCTGATATTTCCAACAATTTCCATTATTGTCTTCAATGACAATTAAATATTCATTTAATGCGGATCTGAACTCTGACAGCAAGGATAAATAATCAAGCAAGAACTCGGTACTAATTACCGGTCCATTTAAAATGTTTATACAATGGCAGACCGCAGACATCGTCTGGCTGCAATACAGGCCTACCCTACAGTGACCAACCCTCAAAGCGTTGATTTATGACTGGGAGGGGGAACTCGCCCTTCCCTTCCTTTAGAACGATACTACAACTGGCTTTTAAACAAGCATTTACTCTTATAGCTTCAATTTTCATTTAACAAAACAATATGAGGTTCTACTGGCCTATTTGTTTGGCTCAGGTATAATTATAATTGCGGAGATTTATCACTGGTAGGTAAGAACTGAATTTAAAAAATTGTAATTAAGGGGCTTCCGACGTAAGAGAATACTAGTTCGATTCTCTGGCCTGCCCCTAGGACACCTCCATTTTCGAGGACATACGGCTTACACATGGATCGATGGTATCTGACCACTCATCCGAATAATAATAGCGGCTTTCAGGGGGGCATATGCACTATCCCTTGCGCTCAAACAACAATAAACTTACCACCCTTCAAAGTTTTTCATGGCAAACACACACATAATCATTTACCGTTTCCAGCTGGTCCCCACAATCATAATCTCCTAGCATTATGTCACTGCATTTACTTGACTTACTTGACTTATGTCCTTTTACTCTTTTGCAGAGCATAGGGCTTCGACAAAGCAGCGCCAGCGTATCCTATTTTGAGCCAAAGGTCTTTCCTTCTTGTTTTGCCTCATCCATCACACTGCGTCTCCTTGACTTCCGCGGTCTTTCTCTCTTCCGCTTTCCTTGGGGGTTCCAGAACAAAGCCTGTCTCTCCACTGCATTTTGTTCTTTACAAGAGTTTCCCAGGTCCAAAATACATAATGAAATTTGGTTTTACTCACATGATTTATCCAGCTAAGCTGCCTGGATCCCAGCGACGTGACACTTTTCCCACGCTGACTTCTCACTCCATATCGACACTTACATTTTACATTCCCCTCTGGTTCATACATATTACAAACACTTAAATTGATTTGAGGGATTACACTCATTATTAAACACTAAACACTAAAAGGATTCACTAAAATATATAAAATTTCACTAACAAATTATATTTACACAATGAATTTCACTTTTGTGGCATCACTGCCTTTCACACGTGAATTCCTTCGATCCAGATCCTAGGGGTGCAATTTCAACCGCTGCCTCCTGATTCCTAATTGGGTGATTGAAAGTTTCGTTCTATATTTCCCCTCCTTGGCTACGAAGTTTCTCCTACTTCTGGTACCGGTATATATTTATCGGCACTGACAATTCCTCCACGATAATAATGTCTCGTTCGGTTTGCAATTGTTTATATGGTAAACGGTCTATGGTTTAACGTTTATTCCTGGAGTCGCTGTACTAACTTTACGGCGCTCTACAAATTTCTTACTTAGTTTTCGTTTGAACTATATTCTGACGACTATTGCCTTTCCTTGGTGGAATAACTTCCCACTTCCTTCCTGTAATTCCCCGTGGCTACTGATGTCTATTTGTAGACTTCTGAGTCTATCGCCACTTATCACGCAAACCTCCTCAATTCAGGAAAATTAGGTGCTTGCTATGTTCGACCCTATTGTGGTTCCTTAACGCACTGGGTAAAAATGTTTAGAGTTCCACTTCTCTAATAATGTCTCGTATACTTTTGAGATACTACGACAAAACTTCAAATACTGGTGTCTGGGTCGCCGCCTAACGTATGTTGCTCAAAGTATAATACTTGGCCTAAGTCCGTAGACTAATAATGTTCGATGTTTGACGATACTTTTCCTTTTGACAAGGATTTCGATGTTTGACTGCGCGGCTACACTGATGAATGTTGGAACAGTACCTCCCTCTGGAGTACTTCCACGTCGTGATACGAAGTCGCGTCCCACCGGACGGAATGATACGGTAGGTGCTATGAAGCAGCACGACCGTACATGGTCTGATGATTACAGCATGATGCAGCACCTCCGTTCGAGGTCTGTTATAAACTGCATGTACTTTGAAACAGTACCACGCTCTCTGGCGTCTCTGGTAAACTGAATACTTTGCGATGTAGCACATCCGCCCAAGCGGACTGAAAGACTGCAGGACTTGGCTTGGGCTCATGGCCCTTATATCTGATTCGGGTAAAAATAAGTTTCCGTCCCTCTAAAAATTATTTTCCAAAATAATGGTCGCACGATCTTGAAAAAAATTCTACTGGTAGCTAACGTCTTGAACGTCTCAGTGATACTAATTATCTGAAAAATCGATCGTGGCAAGTCTGACAAAAATTTGCTCATAAAATGAGTGGGTAGTAATTTCTTATTTTCCCTCTCCAATGCCTTCCTGCGTGGGGAATAACTAATTGCGTAGTGCTGACTTGACACTTCTTTCTTGTGCAATTGTAGTTAACTTTATCCAGTCTCAAAAATCTCTTTCCCAGGATTATTAACAATGACGGGGTCTTTACTTTAGTTTAATGCCCGCAACCCGCTAAGTTTTAATGATTTCTCTTCTTACATGATTGCGGCGTTGTCATTTTACTGTCGAGTAAGGGCTTTTTCCGACAACTCCTTCTCTGTCTACCCAATGGAATCCTTCCAGATCTATTTTTATCGGGTGCGTAACCTGGTCTCCGATGACTGTTCATGACATCATCCCGCAGCTGTGGCCTGGTAATCTTTGGTTACACAACTTATCCATGCGTCACGCAACACGATTCTGTATTAACCCTTCTCAATCTTTAGAAATCTGTTCTAAAATCCACCTTAATTCCTCCTTATCTTGCATAAAAGGATATGGGTTCGATAACTGTACCACTCCACATGGGCACAATTTCATCCCTTTTTATCATTTCTAATTATCTTGTCGACTTCATCGTTATGCTTTGGTCTACCGTTATGCGTTACGGTTACGACGAGGAAATGTACTAAGGTTGCACTTGAGCATATGACGTCATCATGTTGTTCAGTGCATATGCACCGAGTCTGAGTTTACTCCTGGGCTATGGCGCTATGCGATACAGAGACGGAGAGCGTATGACGTCATCATGTTGTTCAGTGCATATGCAACAGAGTCTGAGTTTACTCCTGGGCTATGGCGTTATGCGATACGGAGACGGAGAGCGCTTGACGTCATGCAGCAAGGTGCACCTCCCGCTCTCCGTTACCCGCGCGGGAATCCTAAGTTAATGGGTTATGGACTCTGTTGAAAGAGTCTAGGGGCTTCGAGCGAAGGGGGAAGCCCTCCTGCCTTCCTAACATGTGTAGCATTTGTAGTATGCGTCTTTTGAAATTATATAAAGTCTAGTCTTTCAGACTGACTGTAACTTTTTTTCTTCAGAAATACACTAGTCCGCCTCGTTGCGTAGTGTCTAGCATTCTTGGACGTCACTGTGGAGGCCAAGAAATTTAATTCTGGTCTGAGGACTGGAACGGGGTACACTCAGCTTCGCGAGGTAAAACTGAGAAGAGGTGGGTTCGAATCCTCCCCCAGCCATCCAAGAAGTGGTTTTCTGTGGTTTCGCACTTCTACTCAGACAAATGCCAAGTTGATAACTAACATAAAAGCCACGGCCGCTTCCTACCCAAATCCTATCTCGATTACAAGTACGCACACTAGCACAGACATCTCAGTAACACAGGTTATTAGACAACTTCTATACACGCCCAAATACGTGGGTTACGTGACCGCGATGTCGCAAAGCCCCAAACGAATCAACAACAATAACAGAAATCCTCTAGTTTATATCCCTATTATCTGTGGTAACATCTTCGAGTAAATAGGATGCCATAACGTGTAATTAAATTTCATCACTACGAAGTATCTATAAATACCTTGAGGTTTAGAACATCAAGGTCATATTATGCCCGTTTAGACCGGAGTCCGCACGACCACATATGCATTTTACCAATAATCAGTCAGCACGAGAATCAAAATATCCCGGAGCGCCAGATGGGTTAAAGCAAATCGCAAAAACGACATCAAATTTATAAAAATGCTTTGCTGATTTTTGGCTCAATGCAACAATAAGGATAGAAGGAGATTTAATTGGGTGAAACACATCTGGTAAAATTATCTCAGTTTATTTAAAGTTAAAATCTGACTGCAAGAATAATGCTCAAAGCAGCATCATCCACGTGTGGCGATCCACACTCTTATTTACACACAATATACAGAAATCTTCCAAACACATTTGACAATCTTTTTGAAAACACAAGTCCGATTGTTAGTCCTGTGGACTGTGTTCCAAAATTATTAACATATTATTCCAGTGCAAAATGAATTGTCCATACTGGAAATAACGTCGATCACTGTTTGACTATTTACATGATATTAACACTCGTAGAATAAATGTTTATAGAATTTCTTAAACTTTCATTTGTTTTCCAGTTTTCCAAAATATATCGTTGAAACTATTATTATCATCGTAGCAACACAAATTATTAACACATATTAACAACATCTGAAAAATATTTGACCATTGAGCATAGCATCGAAGAACTGTGCGAAGCACAACAACAATTAATTGTTCTTCTAACATTAAACATTCGAGAAGTGACTCGATTATGAACTTCAAGTTCCAAACAAAATATATGATTTCTGAATCCTTAACTTGATCAATAAATGGTTGAACCATTCAACTATTAGATTTTCCACTTGGGAACAATATTATAAAAATATTTATATTTATGGCCATTTCTAGCAACTTTCACAACTTGCAATTCTTCGACAGAATGCGGAAATTAGAATTATAGTTTTATAATGAATTCATTTAGTTCATGGCACTAGGATTGAAAATATCCTTCAAATTATTCGTGGTTAAAGAATTATTTTAAATTGGCAGTGGCCCATTCTACTATTTGTGTACGAACACAATATTATAACAACAACAACAACGGCAAAGGTCTTCCTCTGAAGAAGAATAAACTATTATCATGACAAATCCGGGTTCTAGCAAAATCAAAGTCTAAATGGAATTCGTAAACAAGGTTGAAATAAGAACTGATGGTTTCAAAGAAATAACCTTCGGGTTATTCATACGACGAAATGTGTGGCTCCAATACTCCTACTATAAACCTGAGCCATCGAACCTGCTATTTGATTGATGCTCGAAAAAAACTTCATTCCTGCGACTTAAACCTGCGCACCTGGGAATGGCATCACAACTACTCCACACACATAAATTATCTTCCCAAAATTTATACAATAAATCAAGCCTCTGCTTGTTATCAACACTGGAAGATTAATAAACTTACAAGTTTATTTTATTTTACCATTCAGTTCAACCCGTGAATTTACCATACTCATGAAAAGCTTCATTTCACTATCGAAGTGTATTTACGTCATGATTTTATATAAATACAAAATATCCTATTTGATACAAATATCAATTGCTTCCCGTTTCATGCCTCTCCGTGTTATATGAAACATATACTTTGCTCATTGCAAATATCAACTGTTCAACCAGAACTGAAATGTAGGTTGAATGCGGGCTTGCGCTAACCACTCTCCTTCGTAAAATCTCTCAATACATATGATTATTATAAAATATAATATCCAAGAATTATTTAGAAAAATTATGAAAATTATTATTATTATTATTAGTGGATTATTATTATTATTATTATTATTATTATTATTATTATTTCAAATATGTTTAATTATCATCTCATCATGTGAGAATCCACATGTTCGAACCTTCGAATATGGAAAAAATATCCATTCCTCAACAAAAATAAATTTAACTTTTACAGTTACATCGGCTGATTACCGTGATTTCCCAAAAATATGAAAAATTCAAATAAATGCTCAAAATGCTCGGTCATCGATCCTAAACTGTTCTGAGTGCTGAAAATGCTCAGAATAAATCTAACAAGTCTTGCGTAAATCATTACAAGCTTTAAATACGACGAAAAAAATGTGTTGGTCATCTGCAGAAAAATAGTTTGTTCCAATTAGCTAGGCATAATATAATTCAAATGTGGCTTACATTTCTTGATGTTCTTGAAGTGTCGTAAACCTGGTCTATACCAGATTTATCCGTAGACATGTCCTAGCGGACAAGCACGTATAATCCTTGTATCGGCCGCCATTGTAGACCCACAAATCGTCTAGTCAGACATAGTGGTAGTATTCTTCGACGTTTTAAATGACTGTGGTTCCATTTTAATATGGGCTTCTAACAAAGCCATAACAGTTTGTTTGAAAAGGGTCAGATCTAAGCGATCTCTTCTTAAATATGTCAGTTGTAACATAACTCACTGTAATCTCATCAGTACAAGAAAAACGTTGACAGTCTAAGCAGTTAACGGCTGTTCTGAAGATCGTTCCCTGGGCATGGTTTATTAAAATCACCATCTGCCATGCGCTAGACAACCTGCAGTTTCCCTTGCGTAGACTAATGAACGCCACCGTTATAGACTATTCTTCAATGTACTGACGGATCGAAGTGGTTAAATAGTTACAAAATATGAAAACTGACTTTAAATGGATTTAAACATCCAAGTATTAATTTACTATTGGACTGTGACAAATACTATTTTCTAGACCAAGTCTAGCATATGTCCTTTAGGAAATATAAATATTTCCACCAATGTCTGTAGAAATACAATCACCTCAGTGATTCTCCTCACCAGAAACTTACTAAGTTCCAACTCGTTTGCGCAGCACTTCTCGTGACTATCACGATTTGAAAAGTACTTCTTCGTAGAAGCGGCAACCATGTGCCTTGGCTCAGCGTAGACGCAACTTGTTCGCCAAGTGCTTGTGATGAAGTGAGCTAACTATCCCTGCTCCAGCTTGCTTTTATACAAAAACGGTCAGGGTCACGCGTCATCGCCTGATATCTAGAAATCCTCATATCTCTTGATACTAATTGCATTCTCTTTTATTTGGCCGTGCCAGTAATCTGATCCCAGTCTCAAGTCTCTGCTCCATAGTTAACTATTTAATCAATAAATAGTCTCCACCTCTGCTATGACTCGCTACGTCATTTACCATCCAACTATCGGTAATTTCCTTCGAAAGGCTTCGAGAAGCAATGTAGCGCGATATTCAAATATCTGAACTTTCAAAAGCGGCTACAGCCTTTCCCTTGATATCTAGGTGTCTGAAACTTGGAATACCCATTCCTAGAGTTGGGCACATCCACCCCACACCTAGCAAAAAATAAAAATTGAAAAATTTTTATTTTTCCTATCTACACATTAAATTATCTGGTTCTTGAATAATAGATCTTCAAATTCGATGCATTATAAGTTCCCACGATGTTACCAGTTCGTGTATTAGCTACTTCATAGCTTCCATTATTGTTTACTTCCACAATATTCAAAATCCTTAATTTTACCATTCCCCCGGGATTGTTGTGTTCCCGATGGACCTGGATCATTGGGCCTCTGCTCCACAAATTGCAAGTTATCTTGGTGTCTTGCTTCCAAATTTTTCCTCGTCTCCTTGTTAAACTCTTCATTGGACCGACGAGTATCTACATTCCCTCTGTTATTATAGTTATTACCATAGGATCTTCTTTCCTGGTACCTTCCTTGAGTATCACGTGGTCTTCTCCATCGAGTGTTGTATCGATTACCACCATCTGGTCTTGCATATGGTTTGTAACTGTATCTGTTACGGTATTGGTTCCATCCTCTCGTATTGGAATCTTCCCTCGGCGATTTCTCTTCTCGCTCCTCTCGAATCTCTCGAGGTGTCTGAGAATAACTGTCAGCCATAACAGCATACACAGCGTTATTACTCTTTACTCCCTTCTGATGAAAGAATTGAGCGTTTGTATGATCCAGCTTCTGTAATACTTCATCAAACTGTTCCATATTGTAGATGTCAGCAGCGATCAAAGTCCTCTGGACGTCTGCTGGAAATTGTCGTATCAAAGCAGTAATCAACTCGTTATCTGGCATTGGCGGATCTAAATGTTGGAGTTTAGACAGCTGTCCAGAAATGTATGTAGAGTATCGAGTAGGTTGTGACGTCGAGAATCTCTTCGAATACAACTCTGCTCTAACTTGCTGTTGGGTTTCAGGGGACCAAAACTTCTTCAATAGCCCACGAGAAAACTCCTCAAAAGTATTTAGAGTGGATCTAAATGCTCTAAACCACAAAAGTGCGGGACCTTCCAAGAACTTCCCTATTACCCTGATCTGTCTTTCTTTAGGGATCTTAGAATCTTTCAGATAATCACCTGCTTCTCTCAAAAATTCCACGGGTGTTACAGAATCTCGCCCTGAAAATTTAGAAGGCTTGTCTTCTATATTCTTAAATACAGTTATGGGGTTGGATTGAAATACTGTCCTAACCTCATCCTGTCTTTCAGTCTCTCTAGCTCCTCCTAGATTTATCTGTATCTGTTCCTTTCCTTTTACATTCGGCATTTTCAAAAGATGATCAGACTGTTTCTCATCCTTTATTTGAGTTTTCATAGCCTCAAGTTCTTTCTGGTTTTCTTCTGCCATCTTCTTGATTGCTTAAGTCTCTTTACAATTGTCTTTAACATCAATGGATATCTGGTTCATAACAGCCTCATGACTTTTCAATGACCCTGTCATATCTGATATGTCCTTCTGAGTTGCTTGAATATCCTTGGCAATTACTTCAATGTGGGATGACAAAGATTCCCTAATCTCCTTGATTCCCTCTTGATTCTCCAGCTTGAGTGTGTCTTTAATTTCATTGACAACTGTGGTTTTGATTTCAGTTTGCAATTCATGAATCACTCCTTCTCTTATTTCTCCCATGACAAGTTCCTTGAATTGTTCCGTTAAACGTTGAACAACTAGAATTCCCATCTCGTTACTCTCCTTCTTCACTCTGACTTCCAGGTTGACCATGTCTTCACCAACTTTCCTAAGACCATGTTCTATCCTATCAGCTAAGCTTTGGGATCGAAGATCGGCATCGCGAAATTTATCGTCCATTAAACTAGCGTTAGTAGCTAATGAAGTTTCGAGCTCATGTGTTTTATCGCATAATTTATTCATTTTACTTTCAAGTGTCATTTTCAAAATTTCAGAATTCTCTTTAAATTTACTTTCCATTGAATTAAATTTACTGTTTAAATTTTCTTTCAAGTTCCCTTTTAACCTGCTTTCTAAAGAATCAGAATTTTCTTTAAGTTTATTTTCCAAAGAATCAGAATTTTCTTTAAGTTTATCCTCCAAACTTTCTTTAAGTTTATTTTCTAAAGACTCAGAATTTTCTTTAAGTTTATCATCTAAACTTTCTTTCAAATTATCAGAATTTTCTTTAAGTTTATCATTCAAATTTTCTTTAAGTTTATTTTCTAAAGAATCAGAATTTTCTTTAAGTTTATTTTCTAAAGCCTCAGTATTCTCTTTCATAATGGCTGCTACACGCAGTCCAGCCTGTTTCGAACTCTCCTCCAAACTCCTCATCATTCTCATCATTTCTTCCATAATTTCAATTATTATTCAAAACTTAGGGGTATACAACAGTGGCAAACACAAGCTTATAACTAGAACAAGAAATATGAATAGCTAATTGGAACACTATAATAAAATGAGATTTGTCCTAATATCGACGTGATGGAAAAACAAAATTCTTTACTTTTACGAATTACATTTACCATAATATCACAAGAAAAATATGCAAGTTCTCAAATATCCTCCATCTGGATTCTAATAATGTGTATCTCCAGTCATCGAACGTTTACTACTGAATTTACTTGACGCCCTAATGGTTAAGCCATTATCAAAAATAATCAAACCCATTCTAATTATTAATCCAGTTAAATTTTTAATTTTCCCCACTAATTGGGTTTCCTACTAATTTATTTATCCAAACCAGACATCTCTCAACTCCCAAAATATTTCAATAAAAATTATCACAATTTCAACTCGGCATGCGATTGACCATGTCTAAATCGGGACCCACGTTCGAAGCCATTTCTCTCTCTATCTTATTTTATATGCCCGTTTAGACCGGAGTCCGCACGACCACATATGCATTTTACCAATAATCAGTCAGCACGAGAATCAAAATATCCCGGAGCGCCAGATGGGTTAAAGCAAATCGCAAAAACGACATCAAATTTATAAAAATGCTTTGCTGATTTTTGGCTCAATGCAACAATAAGGATAGAAGGAGATTTAATTGGGTGAAACACATCTGGTAAAATTATCTCAGTTTATTTAAAGTTAAAATCTGACTGCAAGAATAATGCTCAAAGCAGCATCATCCACGTGTGGCGATCCACACTCTTATTTACACACAATATACAGAAATCTTCCAAACACATTTGACAATCTTTTTGAAAACACAAGTCCGATTGTTAGTCCTGTGGACTGTGTTCCAAAATTATTAACATATTATTCCAGTGCAAAATGAATTGTCCATACTGGAAATAACGTCGATCACTGTTTGACTATTTACATGATATTAACACTCGTAGAATAAATGTTTATAGAATTTCTTAAACTTTCATTTGTTTTCCAGTTTTCCAAAATATATCGTTGAAACTATTATTATCATCGTAGCAACACAAATTATTAACACATATTAACAACATCTGAAAAATATTTGATCATTGAGCATAGCATCGAAGAACTGTGCGAAGCACAACAACAATTAATTGTTCTTCTAACATTAAACATTCGAGAAGTGACTCGATTATGAACTTCAAGTTCCAAACAAAATATATGATTTCTGAATCCTTAACTTGATCAATAAATGGTTGAACCATTCAACTATTAGATTTTCCACTTGGGAACAATATTATAAAAATATTTATATTTATGGCCATTTCTAGCAACTTTCACAACTTGCAATTCTTCGACAGAATGCGGAAATTAGAATTATAGTTTTATAATGAATTCATTTAGTTCATGGCACTAGGATTGAAAATATCCTTCAAATTATTCGTGGTTAAAGAATTATTTTAAATTGGCAGTGGCCCATTCTACTATTTGTGTACGAACACAATATTATAACAACAACAACAACGGCAAAGGTCTTCCTCTGAAGAAGAATAAACTATTATCATGACAAATCCGGGTTCTAGCAAAATCAAAGTCTAAATGGAATTCGTAAACAAGGTTGAAATAAGAACTGATGGTTTCAAAGAAATAACCTTCGGGTTATTCATACGACGAAATGTGTGGCTCCAATACTCCTACTATAAACCTGAGCCATCGAACCTGCTATTTGATTGATGCTCGAAAAAACCTTCATTCCTGCGACTTAAACCTGCGCACCTGGGAATGGCATCACAACTACTCCACACACATAAATTATCTTCCCAAAATTTATACAATAAATCAAGCCTCTGCTTGTTATCAACACTGGAAGATTAATAAACTTACAAGTTTATTTTATTTTACCATTCAGTTCAACCCGTGAATTTACCATACTCATGAAAAGCTTCATTTCACTATCGAAGTGTATTTACGTCATGATTTTATATAAATACAAAATATCCTATTTGATACAAATATCAATTGCTTCCCGTTTCATGCCTCTCCGTGTTATATGAAACATATACTTTGCTCATTGCAAATATCAACTGTTCAACCAGAACTGAAATGTAGGTTGAATGCGGGCTTGCGCTAACCACTCTCCTTCGTAAAATCTCTCAATACATATGATTATTATAAAATATAATATCCAAGAATTATTTAGAAAAATTATGAAAATTATTATTATTATTATTAGTGGATTATTATTATTATTATTATTATTTCAAATATGTTTAATTATCATCTCATCATGTGAGAATCCACATGTTCGAACCTTCGAATATGGAAAAAATATCCATTCCTCAACAAAAATAAATTTAACTTTTACAGTTACATCGGCTGATTACCGTGATTTCCCAAAAATATGAAAAATTCAAATAAATGCTCAAAATGCTCGGTCATCGATCCTAAACTGTTCTGAGTGCTGAAAATGCTCAGAATAAATCTAACAAGTCTTGCGTAAATCATTACAAGCTTTAAATACGACGAAAAAAATGTGTTGGTCATCTGCAGAAAAATAGTTTGTTCCAATTAGCTAGGCATAATATAATTCAAATGTGGCTTACATTTCTTGATGTTCTTGAAGTGTCGTAAACCTGGTCTATACCAGATTTATCCGTAGACATGCCCTAGCGGACTAGCACGTATAATCCTTGTATCGGCCGCCATTGTAGACCCACAAATCGTCTAGTCAGACATAGTGGTAGTAATCTTCGACGTTTTAAATGACTGTGGTTCCATTTTAATATGGGCTTCTAACAAAGCCATAACAGTTTGTTTGAAAAGGGTCAGATCTAAGCGATCTCTTCTTAAATATGTCAGTTGTAACATAACTCACTGTAATCTCATCAGTACAAGAAAAACGTTGACAGTCTAAGCAGTTAACGGCTGTTCTGAAGATCGTTCCCTGGGCATGGTTTATTAAAATCACCATCTGCCATGCGCTAGACAACCTGCAGTTTCCCTTGCGTAGACTAATGAACGCCACCGTTATAGACTATTCTTCAATGTACTGACGGATCGAAGTGGTTAAATAGTTACAAAATATGAAAACTGACTTTAAATGGATTTAAACATCCAAGTATTAATTTACTATTGGACTGTGACAAATACTATTTTCTAGACCAAGTCTAGCATATGTCCTTTAGGAAATATAAATATTTCCACCAATGTCTGTAGAAATACAATCACCTCAGTGATTCTCCTCACCAGAAACTTACTAAGTTCCAACTCGTTTGCGCAGCACTTCTCGTGACTATCACGATTTGAAAAGTACTTCTTCGTAGAAGCGGCAACCATGTGCCTTGGCTCAGCGTAGACGCAACTTGTTCGCCAAGTGCTTGTGATGAAGTGAGCTAACTATCCCTGCTCAAGCTTGCTTTTATACAAAAACGGTCCGGGTCACGCGTCATCGCCTGATATCTAGAAATCCTCATATCTCTTGAATCCCTGGTCCGATTTACTTGATACTAATTGCATTCTCTTTTATTTGGCCGTGCCAGTAATCTGATCCCAGTCTCAAGTCTCTGCTCCATAGTTAACTATTTAATCAATAAATAATAGTCTCCACCTCTGCTATGACTCGCTACGTCATTTACCATCCAACTATCGGTAATTTCCTTCGAAAGGCTTCGAGAAGCAATGTAGCGCGATATTCAAATATCTGAACTTTCAAAAGCGGCTACAGCCTTTCCCTTGATATCTAGGTGTCTGAAACTTGGAATACCCATTCCTAGAGTTGGGCACAATATGTCCCTATAAGAAGTAAGGGCCTATCTCGATGTCACTGGTAACAGAAATAAAAATATGCAGCTCAGAAATCCCTGGAGGTTGCTAGCTCCCGAGCACACAGGCCCTTAACTTACTCCTTGTATGTATACTGTAGCACGATCCAGGGTGTATCATGCATGGAGGGGTTAAACGCACCCATTCGTCTCAGGGTCTTTTCAAATAGTCAGGGAATACCGTGAGAAAAATAGAGGTCTTATCTCCCGATAAACGAGGATATTAATACAGTAAAAACACAGGCTAATTAAGGCTGGGAATGAATGACTCCCTAGGCCTCCATATTCTTATACCGCCAGGGTCGGAAGAGAACAAGAGATTACCAAGGGAGTTTGACAAGAGGGATTAAAGCTACGAAACCGGCACAAGAATACTGGACTCGATACAAAATTCATTTTCATTATCATCCTTACCACAAGGATAAAACAACAACAACAATCAACCCCTCCACCGTGTGGTAACTTCAAACCTCTACAAATAGAGTATTCTGCCAATTCCGGCTTTGAAGCCTGGTTTTCAAACTCTGTGACATCTATCTGCAAATTGAGATTCAACCTTGGAATTTTCAGAAGCCACCTGTTTCGTATTAAGATCGCCTCGAGGTGTAGCGACCAGCCTTCTTCGTTGTCATCCCGGAGGTCCAGGATCTATTCCCGATTCTGTAAAGAAATTTAATTCTGGTAGTATCTGGTCTGAGGGCTGGTACAGGGTACACTCAGCCTCGTGAGGCAAGTCGGTCGGTCGGTCGGTCTGTCGCTTGGATGGTTGGTTGTTTGTTTCCTCAGTTTAGGGGCTGCGACAACGCGGTCATGTAGCCCCGTGAACTTTGGGTGTGTGTAAAATCTGTCTGATAACCGGTGTTAATTCTGATGGCTATATTGGTGTGTGTTATCTGTGATTCAGGTACAAGGACTCCAGACGATTAATTTTTACAAGTAAATCGTACGTTTGACACCAAATGCTTCATCCCCGATACCTAGCTACGGACGCGGCAACTAAATGTCATCGCAGTCAGCACCCGGTGGCAAACGTTGGAGCTAATAGAGTCTTATGACATGGGCCCGCCGGCTTTACTTCCCCTCCGAAGGAAAGCTTACTGAGGGATATTTAACGCTCTTAAATTTACAAATAGAACCAAGTACACGGGGCTAAATGACCACGGTGCCACAACCCTGTCAAATTAAATAACAACAAAGAATAATAACAGAATTAAAGAAACCTTTTCAAACCAGCTTTTTAACTGACTGGTCCAAACAAATATAAGCAGCTATCCAGGAATCTTCAAGAATACAGACCTCTTATGTTCTTTATTTTAAAAGAGATCATTCTTCGACCAAGATGTTGTTTTCATGCCAATGTGCCTGAGAGTAAGGGCAATAAATGTGCATACATCTGGGTTTTAGGTAGATTTCATTAGAAAGCTAACTATTGCAATGGGTACCATGTTTCGACTTCCAGAAAATTTCGACTTATCTTCGCGTTTCACATCCCCCAGACCCCAAAACCACCATCAGTTCAAAAGTTTATATAAAATTTATGTATATATTGTACCCAATCGGTCACGGCAGACTGTCATCGAACTCAGGTCTTATCAGAGAAGACCATGCACATGATTCTAACTAGAATCGAACCATTGATCTCTGAGGGGGAACAGTTTTAGGGAACCCGAAGAGCAATGCGTTAAATAATGACATATAATAATGTAGGATGATTTCACGGCCAGTATGTGAATATCATAGCAGTTTAAGGTGAAGAATTGTAAGCAAATGCAAGAAAATATACGTTTTCGAAGCATACAAGAACGAAAGCAGGCCAGTTTGACGTTCTACTAATTGGAGTTGGCAAGTGGGTGGAGATTGTAGGCGCCGAGGGAACTACTTTCGTCTGGACCGAGGAGACAGCTAAAAATTAATGACTCGGGTATTCACCGCTTGACAACGATGGAACCTATAGTGGGGATGACTGCCCACGGAAATTAATTAATTACTGCCAAGTGGAGCATTGAAATGGAATGAAATGTACACCCAGGTGAATATATTCAAGGAGAGATAATTTAGGAGTGATTTTACGCCTAAATTAAAGCCTATATCTCTATATGAGCGTGTTAACACCGAGCCTACGCTCGAGAGTAGTGATTTGGTGACCAGCCAGAGGGGAATCACCATGGTGGCATCCTGACGCGATGGAATAAGGCAATTAATTGTAATTAATTGGCCGAAGCGGTCGCCAGCACGCGAACGTTTATGAAACTTCCACGCCTAAATAAACAAGGTGTATATGTCATTTCGGCTGAAAATGTATTATTTCAAGGAAGGAGTCGTACCCGTATGTCCGGTGGACTAGTTTTTACGAGAAACCTTTATAAGGGGGAGCAGTGCAGACCAAGCCAGTTGTCTTCAGTCTGTTCTCAAGTTCTTCTCCAGTATACACGTAACTAATACGCTGCCAGTAAGCGCGCGAAATGTTACAGTATCGACGCTCAGCCGTTGAAGAACAATAGAAGCACATCATACAACTTCATAAGTATAATCTTGAAGAGCGTCGAAGTTAATCTAATACAGATATTTATCCATTATCTGACGCAAATATAAGTTCGCTACAGCGAAAGAGTAATTTATAATGTTTTTGGACATTACATATACCAGGAGATATTGTCAGGGTTGTATATGACATTATCATCAGGATCACTACAATTATGGGAGCCTGGGAGGCATCGCCAATTAATCTTGACAGTGAACTGAACGGTATTGAAGGTGACGAGGATCGAACACCCGTAAACGCAGTTAGAGTTTCACGGAGACCAGCGGTTGGCGTAATTGCATTGCATCTCTGAGGTCAGGCGTAGGAGGAGTCCGATTAAGGATCAACCTGTGAAATAGTGAGAAAGTGTACATAAATTGTGTTATAGTGATTTAAAAAGTGTTCATGTGTATTGTGATTAATATGTATTGTGTAAAAGTGAAAGAAGCCACTGATAAGAGTATGTTTATCATGTGGGAAATATGTGAAATCAAGTGTCGTGTAAGATATAGCATGATGGCTTAAATCAAGCGTCATGGTAGGTCCGGAGCTGGAATGCTGGTATCATCCAGCGAAAATGAAAAAGTGAGTACCAATTTACAATGTTATTCTAACTAAATAGTTCACCATACAACGATGCATCACTTTGAGACTAAGATGTAACAGTCAATTATTGAACGATTTTTCACCACTCGTCTTGAATAGAATATGGCTTGGAAGGTGATTTGTTTAGGGCCAGTCAGGCCTAAAATTGTGATGAATGAAACGGTAACGTTAAATGATAAATAATAATAATAATCTGGGGTCGGCAACAATAAAGTAATAGGCATTTTTAGCCTAAATAACGTTCAAAGTGTGTCATGTCTAATATAAAGATACTGTATTTTGGTAAACAGTAAGAAAGTAACGTGGAATATAGCGAGATACGAGAGTTTTTCAGTGTCAATGAAGTGTTGAATGAATATTTGAGATGGTCAATTCTTAGGATTGTATTTGAGGACCATTAAAGTAATGTAAGCCAGTAAATGTATACCTTGTTTTTAGGAGCTATTTAAAGTTTTGGCTTAAGTGTTATTACAGAGAGAACGCGGGTGCCTTAATAATTGAGTCATCTATGAGAAGTATTGTTTGAGCCGCATATAGCGTGCAGAAGTAACGTAGAAACCAGTGATTTACGTAAATATATTGCTGGGACCAAACTAGTATAGCTTGCACGTTAGGTGAGAAGTTGGCTAATCTACGAGTTAGTATCGCCGTTGTGCATACTTTTATTATTCGCAGCGAATTGGACAGAGACTGTCTCTATCCATCGCTTGCATGAATTATGGCCACGAGTGATGTCCGTCGAGACTCCGTGAGCACATGTGTAAACTGATCTGCCCTGGGAGGTAAGAATCAAGTTCGTCGTTTAGGAAACGCAGATTTCCTTCTTATGTTATTATTGAGACAGCTGCTGGTGAGAATCTTGTATTCTCATTATGATGCGCGTCCAAAGCCACCAGTATTCACCAAAGAACGGCAAGACTATCACAGGATCCATCCCCAGCCATGAATGTTAATAGGAGCCAAGTTGAGCCCAATACACTATAAATATAGGTGTTAAATAATTAGAATGACTCAATTAGTTAAGAACAACACTTAGCGTATCTCTATTGTTCTGAAATTGTAAACAAAGTTGAACTTGCCAGCAGATGAGAGGAAGTGGGGGATAGCCCACTGAGACGAGCGGCCATCTTGCACGGCCAGCCGGAACTAATTGTATTGCCTGCTAGGGGAAGGGGACTTCGGTCCGCCAGTCCTTTAAATTAGAGTCATAGTGGGACACTGAAGAATCTCGATATTTCAATATGCAATTAAGATATGAGTGTTATGATGATGCCAATTGAATTAAATGATGTGTTTCAACACACATACATTGTTGGATCAATGAAATCGGATAATATTTGGCCCAGTTATTCTCTGAGGAGGAACACTGTACCAAATGAATTGTTAGGCATCTTTTTGGAATGCATTTTTGCCAGTTCACGCTAATTTATGCAGACGGGTATGTGATTTCTAAGAACATGACACGTTTGTAACGATAATAATCCCGACAAGACCCAGAAAATCGTTGTATGGTGAAACTATAAACATTTCTATCCATGTCTATTTTGGAAGGGAAACGTACCACTTTTTAAGCGTTTCATATTGATGGAAAAGAAGGAAGATGATTCACACGACACAACAAATATTTGTTAATTAAGGCATAAGATAATGAATTTATGCTAATCAAAGTAAATGCCGTAAGAAACGGAGTAAGGTTTTATTATTACAGTATTAATGTCATTTAGATGTGATATGTGACTTTTGTGTTGTGATACTCCAGTTATGTAAAATTGTGTCACATGATGAACACTATGGAGACCCGTAGAAGTCTGAAAGTATCAATGATAGGATGCTAGAAATAGATTTGAGTGCAGTATAGCAATAATTAAGAAAAGACTCACAAAATAACCCTGATTTTAATTGTGGGAATTAAATATAATTGATCCTTTATTTGTATTTGTTGTATAACCATGATTTTTATACCAGTAAATGCTTTATTTTAGGTATATGTTGTCTATTTCATGTAGAGTAGTTACCTGGTAGACTCAAATCCTGAGCATGTGGTCGTATGGTGGGCAGGAACGTCCCATACCTCGAAAGACCGTGAGTTAGCTCGGATACGAACACATGTTCCACATGATGACAATTGGGTACATGGAGGAGATGTCTCTGTACTAGGATTGAGTTACAGGTACTACTAAAAGTCGGCCAAGATATTAATGCTAGAAGCAAATACAGCATAGAAATTAGGATATAATAGGAAAAGGCCGCGTCCCATTTGTTAATAAGCCTTCACGTCAAAATAAATGTTGATAATCCTCCATAAGACATGCTTAAATGTAAATGTAACTGGTCACCACTTTACACACAACCCCTTTAATTATCATGGCCCAAGCAACGTGGGACGGTATTAATTAATTATGGAACCGCCTACGTCAGTGCAATATGAGCGATCTTGGCATTGCGCAAACCGGCCATGGACACACCTCTTATTTTATTATCATGTCGCCCAGATGTGTGGGGTAAAGCAGAGATAACCCCCACCTCTATATTTCATTATCATGACGCTGATACGTGGGGCCAGTTTAAAATACAGGTCACCACCATGCGCATAAGTGTGTCACACTTCTCTTTTTCATCATCGTGGCGCCCAGAGACGTGGAAGGCTTATGGGATTCAGAAAACCCCATAATAATAGCATGGTTTTCATTGTGAAAACCATAATAATAGTATTTTTCCTCAAACTGTGTTTGAGCGATTGTGAGTCTTTCTAGATGATATTCAGACGTCAGACAATGTTGTCAGACGGGTACGTGGGTCTATACCCGTTCCATAGGTGGTGTTGGCACTTTGTAATATGTTGTTGTTGTTGTCGCGGGATCGGAATCCTTTTCTTTCCAATAGAACGCGCCAGCATGTTCAGCTGCGGCCTACCTGAATTTCAAATTAAGAAATACAGGATGGCTGGAACTGAGGACGTACTCAGGTGTATCGCTGAGTTAAGAGTACATTTTGATGATACTAATGCTAAGAGTAAGGAAGAATCCAAAGCATTTAAAGATGAAATAGCGGGTAGAATGGATGCCAATCAAACTGAGGTAAGCCAGATGTTGGCTACAGTAAATATTCAATTAGAGAATAATCGAGCCGAAATAAACACTACATTAGAGGCTAATCAAGCTGAAGTAAACACTAGATTAGAGGCTAATCAGTTAGAGGTCAATAGAAAAATGGATGACGTTAAAGAGTCTGTTCAGCGTGAAGTAACTAAGAATATTAATAGCGTGGTCTCAGAGATGCAAGCTGATAACGATAAACGCTTTGAGTCTATAGAGCTAAAACTAGAGAATAATCTGCAAGCGTGCAGAGAGTCACAGCGTGAGATTAACGATAGCTTAAGCAGTATGTCCATGGAGCTTAAAGACATTCAAAGTCAGAATGAAGCAAATACTAAACGTCAACTAGAGCAATTTAATACGTTCACTCAGACCGTGGATTAAAGGCTCGAAGACAGTGACGTAAAATGGAATACGCGAATGGCAGGCTACGCCAAGGCGGTAGACGAAGCCTTAAAAAAACAGGATCAGAATATCCTTGACCAATGCAAGGAAATCCATGAAATAAAACTTCTGATCAAGAGAATAAAGAAATAATGTCAAATATGAAGAGGCAGGTCGGGAAGGTGCAGAAAGAGTTAGAACAAACTCTGAGCGGCCTAGCAGTTATTCATAAAAGGCAGGATGAGGACCAGGGAGAAATCACGAAGATAAGGACTGAAATCTCTCATATGCAGGGTCACATTCAAAAGGAAGTTACAGACTTACGAGAAGAATTAGAACTTCGAGAAGGCTTGAAGACTGAAGCCAGCGATAAGACTCTTGCCGAGGTAAGAGAAAGTCTAGCGGGGGAAATTACCCACCTGAAGGAAAACCTTAAGGATGATAAGGAAAAGGTATTTTCTATGGCAGAAAGAAACCGAGATCGCCTAGAGAAAATAGAACGAGAGGTATTAGCTCGTTTGGAAAGGGCAGAAAATAGGCACAGCCAAATAGAAACTAGAATGATCGCACAGGAGGAATCCATGTTGCGAAATCCTAGGTCTAGCGAAGGATGTATAGACGAGAATAGGAGAAATAAATGGGCAGAGATAGAAATACAGCCCACTCCAAAAAATGCAGCCATGCCAAGTGACAGCCCGTATACCACACCTGGTATGCCGATTGCCATGTCAACACCGCATGAAAATGCTGTTCATAATCAAATAGTCACTGTTGTAAGTGCTAGTGACGAGAAACCAAAGAAATATTCTGGGAGTAATTCTAACATGACACCCAAGTACTGGCTTAAAGAAGTTTCCGAGTACTTGAATGACGCGAAGGTACCGCCAGAGCGAAGGTTGAGAGCGATTGAAAAACTGACTGAGGGCGAGTGTGCCTTATGGTTTAGGAGTTTTCGGTACACGTTCGACACCGTTGACGAATTTCGCCAGGCAATTTTAAGCAGGTACTGGAACGCAAGTATACATCAGAACCTCAGATTGGACTTGTATTCCAGGCGTTATAGTACTAATAATCCGACGAAGTACGCAGAGTTTTTTGTGGGTCAACTGTGCCGTTTCCGCGAACTTGATGAAGGAATTAGAGAGTCAGATTTGTGCATAGCGATAGCCAAGCAGCTACCGTATGAAGTACAACGTCTATTAATCTCAGCAAACGCCAAGACTGCGATCGATATGGAGGAGATGCTGAGACAACTCGATCTCACCACAGCGCAGCACACAAGGCAAAGTCGGAACATGGAACAAGTCAACATGACGACTACACCGACTGAACCGACTAAGGTGCAGACAAAAAGTAAGTCTACGAGCTCCGAAACGGAGAAATCAGACTGGCAACGTGAAGGACGGGAAAACCAGAATTGGAGGCCAGCATATCGAGGAGGATCGAACCGTGGAAACCGAGGAAGGAAAGCCTGGAATCAGCGCGGTACAAGAGACCAGCAGCCTGATAACAGAAGGAATTACGGCCGAAATGGGAACAACCAAGGATGGAGATCCCAAGAACAGAGTCGCGGGTTCGATGAAGAGGCGGAAGAACGCTATCATGCATCTTTAAGATACATGGAAGAGCGTGGAGACGACCAGAGACAATCGCGACTTCATTGGGATGAAGCGATTAAGAATCGAAGGTCACCCGACATCTATAAAAATGATGACGGTGCCAAGAGTCTGGAACTTCAGCAGTATGAAGACAGACAGAAGAACTCCACAAAGAATGGAGCAATCGAAAAAAAAAACACCAAAATTAAATGACCAAAGAGAGATAAGTTCAGGATGGAATACAGTGAATGTAGTTAACTGGATTGCCAAACCTGAGGAGCTTATCGAAGACCTAGATGAAGGGACGGTCAATGTGAGAAGGGAACTACCCATTATTATTGTAAACATTGCAGGCATGAAGATAAGAAGTCTCATATATACAGGTTCAACAGTGTGTTTGATAACCCAGGCATTATATAATGAAATCCAAAGTAAAATCCACGTATTGAAAATACCTATTTCAAGCGTGAAAATAAAAGGTGTGATACCAGATAAAGTTATGATATGCAGATACCAAGTATTTTTAGATTTGCAGATAGGGAACTCTACATTCTCACAGAGCTTACTACTTGTGAATAAGCTGCCTTTTAACATCATTGTTGGCATGGATTTCATAAGAGAATATAAAGTTATTATAGATCTCTCGCAAGACATTGTTATGTTTCGCGCAAGTGAGGGAATGGAAGTTTTAGAACTCTCATTAAAGCACAACGAAACGAGACCAGAAGAGTACGTATGGCATACAGACGGAGATATGACTGGGGATGCAGTATTGACAACAGAAGACATCGAGGAAGAGTTGGCAACACTGGCCGCAGACATTGAAAAGGACCTCGAACCAAAATTTGAAGAATGCCTGGAAGAAAAGATAGAGGAAGCTAAAATTGGTCCAGAGCATAAGCAAATGCTAAGGGAACTGCTATTTGAGTATAAAGGAGTCTTCGATTCGAGACCTGGCCGGATCAAGAATTTCCAATATGCGTTCCAAGTCAGCGACTGGACACCATTCAGACAGAAGCCGTATCCTGTAGCCGAGAAACATTATTTAAAGGTCAAAGAAGCAATACAGGAAATGCTAGAGGCAGGCGTCATTGTGAAGACAGCCACACCTTATGTCAGCCCACTGGCAGTTGTACCTAAACAGGACGGAAGTGTGAGGCTATGCCTGGATCTACGAAATTTGAATTCCAAGGTCATACCAGAATTTGACCATGTGCCGCCCATTAAGGAGGTCCTCAGGAGGTTCAAAGGAAAGACTGTGTTCTCAAATCTTGACCTGACGGCAAGTTTCCACCATCTTGCTCTGGAGGAGAAAACAAGCTTATTAACTGGGTTTTTATTCGACCAGCATACGTATTCTTACGTGCGTCTCCCATTTGGATTGAAAACAACAGGTTCAGCGTTGATACGAGCGCTAGATCGGAACCTGTCAGAAGAAGTAAAAGCAACAACCATATGCTACGTAGATGATATACTACTGACATCTGAAACAGTCGAAGAACATGTCAGAGATCTACGCAAGCTGTTATATGACCTAAGTCAGGCTAACTTTAAGGTCAATATAAAGAAATCTAACTTTGGTCAGAGAGAAATTAAATTTCTAGGCCACGTAATAGATGCACAAGGAGTTAGGCCTAATCCGGGAAAATTGGAAGTTATTAAACATTTCCCGAGACCAACGAAGGTAAAGAACGTCAGGCAATATCTAGGCGTTATTGGATTCTTTTCAAGCCATTGCCCGAAGTATACCGAGACCGTAGCACCACTCCAAGACTTACTTAAGAAAGGAGGAAGATGGCGGTGGACGGAAAAATGCGAGGAAGCCTTCGTGAAATCTAAACAGATGCTGTCAGATTATGTAAAATTGGGATATCCTGACTACACTCAGAAATTTATTATCCAGACTGACGCATCATTCATAGGTATTGGAGCAATGTTATACCAGGAGAATGTGGACAGGCCAGAGGAGAAAACTTACATTGCATTCATATGTAGAATGTTGAAACCTAATGAAAAGAATTATACGGTCACGGAGATCGAATTACTCGCGATACTGTATGACTTACAGTATTGGCGAAAGCTAATTTATGGTTTTAGAATTATATTAAGAACAGACCATAAAGCCCTAACATTCCTGTTGAAAACTGACTTGTCGAGTCAAAGACTGACGAGGTGGTCCCTGTACATACAGCAATTTCAAGTGGAAATCCAGTATTGCCCGGGGAAGGACAATATCATACGTGACTTGCTAAGCAGATACCCAACAGCTGATGAAGAGGAAGTTCTAGCTATCGAGATAGAAGATAGAGACCAGAAGACCTTAGATGATCTGAGGAACATCACCGTGTTTCAACGTGAAGATCCCTGGATACGGTTGATGATTAATTACTTCGAGGGAAAGCTGGACAGAGGAACCCCGATGTATGTGGAAGCCGAAGCACTATCAACGGAGTATCTATGGTTTAACCAGATGCTACATAAATGGAGCGACTCAGACCACACTCGACCCAGGATTGTTGTACCACCAGCATTGCAGAGAAGGCTAGTTTGGTTAGCACACCGAGCTTTTGGTCACCCCGGCGTAGACAAGTCTGTTGCCCTGCTTAAAGAAGCATTTATTTGGCCAAAACTTCGAGATACAGTCAGGAATACAATCAGGACATGTGATATTTGCCAACGAGTAAAGCCTAACTCGTACTTAATGAGGCAAAAACCTATACCACTCTTACCAGAGAAGCCATGTCAGCTTCTGGCACTGGACAACTTTGGGCCGCTTCCTATAGCTAGAAGAGGAAATAGACACATCCTAGTTGCACTAGACGTGTTTTCTAAAATGGTAGTCCTGTGTCCAATTCAGAAAACCAGTACAAAATAGGTACTTAAGAGGCTGCAGGAAGGAATCATTCCTATATTAGGGCTGCCGGAGAACATATTATCTGATCATGGGAGCTGTTTTACCAGCGTGGAATTTCGCAGGGAGTTGGAAAATCTGGGTATAAGACAGATTTTGTCCACAGTTCGACACCCGGAGTCGAATTCTGCTGAAAGAGTAATGAGGGAACTGCAAAGGTACATGAAGATATACTGCTCTACGGAGAATTGTAAGTGAATCGATGTACTAGAGATTATTGAATACTGTATCAACAATACCGTGCATGAAGCGACAGGAGAAGTGCCAGTGAGCCTACATCTTGATAGAAGACCAGAGAGGCCATGGAATAATGTCATTCGGACACCCGTGGATGCACAGCCTGGACGTGAATTGAGGATCCAGAGAACATTCGAGTATCTCAAGAAACAAGCAGACAGACAGCAGCGGAGAAACAGGAGGAAACGCTATCATAGACCATTGCTCGTGGGGGAATACGTCCTATTGAAAAAACCCGCTAGTTCCGATCCAGAGAGCAGGAAATATAAAAAATTTCAGCATAGCTATAACGGACCCTACCTGATTATAAGGGACTTGCAAAATAATGCATACCAAATCAAAGACGAAGCAACAGGTAGAGAAGTTGTTGTAAACGCAGCTAATTTGAAGTTATATAGTCCACCAGAGGATTATGATACGAGGCAAGAGCAAGCAATGCACACCCAAATGGACGGGGAGTTATTACGTATGCACGCAAAGACTCTTGAAAAAAGCTTGCAGACCCAGGAAGAAACGGAGCGAGGCGACCGGTTCGCAGACCCAAGCGTTACGAGGGGTGAATGCAGCTGTCAACTGAAGGAAATTTACGACCAGTTGAGGGAGGCCGCTACGGAAATAGAGGAGATGAATGAACAACTGAGAAGGCAGAACAAGAGGATGCGACAACAGACAGAGTGGAATGGGGGAACGAGACATCCCATTGCCGAGAGCACTGACCGCTTAAAATAAATACTGCATGAGTCAATGCCATCTGAAGACACGAAAAATTCACTTGTGAAATTAATTTTCCTAGGTTAGCAAGGGAAAGATGTGCCCAATCGGTCACGGCAGACTGGCATCGAACTCAGGTCTTATCAGAGAAGACCATGCACATGATTCTAACTAGAATCGAACCATTGATCTCTGAGGGGGAACAGTTTTAGGGAACCCGAAGAGCAATGCGTTAAATAATGACATATAATAATGTAGCATGATTTCACGGCCAGTATGTGAATATCATAGCAGTTTAAGGTGAAGAATTGTAAGCAAATGCAAGCAAATATACGTTTTCGAACCATACAAGAACGAAAGCAGGCCAATTTGACGTTTTACTAATTGGAGTTGGCAAGTGGGTGGAGATTGTAGGCGCCGAGGGAACTACTTTCGTCTGGACCGAGGAGACAGCTAAAAATTAATGACTCGGGTATTCACCGCTTGACAACGATGGAACCTATAGTGGGGATGACTGCCCACGGAAATTAATTAATTACAGCCAAGTGGAGCATTGAAATGGAATGAAATGTACACCCAGGTGAATATATTCAAGGAGAGATAATTTAAGAGTGATTTTACACCTAAATTAAAGCCTATATCTCTATATGAGCGTGTTAACACCGAGCCTACGCTCGAGAGGAGTGATTTGGTGACCAGCCAGAGGGGAATCACCATGGTGGCGTCCTGACGCGATGGAATAAGGCAATTAATTGTAATTAATTGGCCGAAGCGATCGCCGGCACGCGAACGTTTATGAAACTTCCACGCCTAAATAAACAAGGTGTATATGTCATTTCGTCTGAAAATGTATTATTTCAAGGAAGGAGTCGTACCCGTATGTCCGGTGGACTAGTTTTTACGAGAAACCTTTATAAGGGGGAGCAGTGCAGACCAAGCCAGTTGTCTTCAGTCAGTTCTCAAGTTCTTCTCCAGTATACACGTAACTAATACGCTGCCAGTAAGCGAGCGAAATGTTACAGTATCGACGCTCAGCCGTTGAAGAACAATAGAAGCACATCATACAACTTCATAAGTATAATCTTGAAGTGCGTCGAAGTTAATATAATACAGATATTTATCCATTATCTGACGCAAATATAAGTTCGCTACAGCGAAAGAGTAATTTATAATGTTTTTGGACATTACATATACCAGGAGGTATTGCCAGGGTTGTATATGACATTATCATCAGGATCACTACAATTATGGGAGCCTGGGAGGCATCGCCAATTAATCTTGACAGTGAACTGAACGGTATTGAAGTTGACGAGGATCGAACGCCCGTAAACGCAGTTAGACTTTCACGGAGACCAGCGGTTGGCGTAATTGCATCGCATCTCTGAGGTCAGGCGTAGGAGGAGTCCGATTAAGGATCAACCTGTGAAATAGTGAGAAAGTGTACATAAATTGTGTAATAGTGATTTAAAAAGTGTTCATGTGTATTGTGATTAATATGTATTGTGTAAAAGTGAAAGAAGCCACTGATAAGAGTATGTTTATCATGTGGGAAATATGTGAAATCAAGTGTTGTGTAAGATATAGCATGATGGCTTAAATCAAGCGTCATGGTAGGTCCGGAGCTGGAATGCTGGTATCATCCAGCGAAAATGAAAAAGTGAGTACCAATTTACAATGTTATTCTAACTAACTAGTTCACCATACCACGATGCATCACTTTGAGACTAAGATGTAACAGTCACTTTTTGAACGAGTTTTCACCACTCGTCTTGAATAGAATATGGCTTGGAAGGTGATTTGTTTAGGGCCAGTCAGGCCTGAAATTGTGATGAATGAAACGGTTACGTTAAATGATAAATAATAATAATAATCTGGGGTCGGCAACAATAAAGTAATAAGCATTTTTAGCCTAAATAACGTTCAAAGTGTGTCATGTCTAATATAAAGATACTGTATTTTGGTAAACAGTTAGAAAGTAACGTGGAATATAGCGAGATACGTGAGTTTTTCAGTGTCAATGAAGTGTTGAATGAATATTTGAGATGGTCAATTCTTAGGATTGTATTTGAGGACCATTAAAGTAATGTAAGCCAGTAAATTTATACCTTATTTTTAGGAGCTATTTAAAGCTTTGGCTTAAGTGTTATTACAGAGAGAATGCGGGTGCCTTAATAATTGAGTCATCTATGAGAAGTATTGTTTGAGCCGCATATAGCGTGCAGAAGTAACGTAGAATCCAGTGATTTACGTAAATATATTGCGGGGACCAAACTAGTATAGCTTGCACGTTAGGTGAGAAGTTGGCTAATCTACGAGTTAGTATCGCCGTTGTGCATACTTTTATTATTCGCAGCGAATTGGACAGAGACTGTCTCTATCCATCGCTTGCATGAATTATGGCCACGAGTGATGTCCGTCGAGACTCCGTGAGCACATGTGTAAACTGATCTGCCCTGGGAGGTAAGAATCAAGTTCGTCGTTTAGGAAACGCAGATTTCCTTCTTATGTTATTATTGAGACAGCTGCTGGTGAGAATCTTGTATTCTCATTATGATGCGCGTCCAAAGCCACCAGTATTCACCACAGAACGGCAAGACTATCACAGGATCCATCCCCAGCCATGAATGTTAATAGGAGCCAAGTTGAGCCCAATACACTATAAATATAGGTGTTAAATAATTAGAATGACTCAATTACTTAAGAACAACACTTAGCGTATCTCTATTGTTCTGAAATTGTAAACAAAGTTGAAATTGCCAGCAGATGAGAGGAAGTGGGGAATAGCCCACTGAGACGAGCGGCCATCTTGCACGGCCAGCCGGAACTAATTTTATTGCCTGCTAGGGGAAGGGGACGTCGGTCCGCCAGTCCTTTGAATTAGAGTCATAGTGGGACACTGAAGAATCTCGATATTTCAATATGAAATTGAGATATGAGTGTTATGATGATGCCAATTGAATTAAATGATGTGTTTCAACACACATACATTGTTGGATCAATGAAATCGGATAATATTTGGCCCAGTTATTCTATGAGGAGGAACACTGAACAAAATGAATTGTTAGGCATCTTTTTGGAATGCATTTTTGCCAGTTCACGCTAATTTATGCAGACGGGTATGTGATTTCTAAGAACATGACACGTTTGTAACGGTAATAATCCCGACAAGACCCAGAAAATCGTTGTATGGTGAAACTATAAACATTTCTATCCATGTCTATTTTGGAAGGGAAACGTACCACTTTTTAAGCGTTTCATATTGATGGAAAAGAAGGAAGATGATTCACACGACACAACAAATATTTGTTAATTAAGGCATAAGATAATGAATTTATGCTAATGAAAGTAAATGCCGTAAGAAACGGAGTAAGGTTTTATTATTACAGTATTAATGTCATTTAGATGTGATATGTGACTTTTGTGTTGTGATACTCCAGTTATGTAAAATTGTGTCACATGATGAACACTATGGAGACCCGTAGAAGTCTGAAAGTATCAATCATAGGATGCTAGAAATAGATTTGAGTGCAGTATAGCAATAATTAAGAAAAGACTCACAAAATAACCCTGATTTTAATTGTGGGAATTAAATATAATTTATCCTTTATTTGTATTTGTTGTATAGCCATGATTTTTATACCAGTAAATGTTTTATTTTAGGAATATGTTGTTTATTTCATGTAGAGTAGTTACCTGGTAGACTCAAATCCTGAGCATGTGGTCGTATGGTGGGCAGGAACGTCCCATACCTCGAAAGACCGTGAGTTAGCTGGGATACGAACACATGTTCCACATCATGACAATTGGGTACAATATGTATCTATATATATATCAGTTTCTTGTGGACACGATAACTGCCGTAAATTTGCACCAATTACTTTGATTTTTTTACATAATATGTATCCCTATAAAATCTCGGTCGATTTCGTTAATGGGCAAAATCGGTCGAAGGGGGTACAAATGGGGGGCGTTTTTCGAGAAAGTGAAATATCACTATAACTCTCTTAATATCTGAAATATCGAATCCGTTCAAAGTTCATATTATGTTTCGGATAAATGCCAAAAATTTATGTTTAAAACGTTTTTTGATAGCACCAACCATTGACCAATGGGGTGGAAAAAAGTGGGTGTTTCGGGAAACATTAATCATATCTCTCTTAATAGACACAATATCAAAACCGTAAAAAAATGGATGATATTCCCCTGATAATTACCTAAAACTTTTGTCTGAAAGAATTTTTGATACAACGCACCATTACGCCAAGGGATGAGAAAAAAATTTCGGAATTAGAAGAAAATGCCAAGAGCCATCAGAGGTTACCATGACAACGCTTCTAAATTGCTGAGGGAAGAGCTATCATGCTTGCCATGACAACGAGATCACATTCAGTTTTCCATCTGATTATGTGGGAAGCGGCTTCGATGACGTAGCCTCGCTGTTAGCCTGCTGAACTACTATGCCCAAGGTCGCGGGTTCAAAGCCGGCTGAAGTCGTCGGATTTTCAAAGAGCGCTGAAAATCCCTCGGTATGCTTTCCTTCAGAGGGGAAGTAAAACGTTCGTTGCTAGTTACTGGTTGCGGTGGCATCTAGTAGCCAAGTTCACAGCTAGGTGTCTTTGACGGTATATTTGGTACCAACATTAGGAACTACTACTTGAAATTGACCGTCTGCAGTCCTTACCCGATAAATAAAAATAAAATAAAAAAACTGAATTACTGACTAATACAGCCATCAAAATTAACATCGTTTATCAGACAGATTCTACACACACTGGGTAGATTATCGACTGAGGAATAACCTAACCACCAAGGGAAGATGATTAAGAAAAGGAGATGGGTTTCGGACTGGAGAAAAAGGATAGAGAAATGGGATGAGAGTCCCACAAAAGTTATAAATTTAACTTTCAATACACTTAGAGGCGGTTGCCATTGAAAATTCATTCTTTGATACCTAAAATGAGTAAGGACTTGGTCTAAGCTGACGGGAAACACAGCTAGAACTTGGGCGGTTTGCTGGAGAGTGGCCTTAGTATATTCCCTCTCAAGCAGGCATAAGACTACTATGGGGAAGGGTGTTGGCCTGGCATGACTGAAAGTGACAGATTTATTGTATGTCTTTTCAAAGAAATTCGTTTTTGCAAAGTAATTCGAAGAATGCCAATAATTTGCATCAATTTTGATATTTCCAGTTTTAGAATTTGTAAGCTTCCTGAACAGCGGCCAAGTGCTTCCAGAAAGGATGGTGATAGAGGAATTATGCTTTTGGAAATAAATTTGGTAAATGAACCAATAGTTGCATTTGGAAATGGCTTAGCTTTTAACCAGCCAGTAGCCAACTAAAAGTTTAGGCAAAGAGAAACATTTATCTTTTTGAAAACTGACCATAAGATTTTGGAGAGGATCTCCACAAGCAGGTAGCTGGCGTAGCGAGCTGTACTTGCCTTACTGGCCAGTTAGAATTAGCTTTTAAAGCTAAAAGAAACTTTAACAAGATTACCACTAAGAGTTTTTGCTCAAATGCAACAAGTGGTGAAAGCCCTATTAATAGGTTTAATGGCATTGAGTAGGGAGAGTCAAGGAAGACCGGATCTTGCCTAACCGTTGTGTTTTCGAAATTAGGAATCCAAAAACAAATATTTAATTTATTTAACAAGGCAAAAGAAGTTGATAACTTTAACAAACATATATTCAATCTGGTTAACAAATTTGGGGTCACAGACCTCAGATAGCATTAAACATTTGCGCCAGGCAATTAACAATTTATGAGGTTTTAAACCTTATATATGTACTAAAATCTTTGTAAGATTTAAAAAAGACAAATGAAATGCTTAAAGTTTAAACATCAATTTGAGTACAAGGAGTATACTTTAAGGAATTTACAAGTAGTTATTTTAGAAAAAGTTACAACTTCGAAAATAACAAAAAAGGAAGCGAGTAAATGAAGAAGAAGTTCCTATTACTTCTTATGTTTATGCGGAATTACTTCTATGACAATTATACAAAGGAGGGCAGGTCACTTACGGTGAAACCTGAAGAAAAAGGTCAAAAGGAAGGTTCTAGACTTCCTATGTTTAAGTATGAATCATGAGCCAAATGGGGCAGTTTCCATTTCGTGAGACCTAGAAATAACTCACTCAAGAGTTGAAAGTATTGTTTTCCCTGATTATAGGGAAGAAACAATGTAAGTTTAAACCGTGTATAAAACACGTAGTTATACAGAGATTAATTAATGGTAAACAAGCAAAAATGGGAGGGCACTTCGTTATAGTGACACCTTATAGAAAAGTTACAATTTTATTAATATGGTTTGTTAGTAGAAGGTTGAGGAAAGATCATTGGGATTTAGGATCAATGTTCATGGCCTTATTTAATGTAAACGGACGATCGCGACGCGGTAGAAAAGTTGAACAAGCACTGGTTTTCACTATAGTCTGTTACAAGATGAAAAGTTCGCTGTAGAAACAGTTTATGGGAAAGAGAATTATTGCAATGATGAAAATAACTGGTTTCACTAGACAGGCGAGAGTCTATTTCTTGAGAAAGTTGTAAATTACAATTAAATGCGCCAAGAACATCCAACGGTGGAAGAAAATTCGCTATTGAGCTTTAATTCAGAAGTGAGATTCTTCAATTTTAAATAGTATTCTCACAAATGAGTGAAAATTACATGACGGCAGGAAGTGTAGATAAATACAAGATCTGGAAGGTTCCAGAACGATCTTAGTAGAAGAATGGGGCCAAAAATAATCCAACGGTGGAGCGAGCTTAGTATTTTACAGACAGCGGGTATTAGATAATATCCCACGTAGTGAGAAGATCTCTCAGTTGAATAGCTTAAGAAAAGATGCTTTCTATTAATGTTGTCTTAGACAGACAAGGCCTAACATGGAAAATCCCACGAAGAATGATTACCGCCCCACAAGTAATCTCACGCTGTCTATAAAATAATCAATAAAAGCATGTAGATAAAATTGATGAAGATGAGGTTAAAACCTTAAGTCTGTACTTATCTTGGTTGCATGTTGAAGGTGAAGTTCCCCTTGACAATATTTAATATGCCAACATGGCGTAGAAAGTAGAGTTTGCCTCTTGATTTGAGGAGACTGGCTCGAGTTGAGCCTTAACTGAGTCGACGGCCGGCGCACAAGTGAGACCCACTCAGCAGAACGCGAAGGGACCAGGAAAGGGAAAGGAGTGGGGGTAGGAGACAAAAGGAGATCATATAAACATAGCCAACATTACAACAAAAAATTGATCTTCTCTTGCTGAGCCGGTCTTCAAAGAGTTGATAGCAGATGATACTAGCGCAGCATGGTGAATAAAAAGTAGAAGTAGTTCTCTTGCTCACGGAGAAAATAGCTGGCGATGGTAACAAGATCTGGTGGCCAGATGGATAAGTAAATCCTCTTGCACCAGGAAGAATTAAGGAGCTTCAGAGATTCGCTGCGAGATGACGCTAGGTGGGTCATAGAAGATATATATCTAGAACAGACTCACAAAAGATATAAGAGACCTGATCAACAAAGAGAAAATAGAAGATCACTGTTGGTGTTTGATAAGAAAGGAAGAAATGGACATGCAAAGAGCATTAAAAATTGTATTCTCACGTACCGTGTATTCAAAGAATACACCATACTGGGAGGGGAAAAACACCAAGAGAGAACAAATAAGCAGTTAAACATTTAAAGGTAATGGAGAGATTAGAGAAAGTGGTCTTGTGATCGAACCATTAGCAGTCATGATTTTGGCCACCCTGACTCTCCCATCTCTTCCAGGATAACACTCGGTCACTCTACCAGAGATCCATACTAGGGGGGTGAAACATCCCTAACCAAGACCAAGTCCCCCACTTTAATGTCGGGACTGGAAAGAAACCACTTCTGTCTCCGTTGCAAGGAAGTTAAATATTCCAAGGTCCACCTCTTCCAAAAGGAATTGCGGAGGGCTTCAAGTTTACTCCAAACAATAGGTAAATTAGAATCCCTGTAAGAATTGGGAAGAGGAGGAGGGGCAGAAAGGGTAGTGCCGATAAGGAAGTGACCAGGTGTGAGTGGAAGCAGGTCATCAGGGTCATTGGAAAGCGGTGTTAATGGGCGAGAATTAACAACACCTTCAATCAGAACGGACAGTGAATTGAATTCTCCGTAAGTCAGAATTCGAATACCTAAGACTTTTCTTAAATGACGTTTTGTGAGCTTTACGAAAGATTCCCACCTACCACCGTGATGAGGAGCGTAGGGAGGTATAAAGCGCCATTTGAAACCCTTGGAATAAGAAAAATTAGAAATTTGTTCCATGGCAGGAGAGGAAGTGAGAACTTTCTTCCACAGGGAAGCGGCACCCTGAAAAGTGGAAGCGTTATCAGAGAACATCTCTGAAGGAACACCACGCCTAGCAGTGAAGCGAGAGACAGCTGATAAAAAGTAGGAAGTAGAAGCATTCGTTACTAGTTCCAAGTGGATTGCGCCAGTAACCATGCAAACAAAGAGAGAAACATAAATCTTACCAAACAATTTGCGTTTAGCTTCAGGAGAATTTTGTTGATATTGGAACGGACCCATATAGTCCACACCAGTTAAAGCAAATGGGCGTATAGGAGAGGAGTGGAAGGAGGGAAGATCGCTCATTAATTGAGTGTTGATTTTAGGTTTCGCTTTGAAACAAGGAATGCACTTGTGAATTACAGAAGAAACTTCATGAATTCCATTTATAATCCAGTACTTTTCCCTTAAGAGGCAAAGCAGAGTACGTGTACCAACATGCAGATTACGACAATGAAAGTCACGTATGATTAAAGAAGTTACGTGATGTTTGGAAGGCAAAATAACGGGATGCTTTTTGTCCTCAGAGAGCAAAGATTGCGAGAGCCTTCCACCTACCCTGAGTAACTCATGGTCATCAAGGAACGGAGCTAAAGCACTAAGACGACTGGATTTGGGAAGATCCCTTTTAGAAGAAAGCAAAGACAATTCAGAAGAAAAGGCTTCTTGCTGTGTCAGTTGTAAAACCTTAACGGTCGCGAGATTCAATTCATGATTGGTAAGGTGTGGTTTGGGGAGAAGAGGTTGGTCAACCACAAGATATTTCCATCTAAGGAGAAGAATAGCGGGACAACATGGGATGAGAAACGTTGGAAACAAGACACGAAGCAGTAGGTAAAGATACTTTAGCGTCAGGCAAGTGGGAGTTTGTAGCTGGAGGTTTAGAAGGCCATGAAGAAGAGTCTTCGATTAACCACGAGGGCCCATGCCAGTACAATTGGGAAACTGCCAATTGAGAGGGTAAACAACCACGAGAGATAATATCGGCTGGATTATCAGCACTGGACACATGCCTCCATTGACATCCAGAAGAAAGAGTTTGAATTTTGGAAACCCTGTTTGCAACAAAGGTTTGCCAGTGAGAGGGGTTCTTGGCGATCCAAGAAAGGGTGATCATGGAATCGCTCCAGAGATGGATTTGCGAGAATTCGACTTTTAATACTTCCCGTAATTTCTTAACAAGTTCTGCAGCCATGAGTGCAGCGCACAGTTCGAGCCTAGGCAAAGTGATAGTTTTAAGAGGAGCGACCTTCGATTTGGCACAAACAAGGTTGGAAACTGAAGATCCATATGATGAACCGTGATAAACTAAATATGCGCAGCAACCGTAAGCTTTTTCGGAACTGTCCGCGAACACGTGAAGGAAAAAAGATGTATTAGAATGAGAGCTAATTAAATTCCTCGGAATTTCGATAAGGGAAAGATCCGGCAAATTGCTGCGAAACGAGAGCCAACGATTAAGAAAAGACAGAGGGACAGCGTCATCCCATTCACATTTGAGCGACCACAGCTCTTGCATGAAGAGTTTGGCTATAACGATAACTGGGGCAAGGAATTGAAGCGGATCAAAAATTTTTGCAATTTCAGAGAGGATTTGTCTTTTTGTATTAGGAAGCTCTTCTGCGAGCGAAACTTTATAGATGAGAGTGTCAGTGCTAGTGCACCAGTGAACTCCTAGAGTTTTTATAGATTCGGAGTTTCCACAAATTTCGACAGAAGAAGGATCTACGTCTTCGATGGGAAACTGGGCGAGAAACTCAGGGGAGTTGGAATTCCACTTATGGAGTGGGAAACCTCCATTCCTTAGCAATGCTTGAAGTTCTAACGACACAAAAGAAGCTTCCTCCAAAGTGGGGAAGGACTGCAAATAATCGTCAACATAGAATGACGTAGTTAGTGCTTCAGAGGCTTTGGAATTAAATAAATGACCATCTTGTGAGGCTAACAAGTGTAGAGATCGGATAGCAAGGAAAGCAGAGGGTTTTAAGCCATAAGTAACCGTTTTTAAGGGAAATACCTTAATGGGCTTACTGATTTCATCACGCCACAAGATTCTTTGGAGATCTCGTTGTTCCGGTTGAATTAAAACTTGACGGTACATCTGTTTTATATCAGCTATGACAGCTATGGGAAATAATCGAAAGTTTAAGAGTATAGCAGATAGATCTGATTGAATAGCAGGACCAGAGTAAAGAGTGTCGTTAAGGCTGTTGCCATTAACGTCGGGTGATGAACCATTGAAAACAACTCGAATTTTATCTTTTACAAGGGGGTTTTTCCACACAGGATGATGATTTAGATAAACTGTTTCAAGTGGGGGGTGCAATTCATCCTCAGATTTGTTAAAACTTCCATGTGATCCAAGCTTTCATACTCGTCAATGAAATCAGTGTATTGCTGTTTAACAAGAGGTTCTTTCTTGAATTTGCTCTCGATAGCAAAGAGAGCTTTTCGAGCTTTGGGCTGAGAATTAATAAGTTTTGGAGGATTATGTAATCTTGGCATTTGAACAACGAACCGGCCATCAGAAGAACGAGTGGTGGTGTTCAAAAAAAGTTGCTCACAGAATTCATTTTCTGAAGAGGTTACATTAGGAGGATCTACGCCTTCAAGTCTCCAGAACTGTTCCAAGTCAGTATTGGAGAAGTAACATTGCGATGCGGGTTGGGAAGAATAATGGGGAAGTTGACCTGTGACAATCCATCCAAAATTAGTGTCTCTGGCGACCACATTTGAAGATAACTTGCGAACCTGCTTGCGAAGGCAATTCCAGAAAACATTGGCACTAAAGTGTATGTCAATAGGGTTTTGCATGTTGAACAAAGGATCGGCTAGCCTTAAATGCGAGGGAATATTTAACCCTGAAATATCCACAGAGTGACTGGGAGTATCTTCTCCAATGCTATCGAGAATGAGACAATTTAGTTTAAAAAAGTTGTTTCTATGACAAATATCTCTTATGGTTAGTTTTGAGAATTGTAAAGCTTGCGATTTTGAGCTGTTGATGCCCGACACATTGATAGAAGTGGGGTTTACAGGTAGGCCTAGTTTTCTAATTAAGGAATTAGACACAAAATCATGAGTTGCCGCTGAATCTAGAAGCCTGCATGCACGGACCCAGTTGCCAAAGTTATCCTGAACTTCGATTTGGACGGTAGACAACAATACTTGAGCACTGCGAATGGACTTGGCATTTTGAATGTACGATGAAGCATTAGAACTGTTAGCACTATCATTTTTCGGAGAAGTAGATGCTGTCGTTGACCTTGCCTGATCATGACGATGTAGCAAAGTATGATGAGCCTTTTCACAATGGTAGCAAAGTCTTGTGGACTTACAATTAGAAGCAGAATGCGTGGGCGCTAGGCAGTTGAAGCAATGTTTGTTTTGAACAACTAATTTTCTTCTGTCGTCGACTGACATTTCTTTAAAAGATTTGCAGAGGTATAGGGCGTGGAGATCTTTACACAGTATGCACTTTGAAGGTTCGTTTAAACTCTTGCGAGGTTCGCTTTGAGTGTTTAAGACAATAGAGCTAGCAACACGACGTTCACTAGACCTAGTTGGATAACCAGTAGTGTTTGATTTAAATTAGGATGAGCTAGACCCGGGTTTTTGGGTATTAGACGCTAAGCGTTCGCTTTTGGGTTTGATGGACATTAATTCAAATTTAGAACTAGGAGATGAAGGTTCACTTTGATTAGCTAGAGCGGTTAAGAGTTGGCATCTAGCGTTTATGAAAGTAACTAAATGCTCGTAAGTGTAGTCGTCTTCTTTAGAAAGTTCAATTTCCCAAGCTTTGAGGGTAGCAGCATCAACTTAAGAAACCACTAAATGTATTAGGAAAGTATCCCAATGATCAGTAGGTTGATCTAATTGGGACAAAGCCTTAACGTGAAGTTGTGTAGTGTCAACTAGAGTACGCAAACTAGTGACGTCATTGTGCTGTGACGCAGGTAGATTGAATAGAGCCTTTATATGGCCTTGAATACGTAACCGTAAATTTCCATATCTTTCCTTTAATAAGTTAAAGGCAATGGGGTAATTTTCGGCACGCAGAGGAAGTGCTTCGACCAACTGCAAAGCTTGACCTCGAAGGATAGATCTCAAGTAATGAAACTTGTAAATGACTTGAATGTCTTCATTGTCATGAACAAGGGAGCAAAATAATTCATAGAAAGAATCCCAAGTAGATTCATCTCCAGAAAAATGGGGTAAATCAATTTTCGGTAAAATTGGTTTGGGCTTGTGAGTACCATCACGGAAAGAAGTTTGTGGTTCGTGAAGGGAACCAAGAACAAAAGCATCCTTTTTCTGCTCCTCTTCGAGTTGGCGTATTATTTTGAAAGCAGAACCTATGCCTTCGTAATATTGGTTTTCTACTTCGACACGATCTTCGGTTTGATTGAGAATGCAAGTTTCTATTTCAGTTTGAATGTTACAATAATTTTCATAAGAACGTTCAAAATCCCTTACACGATGTTTCAACAAGTCTAATTGAGCTTCTGATGGATCTAACTCTTTTATGTATTTTCTGAATCGGGTAATTTGCCCTTTATAGGATGCTCGTTTAGAAGTAAGTTTTCCATCCTTATCCTTTTCAGTAGGAGCCATGTTAAAGAAGGTAGATTGAAATGTAACTCACGAAACTGTGGAACCTTGGAAATGCTGTCAAGCTGGCAGCAGCAAATAAGTAGAAAGAACAGGACACACCAAAGGAGACAGGAGCAGCCTCTTTCTCCTTCACAGCCTTTGCACGATGTGGTTATAGCTGAAAGATTCAAAGCAGATATTAATAATTTGCAAGGTGTTGTCAAATGACACTTGACAAAGAATAGAAATAGCAAATGGGCTCTCCAGGGGTTCTGGTACCAAGTTTTGGGTAGATTATCGACTGAGGAATAACCTAACCACCAAGGGAAGATGATTAAGAAAAGGAGATGGGTTTCAGACTGGAGAAAAAGGATAGAGAAATGGGATGAGAATCCCACAAAAGTTATAAATTTAACTTTCAATACACTTAGAGGCGGTTGCCACTGAAAATTCGTTCTTTGATACCTAAAATGAGTAAGGACTTGATCTAAGCTGACGGGAAACACAGCTAGAACTTGGGCGGTTTGCTGGAGAGTGGCCTTAGTATATTCCCTCACAAGCAGGCATAAGACTACTATGGGGAAGGGTGTTGGTCTGGCATGACTGAAAGTGACAGATTTATTGTATGTCTTTTCAAAGAAATTCGTTTTTGCAAAGTAATTCGAAGAATGCCAATAATTTGCATCAATTTTGATATTTCCAGATTTAGAATTTGTAAGCTTCCTGAACAGCGACCAAGTGCTTCCAAAAAGGATGGTGATAGAGGAATTATGCTTTTGGAAATAAATTTGGTAAATGAACCAATAGTTGCATTTGGAAATGGCTAAGCTTTTAACCAGCCAGTAGCCGAATAAAAGTTTAGGCAAAGAGAAACACTTATCTTTTTGAAAACTGACCATAAGATTTTGGAGAGGATCTCCACAAGCAGGTAGCTGGCGTAGCGAGCTGTACTTGCCTAACTGGCCAGTTAGAATTAGCTTTTAAAGCTAAAAGAAACTTTAACAAGATTACCACTAAGAGTTTTTGCTCAAATGCAACAAGTGGTGAAAGCCCTATTAATAGGTTTAATGGCATTGAGTAGAGAGAGTCAAGGAAGACCGGATCTTGCCTAACCGTTGTGTTTTCGAAATTAGGAATCCAAAAACAAATATTTAATTTATTTAACAAGGAAAAAGAAGTTGATAACTTTAACAAACATATATTCAATCTGGTTAACAAATTTGGGGTCACAGACCTCAGATAGCATTAAACATTTGCGCCAGGCAATTAACAATTTATGAGGTTTTAAACCTTATATATGTACTAAAATCTTTGTAAGATTTAAAAAAGACAAATGAAATGCTTAAAGTTTAAACATCAATTTGAGTACAAGGAGTATACTTTAAGGAATTTACAAGTAGTTATTTTAGAAAAAGTTACAACTTCGAAAATAACAAAAAAGGAAGCGAGTAAATGAAGAAGAAGTTCCTATTACTTCTTATGTTTATGCGGAATTACTTCTATGACAATTATACAAAGGAGGGCAGGTCACTTACGGTGAAACCTGAAGAAAAAGGTCAAAAGGAAGGTTCTAGACTTCCTATGTTTAAGTATGAATCATGAGCCAAATGGGGCAGTTTCCATTTCGTGAGACCTAGAAATAACTCACTCAAGAGTTGAAAGTATTGTTTTCCCTGATTATAGGGAAGAAACAATGTAAGTTTAAACCGTGTATAAAACACGTAGTTATACAGAGATTAATTAATGGTAAACAAGCAAAAATGGAAGGGCGCTTCGTTATAGTGACACCTTATAGAAAAGTTACAATTTTATTAATATGGTTTGTTAGTAGAAGGTTGAGGAAAGATCATTGGGATTTAGGATCAATGTTCATGGCCTTATTTAATGTAAACGGACGATCGCGACGCGGTAGAAAAGTTGAACAAGCACTGGTTTTCACTATAGTCTGTTACAAGATGAAAAGTTCGCTGTAGAAACAGTTTATGGGAAAGAGAATTATTGCAATGATGAAAATAACTGGTTTCACTAGACAGGCGAGAGTCTATTTCTTGAGAAAGTTGTAAATTACAATTAAATGCGCCAAGAACATCCAACGGTGGAAGAAAATTCGCTATTGAGCTTTAATTCAGAAGTGAGATTCTTCAATTTTAAATAGTATTCTCACAAATGAGTGAAAATTACATGACGGCAGGAAGTGTAGATAAATACAAGATCTGAAAGGTTCCAGAACGATCTTAGTAGAAGAATGGGGCCAAAAATAATCCAACGGTGGAGCGAGCTTAGTATTTTACAGACAGCGGGTATTAGATAATATCCCACGTAGTGAGAAGATCTCTCAGTTGAATAGCTTAAGAAAAGATGCTTTCTATTAATGTTGTCTTAGACAGACAAGGCCTAACATGGAAAATCCCACGAAGAATGATTACCGCCCCACAAGTAATCTCACGCTGTCTATAAAATAATCAATAAAAGCATGTAGATAAAATTGATGAAGATGAGGTTAAAACCTTAAGTCTGTACTTATCTTGGTTGCATGTTGAAGGTGAAGTTCCCCTTGACAATATTTAATATGCCAACATGGCGTAGAAAGTAGAGTTTGCCTCTTGATTTGAGGAGACTGGCTCGAGTTGAGCCTTAACTGAGTCGACGGCCGGCGCACAAGTGAGACCCACTCAGCAGAACGCGAAGGGACCAGGAAAGGGAAAGGAGTGGGGGTAGGAGACAAAAGGAGATCATATAAACATAGCCAACATTACAACAAAAAATTGATCTTCTCTTGCTGAGCCGGTCTTCAAAGAGTTGATAACAGATGATACTAGCGCAGCATGGTGAGTAAAAATGTAGACGTAGTTCTCTTGCTCACGGAGAAAATAGCTGGCGATGGTAACAAGATCTGGTGGCCAGATGGATAAGTAAATCCTCTTGCACCAGGAAGAATTAAGGAGCTTCAAAGATTCGCTGCGAGATGACGCTAGGTGGGTCATAGAAGATATATATCTAGAACAGACTCACAAAAGATATAAGAGACCTGATCAACAAAGAGAAAATAGAAGATCACTGTTGGTGTTTGATAAGAAAGGAAGAAATGGACATGCAAAGAGCATTAAAAATTGTATTCTCACGTACCGTGTATTCAAAGAATACACCACACACCCAAAGTACACGGGGTTACATGACGGCGTTGTCGCAGCCCCAAACTGAGGAATCAACCAACATCTCTGCGGGAGATAAAATTTGACGTGAAGAAGTAACAGACTGTTAGATAGTTACCCATCAGTTCCAAACCATGCATAAGGACGGTGTGAGCACAAGTAGTAAAATGGACCCCAAATGACAAGAAGGTTACCGTACCCCTAAGACAATAAAATGTTAAAAATATACATAGTAAGACGAAAGAAAAGTTAATTGAACTCCAATTACATTGTAAAATACTTTGTCGCAGTAAATGAGGTCTGATCCTTCTACGAAAACCTGCATATTTTGCCTATTATAGCCTATCCCCTAGTTTGCCCGGTGAAATCTACCTCCGCCTTCCGGCGTGACGAGAGGATTTTTTTTTATCCTTTAGTCCATAGGCCTATGTAATTCTTGTATAGGCTGGCTGTGTGGCTCAGCGGTAACGGTGTCGCCTGTTGTGTCCCTGGGATTCGAAAGACTTCAGATTATTAATACCCAGTTGGAAAAAATCAAGAGAACTTTGGAGAAGCTATTTTAACACGATCTCGAATGAAGAATTCCCCCACCCACCAATACTATCCTCCACCGCTGCTGAAAGGCCCGTCAGAGAAATAGAAGTCGTTGAGGTCCACGCTGCTTTGAAACAAATGAAGCAGGGAAAGCCACTGGCCCTGATGATCTTCCAGCAGAGTTGTGGTACTTGAAACGTTGGGATGCAGGTGAACGGCTAACACAACTCTTCAATCAGATTATCAAAGTGGGACGAACACCAGCTGATTGGCAACGGAGCATTACTGTTCCCATAATCAAACACAAAGGAACCCCTGCTCAATTCGGTAATTATCGTCCAATTCGGCTTCTGTGCCACGCCATGAAGATCTTTGAGCGTGTTCTGGACAGGAGGATCCGCGAGATCATCGAGCTCACAAGACACCAAGCTGGATTTGTAAAGAATTGTGCTACAACTGATGCAATTCATGCTGCACGTTTGCTTTTAGAGAAACACCGTGAAAAGAACCAGTAACTTCATCCTGCATTCTTGGACCTCGGGAAGGCATTTGATCGTGTACCTGAACTGGCTTGCGCTTCAAAAGCACGGTGTGCCAGAATACCTCATAAACTGGGCGCAGCTCCTTTACAGAGAACCAAGCAGCTACGTCCGAGCTGCCGCAGCACAGTGGGTCAAAATCGAAATGTAGGGGGACAAAATTATTTTTACGGTTTAATCATGAATTTAGAGTGAAAGCAACGTATATAATTTGTTACTTCATAATAAACATCAGTTAAGACCTTTTTTAAGCTAGGTCTACACATGCAAGAAATTGTCTTTGACTAGGAGTTGGGTACAACATTCAGTTACCTCTTCAGAACAATTTTCTACCCCTAATTTACTTTTAACAAAGTCACAAAGTTCCACTTTTGACATAATCGTCGAACCCAGTGCTTCAAACAGTTGTAAACGTATGAGAACTGGTTGCGTGGCATCTTCTAAAATGTAAAATAACTAAGTAAGTTGCAAAAAGATGCAAAAATCTTATAACAGGCGTAAAATAAAAGAATTTACCTACATTTTAACATTAAGTAGAAAGTGACGCAGAGTGACGCGAAATACTAAATATCTAAGTGAAAATATAATTTTAAAAATAATAGTTAAATATTATATAATGCAAATATATCTAAAATTACGTAACAATTGCGCCCATTAATAACTGAAACACGCTACAATGTTCATACCTTCAGCTGCATGTTCCATCTTAAAGCATCACACTAACCACAAAGACAACCAAACCACAGCCACTTACATTCACCCTCCAATTCAGACTGCTCGAACAGTGGTGACAGATTTACACTAAGATGTGTTTATATCCCAGAATGGTGAGCGGCAATTATATGAGAATGTTGTAGAAGTAATACATTTTGATTTTTTAACTATGAAAATAAATAATTTTGTCCTCCTAGATTTCGATTTTGACCCATTGTGCGCAGGAGCATCAAAAGATTTTTCCAACACTGTTGGGGTCCATCAAGGTTCTGCGCTATCGCCGCTCCTGTTCATCCTAGTGATGGACACTGTAACATCTGACCTACAAAAGCCAATACCGTGGACTCTCCTCTACGCTGATGATGTCATGTTAGCCGCCACAAGCAGAGAAGACGTGCAGCGATCGACTTGATTATTATGGCCTGCGCCCAAACAAAAGAAAGACGGAATACCTGACAACAGATATGCAGGATACAGGTACTATCCAAATAGATGTAAAAAATTTAAATATCTAGGCTCTATGATCACTAATGGTGGAAGTCTTGTTGAAGAGGTCAATACGAGAATCAGCGCAGCTTGGATGAAGTGGCAAATGACAACTGGAGTCACCTGCGATCGAAGGATGAAGGACAACCTAAGTAGGGGGGCAAGGCGGGTTCTGCTTCAACCATTTTATTTTTACCCGACTGTACATGTTAAATCATTAATATCTGGTGAACCCATGGTCGGATGTTGACAAATGAGGTGTGGTTGGACTCGAGCTGACGTCCTCTTTCCTATGGACCACTCGTCATATTTTTGAAAGTAGGCGATAGTTTCAAAACCAAACATGATAAAACGTTGTGTCATAGTTGAAACGAATGGCCTCTATGACCTTTATTTTTATAATGAAACTTTTGAATTTTTTGAGATTTTTTGATAACACTTAAATTTTGAAATTTTTATATTTTGGAAACTAAAGTGTTTACATAAAATTTTGTTTGACGTAAATGAATGGCCCTGACCCCCTCTACCCCCAAAATAAATTTCAAGCCTCTAGGACTAAAACTGCAGTAGTGCTAGAACGGGGGTTGTGAGTCGCCCCCTTCTTTCATATAAACTTTGGCCGATATCTCTCGAACGCGTGGTCGGATTTTAACGAACAAGGTATTGTTGGCGTTGGGATGGCGTTCTCTTGGCTAAGCATGTGTGTTTGTATTAAAAAAAAGAATTTTTTTTTGGATTGGCGCTATTACGGAAACGGTGAATTTTCAAAAAAACGTTTGTTTGACGTTAATGAAAGGTGGGTATGCCCTCTAGGAGGACAGCAAGTTTCAAGGGTGTAGGAGGAAAAAAATGATAGCCTACTTTCTCGCGAACATTGGTGATCATTGGCGAACAGATGGTCGGATTTTAACAAATGAGGTGTCGTTGGACTCGAGCTAACGTTCTCTTTCTTATAGACCACTCGTTATATTTTTGAAAAAAATTTTGAAACATTTTGTTTTTAAAAGTAGGCGATAGTTTGAAAACCAAACATGATGGAATGTTGTGCCATAGTTCAAACCAATGGTCTCTATGATCTTTATTTTTTTAATAAATCTTTTTTATATTTTGAGATTTTTTGAAAACCCTTAAATTTTGAATTTTTACTATTTTGGAAACTAACACATTGACAAAACATTTTGTTTATCATAAATGAAAGATCCCTATCCCCTCTACCATGAAAATAAATGTCAAGTCTCTAGGACAAAAAAAAGCTATGCATTTTAATTTTTTATTTTTATATTTTTTAAATAAAAGCGTGTTTGTAGACAGAGAGCCGGTAGCGCTTGACGTATGTTACAACGAGGCTAAGATTGGCCATGGTGGATATGGGAAATGACTATTTCGACGGGGGGGGCGATGTATGGCTAAACGAGGGGTCGCTTTTTGATATTTCTTTTCCCCTATGACGAACGAATGAAGGCGAATATTTCGAAAATCCCTCATGACGATCTTTAAACATGTTGGTAAACACTGACCAGTAACCAGACAAAATTCATAATGGTATGAGGGGAAGTTGTTAACTACAGAACTTGTTTTTCTATGTATGTCTAACTGGCAGCCAGAATGGGAAAACAGAATATCTGCTCGAGAGACCCGCTTGGTGCCTGGCTAGCCAGCTAAGAGCATGGAATGTGGGTGAGAGCTGACAACATTGGTGTAAAATGATAACAGGTTGGTACCATGTGGTAACTCTGTAAAAAGGTGATAACGGCTAGCCTGGCGAGCAGCAGAAGCAGCAGCAGCAGGTAGGGGCCCCGCAGAGAGGAAAGGGGAAAGAGGGAAGGGTGAACACAAAGAGAGAACAGGAAATCACGTGACCACTGTGGAGTGGTGAGGGGGCGGGGGCCAGAGAGCCGGAGGAGAGGTGAGGGGAGGAGTGGGAGAGCCCATGACAGCCAATAGCTGAACGAGTTGTATGTCATTATGGAGTGAAGGAGAGAGACGCGGGTGTGAAGAGAGAAAGAGAAACATGTATGGACTAGCATGATGCGTGGAGCGCCGTACACAGAGCTCTCGTACAACACGATTCAATAAAAAAAAGTGTACAGGTTCATACAACATGTAATTTATTGATCCAAGAATTAAACGTTGAGTTAAATCGTAACCATTTGACATATAGTTTATTTCCTTTTTGTTTCAACACTTTTTCCACGAGGTAATGTTTCGGAAATGCTGTTTTTTGAAGTTCTTGGAGATAAAATCTACCTTTTATGGGTTGTTGGTTGAGGTCTTGGAGTAAATAGGTGACTGGACTGTCCAAGTTGACTTGACGAATTCGAAATAGTTCAGTCCCTCACTGAGGCGTGTAGCCCTAATTGAAGGCAGACTTAAATTTGCTCACACGAACAAAATCCCCAATTTTCAGTCGGTGACGTTTAGGATCTGCTGTTTTTATGGGGTTAAACAGTTTATCCAGTCGCTGAATATGTTTGGTTACGAGACGTAGCTTGGTCCCAATGGTTCTATGTTTGGTGTCATTGTAACGTGACACTAGCTCAGGTAACATGTCCAACCAGCGATAAGTGCCCTGAGAGGTAAACGCTTTCCACATATGGGTTTTCAATGTTCGGTTAAACCGTTCGACCACGCTGGCTTTCAGATTGCTGTATGTGGTGTAATGGTGAATATCCTTAGATTTGAGAAAACTGGAGAAATCCTTGTTGAAAAATTCTTTCCCCTGGTCGGTTTGTAGCAACTGAGGTTGACGTTTGGAGTGTTGAATAATATGTTGAAAGGCCTTGGTGACCAGTGGACCAGACTTGCGACGCACAGGTTCAACAAAGGCCATTTTGGAATAGACATCAATGACGGTCAACATATAGCGTAAACCGTCGTTAACGCCAGCATATGGTATTTTTTCAACCAAGTCAGCCTGCCAAAGTTCATCCACACCCCGTGAAATCACTTTGAGTCGTGGATAGTGACGCCTAGCTGGGCGATGCAACTCGTGAGCAATACCCATTTTAATGGGTGAGGGCTTAAACAATAATTTTGGCATTTCGAAGTTCTTGTTCAATTTCTTGAATTTCCCAATCGTGGCCGGTATGGCCGGCTTGACGTGAAGCATGCAACAACTGTAGCCGCTGGACGATCTTATTGGGATTGTGACAGTAGGTAACATCCACAAGGGGTTTTAATGGTTTAAATGTCACTCCCGAAGCGGACACTTTACGACGAGTACTTTGACTGGTGGGAAACATTTTTGCAATGATGGTTTTATGTTTTTGAGATATATTGGCATTCACTTGTTGAGCTGGATCATACTGTCTTTTGTGGGCATGGGTTTCCAATAAAATGGATTTATATTTGCCAAGGTCCTCTGACGTATAATCATGGAATGAGGGTGTCCGAGAAAAGAGCAGCTTAAACAGTCCTGGCGTCAATTTATAGTTGATATTCTTAATGACAGCTTTAGTACGAGCAAATTTAATGGATGAATCCCCAATTTTAAAACTATCATCCTCATAGCGAACACCGTACGTGGTGTCTGTGTTTCCAATAAATAGATCAGTGAGATAGGGTTCTAGTGTTGATCCATAATATGTTATTAAAATGTTTTTCAGTTGAGCTTTATTTTGAGGAGTGGCCAAGACTTGTGAAAACGGAGATGATCTGGAAGGGCAAGGTGTTTCAACCATGGCCAAGGATTTCCTTTTTCCCAAAAACTCTGCAAGGGATGCGGTCTTTTTTTGAGACGTAAACACTTGTTCCTCGTCATCCTCAACTTCGCTAACACTAGTCAAATCTTCCTGTTCATGTTCCTCTTCCTCTTCCTCAGGGTCCTCGTGCAGCGTCTGCGTGGATTGTGAAACGGTGGGTAACGTTTCAGATGGCTTGAATGAGGGTTTCAACAAGGCTTTTAGCAGAGGTGCTAAATGATATTGAATAAACAAAGCTTGATCTGCACGTGATCGTTTCAATTGACGAAACTTCTGGCGAATAGTATTTTTTGCTCTAATAATATGCTTTTTCAATTGAATCTCTGCTAACGCCATGGTGTCTTGACAAATGACTTGAGAGGGAATGCGACAGGGTCTTAAATAGCAATAAAATGATCAAACTCTAAGCGATATCGTCCTTGGTTGAGTTCACTTTGTTTGTCAATCACTAAACAGGCATGACGTTGATTGTTCCAGCAGTTGCCACACAATTCAGTAAACATTTGAAAGGTCATATCCGGATTCACATGTTCATTATAAATGTGACGACTGTTCCTCTCGTCCTGGCGAAATAAGGCAATGACATTGGCATTGTCACGAAACAACTGTTTGAACATTTTAGAATACGTTTGTCCAAGATAAAAGCAATCGATATGATTGTGTCGACCCATGCTGAAATAGCTTTGAATAATGCCTTGACGTTCAGGGGATACATCATCGAAAATCATGAGTGAATCAGGCTTTACCTCATCCGGTGAAATAACATTTTCTTGCGTGGAAAATGTGAAATAACCCATATTCTCTTTTTGTAATCCAGACATGACTTGATCCAGAAACACGTAGAGGGGTTGGTAGAGAGATTTTGCAAAAATATAAATATTTTGAAAACGCAGACCATTGGGCGCTGTGATGAGCGTTAGCAAAAGATTGGTCTTTCCACAGCCGGAAGGTCCCTCAATGATGCAGCGAATGGAAGATGGAAACAGTGAACCATGGCGTTGTTCACTTGATGTGGGACAGAGATGGGAAACCATGTCCCCCACTGGGAATGACTCTTGCTGCCTAATAATCTTAATATCAACTAAGGCTTATACAAGCTAGCAGGCTGTCTATATACAGGACACCAAGCCTTGTCATAGAAACAGTAGACTCATACTACAGGTTGGCGATGGATGTCTTTGGACGTGCGTTGATGGCCAAAGCTAGGTCTGTCCCCATACATGATCCTAAACAAAAAACAGATCCTGCTAATAAACACTATGTGGATAGGTCAGTAGTACCACGCACTAAACGGGGAGATTATGACTTTAAGGGAAAGCGGTTAACCCATGTAAAACATCCTCAAGTGTCTACAGACGTTACTACAAAAAAGTATGTGGATAACAAAGTGTATGAGTTTTATGACAAAGTGCCTCACCTTATGGTGAATGGTTATAGCGCTAATCACCATCAGATTATTCACGTGGAAGACCCGCAAGACGAAGACGATGTCTGTACCAAGCGTTACGTGACCTATGAATTGAAAAGGCTTTATAAATTTATCCCATCTGTTTTTTAGTGTATCTGACAAATGAAAAACCTGTGAATGACAGAAACCATTTACCGCTAGTCCATGATCAGCACTTGACCTATGTGCTTGCTTCGGGTTTAAGCCACTATCGATTACACTATGATGGAACCATTCACATCAAATACGCCATACCTGATGAGAACCAATTACAAATACAGATAAACGATCATAGGATGTTGGTCCATAACCATGAAATGGTCAATGCAGGAGACGAATTATCATTTCATCTCATGTTGACATGGGATGAAAAGCAAGCGGGAAAAACCATAACGATTTCCCACAATATGTGGAATTGGAATATACAGCCATGAAATAACAATCTGACGTTAGTTGTGATTTAAACTTTCTTGTGAAAGGTTGTTGGTCATTATCATCATGGTGAAACAAAGGTATGTGGTGAGAAAGACTAAAAACAGGACTTAGTCTTTGGCAAAGCCTGTGCTTAAGTCATTCATGGACAAACCCTTTCGAAAGAAAGAAAAAAAAATGTGTTGACCATAAGGAAAGCCCTTCGATCAGCACAGAGACGTGTTATTCCAAAACGTCAGCGACAGGGTTCAAACCAAGGGCGAGTGATTCCCGTCCCCAAACGAGCTGGATTTTTACCTGCTTTATTTGCTGGTCTGGCTGCTCTGGGTTCACTTTTGGGCGGTGCCAGTATAGTGGCGAAAACCATTAAAGCCGCGCAGCAGGGCAAGCAACAACTAAAAGAAAGTCAGCGACATAATGAAACGATGGAAGCGATTGCTACGGGGGCTAGAAATGCCAATTTAAAAGCCAGCTTTTTATCAACAAGGATTTGGAGTTTCACCATTTCGAAATATTAAGAAAAAAACCTCAGCCATAGCAAGACATGCCCTGACGCATCAACAAGTGGAAAGCTATGCTAAAAACTAAAGCTTTCTCATTTTCGAGGTGTGTTTATGCGAAACCAATTACCCCCACGACCCTGAAAACAGGAATGTGCTGTTATCAATTTGGATGATCACCGAGGACCAGGAACGCATTATGTAGCTTATGTCAAAGAGGGATCCACCGTATGGTACTTTGACAGTGTTGGGAATTTGCCCCCGCCCATGGAACTAGTGACCTATTTTGGAAACAGGATCAAGATATATTATAATGTGAAACGTGAGCAAACGTTTAACAGCCAACAGTGTGGACGTTTGTGTTTAATTTTTTTATATAAGACGCAGCATAAGCAAAAACGCCAACAGTATGTCGGCAGAAAGTAAAACGTTTACACTGCATGGACGTGGACATGAAGTCAGCCTAGACTTGTATCCGCCTATCGAATTGAGTGAAAAACCCTATGGTTTGGGACTTGTTTCTCTTGAAACGTACAATCGAATATACAACATACGAGAAAATGTGAACAACAAGTTTTACTATGATGATTCTGTGCTCACCCTCAACTCTGGTGAATACACGATCGATGACATTTATGAACACATTTATGTGGTGTTGATCAATGAATATGGTTTAAAGCCATTTATCGATGGAACGCTCAAGTTTGAACTTGTAGGAAATACCGACACTCATCGCTGCAGTATTTTATCCACATTCAAAATTGACTTTAAAACACGTCCCGATTCCATTGGTTCATTACAAGGATTTAAACCACGCGTGTTGGAGCGCAACAAGAAACATGAATCGGATCATGAATTGAAATTCATTGAGGACCATCATGTGTCGGTAACGTGTAATATAATTAGCCAAGTGTACACCAATCAAGAACCATCGCATTCGCTTTATGACTTTATAGTGACATCGCCCAATGGCTATATTATTCGTGAAAACCCTCCAGTGGTGCTTTTTCATTCTGTGGCTGTCGATAGTATTAGCAATATAACATTAAGACTGATCAATAGAGATCAACAACTCATTGATCTAGATTCTACCACACCAGTGACTTGCAAGTTGGTGCTAAAGCCACTATGAAGTTTGTGTTTAAAGCAACAACACCGTCTAGGAATGGTGTTAGTTGTTTGCCACGTGAATACACGTTAAGACCTCAGGACAAGCAGATTTAACAGAATTTGGGTTACCACGTCAACCCCCATGATGAATTCTATCCTAGAGGTAGCGAACCACATCGAGGAGCAACCAGAAGTGGTAAGAATTGATCTCCATTCCTATCAAGCTCAAACACCTGGACTCAATAACAATGATGAAATTCAATTTGTTATCAACAACCAAGATATTTACACCCTAACGCATGAAAGTGTCATTCAGATCGAAGGTCGGCTCACCAAAGCCGATGGCTCTACACCCACCACATCAAAGTTGGCCAACCATGGTTTGCCCTTTCTCTTTTCTGAGGAGCGGTATGTCATTAACGATATCGTGGTGGATAGCACTCGAAATGTGGGCATTTCCAGTGTCATGAAACTATACCCCTCTTATAGTGAGGAAGAAGGTAAACACATTGCATGGCAGGTTGATGTCCTGACTCGACCAATGACTGGATGGTACACACCGATGGGACCTTTACTGGATATTTACCTCTTAAACTGATTTTAGGCTTTGCCGAAGACCACCAGCGCATTGTGGTCAATGCAAGGTAAGTGCTTTATCTGCTGAGAGACAGGAGTGATAATAATGCACTCAAGGGAGCTGACAATGCCCCCATAGATTCAAAAATTCAACTACAACGCTTGCTATGGAAAGTGCCCCATGTGACCCTTGGCGATAGCAAAAAACTGGACATACTCAAGATGGTAAAGAGAGATATGCCTCTACCCATGGAATTTAGAAGCTGGGCACTCCATGAGTACCCGCTATTGCCCACCACCAACACACACAGTTGGTCTGTAAAAACAGCTCGCTATACAGAGAGACCTCTCTACATTATCGTGGGTTTTCAAACGAATCGCAAGTATCAACAAACCAAAGATGCCACGCAATTTGATCACCTGCAATTGAGAAATGCACGTCTTTTCCTCAACGGAGCTGTGTTTCCCTATGAAGGACAGGATTTGGATTTTTCAAAAAATAAGTTTGGCCCCCTGTACGACTTGTTTTCTAAATTTCGATGGTCGTATTATCAAAAAGAGAACGGTCCCATGCTGCTACCCCAAGCGTTTAAGGCAAGGGCGCCACTGATTGTTTTTGACTGATCTTACCTGGAAGAGTCTGTCAAGCCATCCAATATTGACATTCGACTAGATTTTGAAACGCATGACAATGCACCAGCCAATACGACAGCCTACTCTTTGATTATTCATCACAAACAAGTCAACTATTATCCACTGTCCAACCAAGTGACGAGTGTATAAATAGCAGGTCAACCCACGTCAAGCCGCTCAGTCATGTCTTGCTTTAAAGCCTCAAGAGACGTCACATCCATGAATTTAAACTCTGAGGAACAACGTTTCAAGACTTTTGCAACATGGCCAGTGCCTTTCATAAACCCTCAAGCCTTGGCGGCCGCTAGATTGTACTATTTAAAAACAAGAGATGAAGTGAAATGTGCCTTTCGTCCCATCATCATAGACCAATGGCAAGAGAGCGATGAACCCATGCAGGAACATCAGCGCTGGTCACCTGCCTGCCCCTACCTATGCAGAATGGAGGTGGGAAATATACCCTGTCATTCAAGCTATCCCTCACTCGTGTCCCTGAGTGATAAAAAAAACAAGTTACGATACGTGTGGGCCGTATGGTGTCCATGGTGCTTCAGTAAGCAGCTCACCATCGAAAACGCCTAGTTTAGAGACATAGGGACATCATCGGTGTTATGGACGTTACAAACACAAGAGACTATTTTGTTGTAACAGTTGGTATCGTCCTTATCTCAAAATGACAAAAGCCTGTAAGACGTGTTATGATAATAAAATGATGTAATTCTTAAATTCTTATTTTTCATGGCCCCCTGTCCTACCCTAACCTCAATTTTTATTTCAAACTAGCATGGCAGGTAAGTCCATGTCATGACCACACCTTAGTCATTGATATTCAGTCAGTCGTCAGTTGAACTTGGTCCAGGCAAGCAGCAACATGTTGCGCACACTCATTGTGGATTGCCAAAGGTTTAAAATTGGTGACAACAAATTTATATTTGAACAAGTGGCCATTATCGATTGTATCACGTTTTGGATATCACAACCTACGCATTTGCTATTTAAACCGCCCCATGCTTTTGATTTGTTGTGTGAAAAAGACCGCAAACAAACCCAGTGGATTGAAAATCATAGGCAACTAGACTGGAATCAAGGAACCATTTCCTATAAATATTTGGACGTGGTCATGAAAGCACACTTGTCCTCGGCCAATGTAGTATTTGTGAAAGGTAATGAAAAACGTGAATGGTTGCAACCATTTTTGGCGTCTTACTGTCAATGTATCGACCTCTTGGAGTTGGGCTGCCCCTCCCTGCAAACGCTCATGGATACTTGTTCCTGTGGCAACGTTACCCATACATCCCTAGCGCATGCGTGGCATCTCTTTCATTGGTTAACCACCTATGCCTGCTGGGAGTTGTTGAACAAAATTATAACTCAAGATTTACCTGTGAATGACGCCAGTGAGATTTCTACAAGTGACGTGTAAACATCTACAACACGTGATACCTTGGAGAAAGGCAATGCTACCGACAAAGCCATCGGGAAGTTCTTTGTGTGCAAAAAGAAACTAGACAGTTTTAACAAAGAGGAACTATTGGCGCAACCAAGTCATTCATTTATTATGTGGCCGCCAACGCGGTGAAAGAAATCTGGCAACATGTACCAAAATCATGGACTCAAGACCCTGTGTTGAGTGAATTGCAACCCTGTACGGATTACGATCACCATAAGCAAGTGGCCATGGCAAAAATACCCTCTATGCGTCAGTGCGCGAATTGTCAGCTAGTGAAACTGTATCACGGTCATAAAAGTCCGTGTAAAGACTTTGTTGAATCATTCCACGGGTGTCATGGCGAGAAAAAGCAACAACAACAAACACAAACATCGTCCACAGAGGAAGAGGAAGACCAAACATTTTCACCATCAATGGAAAAGATGTGCCAGACCTGTACTGGCATTGGCGTCATTGACAAAGTTATTCAATAATTACCTTTCGAAATCCATCTTCCAGGTTATCGTTTTTGTGGCCCTGGAACTCATCTTGAAAAACGTTTGCAGCGTGGTGATGTACTGTCCCCGTAAATCCGGATAGTAGGCTGTCAGATATCCGCCCCCTCAATCGGATTGCCAATAATCAAACGCACCGGCACAGCTACATCAATGAAAATGGCACTGACAGATACTATCGAGATTAGAGCACAGCAGTTAACAAGAAAATTATTGTGGAACACACCAAAATATACGGGGGTTCATACTTACCTTTACTTACCTCTTCAAATTAATCTCGGGTATGGGTTGCCAACTGGATCACTTAAAGTATGCCCACACAATAACCTCCACCACGATATTTAAAATGAACCAAGACGGAAGCAAGAAACTTTAAACTGTACAATAATTTATTTCACATAAAGGGAATGACTTTAACAAAAACTCAACAAAATACACGTGGCAATCAGAAGCCATTGTCAATATAATCATGTCCTCCTGTAGGACTTGTAGACGTTACATACAAAATTTTATCTTTCACTTGCTTATAAAGAACGTAATAATAGTAATACACTTGGAATGGATGAGGGAATTGGAACGAGACATGTAGCAATTGTTTTCCTCTTTCATAAACATCACACTTTATTTATAACTGCAAGCCTGTTATGTGGTCGACCTTGGCCTCTAACATACAGTTGTCAGGCCAGCTGCGATCCACCCTGCATTATGTCGCATGCCTACGTCGTTAAATGGACCCACCTGTCCAGTCAGCCTTAGCATATGCTCGTAACCTCAGAGCTTAGCTCCTTTTCAAACGCTTTAAATGTCCTCAACTCAACTCAAATATTATCACGCAAATCTTTTAAATGCTTCAATCACATATCACTGGATTACTCTAATAATCCCATAACTTGTTTAATTACATAATCCACTTGTATAATTAGCGTTCTTTAGAGTATATTAACAAAACTCTTAATGTTTATAACAAATGCTCATTAATTGTTTATAACAATTACAAATTGTTTATAATGTTGTCAAACGACAATTGAAATATTTATACACGCCTCTCTTAATTCCTTTCATTACAAATTAATATTAAAGATAATTACATAATTTATTTACAATATTTATATTATTTATTTTAGAAATACATTAAACCACACGTTTATCCGGTTGATAATTACTCAAATCAGGTTAATATAATCGACCAATGAAGGTTAGTTATATTTAAGCTTATATTCAGGTTTAATAAGTTTTAATAATTATTATTATTATTTGTGACGGTAACCTCCATTCAAAATCGTTATCTCAAATTATTTAACACTCTTGTTCATTTTAACAGTAATTTCACATGATTAATTTTCAAAGGACCTGGACAATAAACTCAGCGGAAAATACTTCGCTCAAATGCACAAATTGCATAAAATAGGCCCAGAATTCATCATATATTTCAATATATATGGCATAAAAATCTTCCACAATTCATACAAAAACCTCCACTTACAAATTCTTCAACAACATTAATATTACTGTGGGAATCTCCTTCAATTATTCAAGGGCATTATTCATCAGCGACTTTTACATGTCCACTGAACTAACGATTATACATCCATAGTTCCACTTCAAAAATTCTTATATTCATTAATTGTTTCAAAACTGTTATTTATTTAACCTTCGTGGGTTTCATTCATGAATCGATATGAAGTAAAAATTTGCCAATCACAAATAAATTTAATAGCAAATACGATTATACACGCCTCTCTGGTCTATCAAAATTGAGATTAATATCTTCTAAGTATCGTAGTATAAAAATACTATCTTCAAACAAAGTTCATCAAAACTGCATAAATAGTCGAATAGAATACAATTAGACTTTGGAATGCAAACATTATTGTTCCAATCTAGAATTGAGAAAAATTCCTATCAAAAGTTCATTACTATAGTGTAATCAATAAATCGTAATCAAAGTTCATAGTTCATAAAATTGTCTATAATGCAATGGTAATTTCAGAACTGACGATAAATGTCTATGTTGCAATCATGTTCACAAAACGACTAGTATTTCCAAGATCGTCGATACGGAAATAGATTTTAACGCTCTAAAATCTTTTAATTATTCTTCTTTCTTGATGACAGAAAATTGGTCAAAGTAATTTACTGAATAGAATTACTTTAATAAAAATGACACGCTGTCTGAATTCAAATCTGCCATAGAAAATCATTAACTTTACAGTCAAATCGTGACTACAAAAAATATGCAAATTCCTGAAAGAATATATTATCAGTCTCAACTGATCCAAACTTATTTAAATCTGCCACTGACATAACAATGTCTTAATAAATCGTAGAAAACGCATAACTCATCGAAGTGTACTGAGTACAGAAATATCTAGCAAGAATATGGGGCAAAATATAGGACAGAAAATATGAGAAAAATGGTTGCTCAGATATCGCTAAATGACTCAAATAAAACAAGAAACGTTCACGACTACCTTATCTGTTGATTGAAGTTCTAGAGAAAAATCTTCCAAAGAAGACTGGTGATGGTTCCATTTCACCAAAAAGATGTGCTCCGACCTCGAACCTGGAACCAGCGCCCTCGGAGAATAGAACTGCTTCCTCCTCCGGAAATTGCACTGCTCCGTGTAGACAATAGACATCCTTCTGGCAAAACTCTTCTTTGTGAGCCGGGTCTACCCTGGCCTCTCTTGATAGTTCCCTGAAGTTCTGTTAGAAATTCGCCATGAAGTTTATTGCAGTTATTTCCGTAGAAATATTCATATTTGTGGAGTATGAATATGTTTCCACTGCCATTTGATATAATTCAGCGTTGGACAACGAGGCATGAGTGTAGTTGGATATTCACTACATGCTCACTTTTGTAGAAAGACGATTAGCGAAGTTCCATGCTGCTATCTCACTCCATCGATATATGTCCCAATTGCATTAAAGTCCTTAGCCTTCCATCTCCATTTCCGTTATAATAGTTGAAAGAACTGCGATATTATATTGTTCCATGTTAGAATGCAGCGTTGTAACACCAAATGCGATATGAAGTAGCACGGTTGCAATACCAGTGTCAGCCGTAGCGTAGAATGTGATATTTTAAAAGTGCTTCTCAGGTGGCGAGAAAATCACTTTTGTCTGCCGACTTAAAATGCCAATATCTTTCGAATTATAATCTTGAAAATGTTCAACCTTTCTACACACTTTAATATAGTACTGCACAATCGAATTAGCTTAAAGGCATTAGTCAACTCTTGATATATTATCTTGTAGACTTGAAAATGTGTGCGTTTCAACTTCGCCTAGTTTCAAACACCGTAAAATGGAACTGCGGCACGCTCGAAGCTCGTTCGATGCGGTGGGCTATACCACACGCGCTAAAGACGACTTGCTTTACTTATTCACTCGAAAACGACTATATGACATCAGAAATATATCTGCGGTATGAGAACTGATATATGCGATATGAGCTATGAGCTACATGAGCTATGAGACACATGAGCTATGAGATATGAGAGCTCCTCTCTGCTGTGCAAGACCTTTTATCAACCTCTTAAGGGCCGTATCCATCCCTTCCATAGCTTGTTTCTCCGTCATTGCTAGAATTTCTAACTTTGGCTATACTTGACGGATTTTCAAATTTCAAAAACACAAAAATAATTTCTTCAAAATTCCAAATCAATGCCATAACTGAAAATAGTTTTCCACAATTCTGCATTTCAAAAGTAATTAAATATGATAGTTTCAGTAATCTCCGTCTCCCTCCAAACTATCGTTCATTGGTTCGAGTCTCTCCTCCAATCGCGTAACTTCTTCCTCAGCACAATTCCATGTTTCCCTGCGACTGCGTCGTAAATCTCAGATCTTTCTCGAACAAAATCATGACGTCACCAAGAATCTCAGTTCAACCAGCCTACTTGCGTGAAGTCTGCGTCATCCGTGCTTACGTCATGAATATCCGCGTCACAACTATGACAGCCATAACTTTCTTCATATTTGCCAATACAGCCATCGTGGTCTCAATATAATTCAATTTACGGGGGCATTCTCCCTTCACCACGTTTTAAAAACAGTTGCAAATTGGTTTTAAACTCTGTGTTATAAGTATCAGAATTCACTTGAACACGAAATTGAATTATTATTGGCTTACTCTTGGATAATATTTCTTCAAGTTTCCAGCATTGAACTTGCCATAAACGACATTATTCTCATCATCGTAGAGTTCATAACAGTTGTTGCCATAAGCATTCGTAATTCTGAACGGACCCATGAATACTATTCCAAACTTGGGATAGATTTTCTTACTCACATCAGCCTTGACAGGTCTGCGTAATAATACTAGATTTCCAATTTCTAAGGGAGCACCAAAACGTTTTCCAGCTACTCTTTTCAATCGTTTCTCTGCTGCTTTCTGGAGTTGTTCCTTCGCTCTGTCAATTCTCTGCTGCCTTCCTAGGTCGGGATCTCTAGGAACGTGGTTAAAAAGATTATCCCACGGCCTTTCTGGGTTTCTTCCTAGATGAAGTCTCATTGGCACTTCTCCTGTGCTCTCCTGGACTGTAGAATTTAGACATTCCTCAATAAGGGGTACAAATCTCACCCAACCAGAATGATCATTCGGACAGAAAATTCGACAAAATTTCGAAAATTCAGCCATATATCTTTCTGAAGAATTCGATTCTGGATAGCGCACGCTTGAAAATAAGTGCTTAATACCAAGCCTTTACATATCTGCAGCAAATTCTAAAGATGTAAACTGAGCTCCATGATCCGATAGTAGATATTCTGGTTTGCCAGCTTTTGGAAATACAGCATGTTCCAGTCTGCTTACAACATTCCTCGTGTTAGCTTTTTGCATGGGACTCATTGTTACAAATTTCGAGAAGACATCCACGGTAACCAACAGATACTGATTACCCTGATATCCCTTCGGACAAGGACCAAATATGTCCGTCACCATGAGTTCATTTGGTTTAGAGGGAATCATAGCCTTGGGTTTTCCTTTTAATAGAGCGGAAGCATACTTTGCTCTTTGACATTTATCACATGAACGAATGACATTAGCAATACTGGAACGCATGTTAGTCCAAATAAACCTCTCTTTAAGAGTGTCAAGAGTTTTATCTAAACCTGCATGACCAGTTGCGTGATGAGCTACCCACACTAAATTGACAACAAGTTTAGGTGGCACGACTATTCGGAGCTTTGTATGCGCAGAGTCAGCATACTTACATACGATGTCTCCACTCAAGACAAAGTGTCGTGATTCTCTCTGTGTAGCTGCATAGTCAACATCAGTATTGCCCATGTAACCCTTAAGGAACCTGTACATTTTCCTGATTGGAGCGTGTCTCTTCTGTGACACACCGATTCGGGCTAACCTCCTAACGGTCTCTTGATCTTGCTGCTCCAATTGTACATGGTGTATCTGCACATTTTTGATAGGGTTACGTGATAAAGCATCAGCCAGTAAGTTATCTTTCCCAGGCTGATGGACAATCGTGGCATTAAACTGTTGGGTGAACAAAGCCCAACGTGTCAATCTATCACTAGACATGTCAGTTTGCAGCATAAACTGATTGTGATCTGTAATAATGATAACCTTGTGTCCCAGCAACATTTTTTTCCACGCTTGCAAAGCTGTTACAAAAGCTAACGCTTCTAGTTCTGTCGTAAAGTAGTTTTCCTCGTGTTTCTTTAACTTTCGACTAGTGAACGCAATGTAGTGCTTGTTGCCTGCCTCGTCTTTTTGGTATAAGACTGCACTAATGCCTATTCTTGATGCATCAGACTCAATATAGAACACCTTCTCAAAGTCTGGGTACTCCAGTTTGACGTTGTTTCTGAGCATCTCCTTTGCTTTCTCAAAAGCCTCGTCTGCTGCGGTACTCCATTTCCATCTGTTATTCTTCTTGAGTAAGTCATACAGAGGAGCCATAATTTCAGAGTATCTCGGACAGTGACTGCTGATAAATTGGCATGCGCCTACAAATTCTCTGACTTGTTTCACCTTAGTTGGCTTTGGGAACCTTGTGATCGCATCTACTTTCTGCATGTTTGGATAATATCCATCTTTATCAATCGTATGCCCCAAGTAGTTGATCTCCTTCTTCAAGAATTGACATTTTCCAAAATTGACCTTGATATTGGCCTCCCTTAAATTTTCAAACAACTTTCTCAAATGCACTAAATGTTCTGCGGCATTGGGTGAAGATACAATTAAATCGTCAATGTAGCAGATTACATTTTCCTTTACTTCGTCAGTGAGCTTGCTATCAAGTGCTCGAATGAGTGCTGGTCCACTGTTGACCATTCCAAAAGGCATTCTCACAAAGACCCATGACGTCTGGTCAAATAAGAATCCAGTGTACTGCATACTTTCTTCTTCCAATTGAACTTGGTAAAACGAAGATGTCAAGTCAAGAACACTGAAACATGCTCTCCCTTTGAACTTTCGAAGCAGATCTCTAATCTTAGGTGGTCGGTCATTTTCTGGAAGAATCTTCAAGTTGATGGTCCGAGCATCGAGACAAAGACGTATCTGACCATTACTTTTCTTTACTACAGTGATGGGGTTTATGTAAGACGACGCCTGTTTTTTAATAATCCCGTCTACCTCCATTTTTCTGATCAACCCTCGTACTTCTTGATAATATTTCTCAGGTATGGGGTATATTCTCTTTTGGTAAGGGGTTTCATCGGTCAGCCTTATCTTGTACTTATAGTCTTTAATCAATCCAGGCTTTTCATCAAAAATATCTTGGAATTCCTTTATCAAATCCTCAAATTCCCCCTGAATTTCTTCAAATCCTTCAGTTCTTCTACTGGGTATTTCTGTTAGATTCTCCACTTCATTGATAATAGTATTTAATATCCCTTCCCTAAGGTCTATCTCCAGACTGTTTTTCACGTCCTGTTCTTCGATCTCTTCTGTGATCATGTACCCATCATTAAAGCTAATAATCCTATTCTTCATGTCAATAATGGCTCCAACTTTCGATATAAAATCGATTCCTAGCACAATATCGAAATGGATCTTGTTCACCACAATAAAGATCTGTTCATAATTCCTTCCATTAATTTCAAAGTTCAACAACACTTGGATCTTGCATTTCACTGCCTTGTCTTGGAAAATTCCTCTCACTTTGACGGTAGAAACAGGTAAAACTGTCATGTTTTCTCCTTTTAACAGACTTTGATAGCATTCATCAGAAATGATAGAAATAATTGCGCCGGTATCCATAAGAGCTTTGTACTGTTGGCCATCTATCAGTACAGAAATAATAGGTAATGCACATGGTCTTTCCTCTTTGACGATTCCCCTCTCTTCTAATAAATTCTCATCAGTTACTTCATAAATTTCATTAATGGTAATTAGGTGTGGTGTGGCAATGTATTCATGGTTTCTCACTGTCGTTGAGAAATCGGCGTGTTTTTTTTTTGTGTTAACAATCTGGAAGTTCTGCTGGCTTGTAGAAGGACCAGGATCGATCACTACATCCTGTCTTTTCTTTTGGTTTTCAGCTTCCTTCTCTCGTAATTCCTTTAGATACTGCTGACTTTCTGTCTCTCTCTCCTGATATTTGTCGGGTGTCATAACCTGACCTTGAGAATTCTGATTACGATTCTGGTAATTTCTATTGTAGTTTCTATTGTAACCCTGGTTATTGTAGTATCTACCTCTTCCATTGTTGTAGTTTCCTCTATTGTTAATCCAGCCTCTTCTTTGCTGATATGGACGGTAACCTTGCGATCTGTGGTTGCGAAAGTGATGGTTCCTGTGAGGACCTACATTTTCAGTTTTTTCTTCATCAGGCTTGTCAGTTTGCTGAACTTGATCCATATAGACAGTATTGATGTCTTTGAATTCGTGCCTCTGACCTTTTTGTACCACATTTGGCATTGGACTCGTGTAGTCAAGCCTTCTCAATAATTCGTCCATACTGGTCAAATCCCTGATGTTTGACGATATGATGAGTCTTCTCACCTCCACAGGCAGCATACGAGAAATCGCATCTATCAACTGCTCTGTTGACAATGGGGGTTGCAAAAATCTCAAGCGTGATAACTGGCTCGTGAAGAAATCAGCGTACCGTGTTGGAAGAGTACCTGAATACTTCCTTGAGTATACCTCAGCTCTTAATGAATTCTGCGCTTCGATGGACCAGAATCGTTTTGTCAGTGCCTCTGCAAATTCGTCAAAATTACTGAACGTATAGCGAAATGCTCTGAACCATTCAAGGGGTCATCCAGCTAGAAATCTCTCCACTATCCTCATCTCTCTTTCTCTGGGAATGTGAGCTTCAATGAAGTAGTCTTTCAGGTTCCTGATATATTCTATCGGTGTTAGACTATCAGTATTACTGAATTTTTGAGGTTTGTCCTCGAAGTTCCGGATGACTGTCACATTTCGCGGATATGAATCCATGTAATTCTTCCCACTATCACGATATCTCCATTCAGGTTCAATATTCCTATCCTCTTCTTCTTCCCGGAATCTGGATATACGTTCCTCAGGACTAATATCTCTCTCTTCTGTAGCGAGGTTACATCGTCTGACGTGATTCCTATCATCTTCACCAGTCAAGACTTCTGGATCCTTATCGGTGATTTCCGTGATGACTTTCCTGATTAACTCTTCTTTATAGGTTTCCATCATGCTGGCTTCTCCTAGTTTCAAATTCTGAAGTTTGCTCGTAGTTTCATTAACATCAGAGACAACCTTATGAATTTGTTCCTCTAACGCGGATTTTAATGCTTGCACGTCCTGACTTATTTGAGTTCTATCCTCTACCTGCTTTTCGGATAGCGAATCCATCCTTATACTCAAGTCCTTCCTAATTTGCACTACCTCATTATTAATGTCTACTTGTGTACTGGCAAGTTTTCTTTCAATTCGTTCCTGAATCTGAGTTACATGTTCCCCACTTGACCTGTTCCATTCATCTTTCCACACCGTTACATTTGCAGTTAACATTTCCGCAATATCTACTTCGATATCTTCTTTAAGTAAACGATTATGATCTAATACTTGGGTTCTCATGACCTCTACATCATACTTTAAACCTGCTAAAGAAGCTGTTGTCCTAACAGACTCGTCAACCAACCTAGTTGTTAATGCACTAATGTTACGGGTACAAAGTGTTTTTGAAGTTTCAATTTCTTCTCTCACTTTATTAACATCAGTTTGAACTTTAGCAATGTCTACAAAAACAGTGATAACTTCTACTTGTATCTTAGTTATATCGCTTTGCATCTCATTTACATCGGAATGAATGTTATTAATGTCTACTTGAACATTTGACACATCGGTTCGAACATTTATAATCTCTCTTTGAACCTCTTCTACTTTATCTTGTACAGTAGCAACATCGTTCCTAACAACAATTACTTCAGCTCTAGCACATGAAATATCACCCCGGACATTAGCAACATCAAGATTCAACATAGTAAGATCTTTCTGTACTTTAGAAACATCAGTCTTAACATCAGAAACATCTTTATGCACATTGGACAAATCTTTATGGACATTGGACACGTCTGTGCGCATGTCAGTTACAGCATTCTCGATTCCCTGGGTACTGATCTGTAAACGCGACATATCATTTTCTAAGTTTGCAGAACTGGTCTGAATAACTTTCAAACTTTCATCCATCCTAGTAGACAAATTACTAGCATTCTCCTTCATCATCTCCTGCATTCGACTATTATTCCTAGCTTCCATCTCCTTCATGCTTTCATCCAGCTTAACAGACATGTTACTAGAATTCTCCTCCATTCTAATAGACATATTAGCAGACAAATTGCTAGAATTCTCCTCCATCATCTGCTTCATACTGCTATTCATGCTAGCTTTCAAATTAGCAGACATCTCCTCCAACATCATTCTCAGACTTTCATCTGCCATTTCAATATTATTTCAAGAATAAACTGCTTTAGGGACATACATCAAACAGAGCAAAATAACAACATCTGAGCAACATTTTTCACCATATATAAGTTTGAGCAATTTTCTGTCTTAAATCTAACTTATAATTACCTTATAATTAACCTTCGTAGACACTTCATGTTGAAATAAACTCAAGCACATGTTCAAATTTCTTTGGTTCATTTTAAAATATCCTAACACAAATAATTTACATTTACAATCCAAATAGTTTAATTTTATCTTTAATATGACTAAACATGTCATAAGCCGGTCAAATAAAATAAGACTCCAGATCATAGGCGATTTTTCTAAGTTTCCAGCCTATTTAACCTCTCTCAAGTTGTATAAGATCTGATCTTTTCTGAGTGTAATTTTCCTAATACAACACAACATTTAATCCCTATATAATCACACTCTCAAATTCTACAATTGGCCAAGACATCTAACAAAGAATCAACCTCTTTATTTGAGTCTTCACAATCGCATTGACATCGATAACTTGGTAATCCAATGTTATTCGAGCACTCCACAAAATTGCGGTGCCAATTCTACTGCAATAACTTGGTAATCCAATGTTTTGCTGATCGAGCCCCACGTTTTAGGGTTGCCAATCCTACTGTCCCCGATAACCGGATAGTAGGCTGTCAGATATCCGCCCCCTCAATCGGATTGCCAATAATCAAACGCACCGGCACAGCTACATCAATGAAAATGGCACTGACAGATACTATCGAGATTAGAGCACAGCAGTTAACAAGAAAATTATTGTGGAACACACCAAAATATACGGGGGTTCATACTTACCTTTACTTACCTCTTCAAATTAATCCCGGGTATGGGTTGCCAACTGGATCACTTAAAGTATGCCCACACAATAACCTCCACCACGATATTTAAAATGAACCAAGACGGAAGCAAGAAACTTTAAACTGTACAATAATTTATTTCACATAAAGGGAATGACTTTAACAAAAACTCAACAAAATACACGTGGCAATCAGAAGCCATTGTCAATATAATCATGTCCTCCTGTAGGACTTGTAGACGTTACATACAAAATTTTATCTTTCACTTGCTTATAAAGAACGTAATAATAGTAATACACTTGGAATGGATGAGGGAATTGGAACGAGACATGTAGCAATTGTTTTCCTCTTTCATAAACATCACACTTTATTTATAACTGCAAGCCTGTTATGTGGTCGACCTTGGCCTCTAACATACAGTTGTCAGTCCAGCTGTGATCCACCCTACATTATGTCGCATGCCTACGTCGTTAAATGGACCCACCTGTCCAGTCAGCCTTAGCATATGCTCGTAACCTCAGAGCTTAGCTCCTTTTCAAACGCTTTAAATGTCCTCAACTCAACTCAAATATTATCACGCAAATCTTTTAAATGCTTCAATCACATATCACTGGATTACTCTAATAATCCCATAACTTGTTTAATTACATAATCCACTTGTATAATTAGCGTTCTTTAGAGTATATTAACAAAACTCTTAATGTTTATAACAAATGCTCATTAATTGTTTATAACAATTACAAATTGTTTATAATGTTGTCAAACGACAATTGAAATATTTATACACGCCTCTCTTAATTCCTTTCATTACAAATTAATATTAAAGATAATTACATAATTTATTTACAATATTTTTATTATTTATTTTAGAAATACATTAAACCACACGTTTATCCGGTTGATAATTACTCAAATCAGGTTAATATAATCGACCAATGAAGGTTAGTTATATTTAAGCTTATATTCAGGTTTAATAAGTTTTAATAATTATTATTATTATTTGTGACGGTAACCTCCATTCAAAATCGTTATCTCAAATTATTTAACACTCTTGTTCATTTTAACAGTAATTTCACATGATTAATTTTCAAAGGACCTGGACAATAAACTCAGCGGAAAATACTTCGCTCAAATGCACAAATTGCATAAAATAGGCCCAGAATTCATCATATATTTCAATATATATGGCATAAAAATCTTCCACAATTCATACAAAAACCTCCACTTACAAATTCTTCAACAACATTAATATTACTGTGGGAATCTCCTTCAATTATTCAAGGGCATTATTCATCAGCGACTTTTACATGTCCACTGAACTAACGATTATACATCCATAGTTCCACTTCAAAAATTCTTATATTCATTAATTGTTTCAAAACTGTTATTTATTTAACCTTCGTGGGTTTCATTCATGAATCGATATGAAGTAAAAATTTGCCAATCACAAATAAATTTTATAGCAAATACGATTATACACGCCTCTCTGGTCTATCAAAATTGAGATTAATATCTTCTAAGTATCGTAGTATAAAAATACTATCTTCAAACAAAGTTCATCAAAACTGCATAAATAGTCGAATAGAATACAATTAGACTTTGGAATGCAAACATTATTGTTCCAATCTAGAATTGAGAAAAATTCCTATCAAAAGTTCATTACTATAGTGTAATCAATAAATCGTAATCAAAGTTCATAGTTCATAAAATTGTCTATAATGCAATGGTAATTTCAGAACTGACGATAAATGTCTATGTTGCAATCATGTTCACAAAACGACTAGTATTTCCAAGATCGTCGATACAGAAATAGATTTTAACGCTCTAAAATCTTTTAATTATTCTTCTTTCTTGATGATGACAGAAAATTGGTCAAAGTAATTTACTGAATAGAATTACTTTAATAAAAATGACACGCTGTCTGAATTCAAATCTGCCATAGAAAATCATTAACTTTACAGTCAAATCGTGACTACAAAAAATATGCAAATTCCTGAAAGAATATATTATCAGTCTCAACTGATCCAAACTTATTTAAATCTGCCACTGACATAACAATGTCTTAATAAATCGTAGAAAACGCATAACTCATCGAAGTGTACTGAGTACAGAAATATCTAGCAAGAATATGGGGCAAAATATAGGACAGAAAATATGAGAAAAATGGTTGCTCAGATATCGCTAAATGACTCAAATAAAACAAGAAACGTTCACGACTACCTTATCTGTTGATTGAAGTTCTAGAGGAAAATCTTCCAAAGAAGACTGCTGATGGTTCCATTTCACCAAAAAGATGTGCTCCGACCTCGAACCTGGAACCAGCGCCCTCGGAGAATAGAACTGCTTCCTCCTCCGGAAATTGCACTGCTCCGTGTAGACAATAGACATCCTTCTGGCAAAACTCTTCTTTGTGAGCCGGGTCTACCCTGGCCTCTCTTGATAGTTCCCTGAAGTTCTGTTAGAAATTCGCCATGAAGTTTATTGCAGTTATTTCCGTAGAAATATTCATATTTGTGGAGTATGAATATGTTTCCACTGCCATTTGATATAATTCAGCGTTGGACAACGAGGCATGAGTGTAGTTGGATATTCACTACATGCTCACTTTTGTAGAAAGACGATTAGCGAAGTTCCATGCTGCTATCTCACTCCATCGATATATGTCCCAATTGCATTAAAGTCCTTAGCCTTCCATCTCCATTTCCGTTATAATAGTTGAAAGAACTGCGATATTATATTGTTCCATGTTAGAATGCAGCGTTGTAACACCAAATGCGATATGAAGTAGCACGGTTGCAATACCAGTGTCAGCCGTAGCGTAGAATGTGATATTTTAAAAGTGCTTCTCAGGTGGCGAGAAAATCACTTTTGTCTGCCGACTTAAAATGCCAATATCTTTCGAATTATAATCTTGAAAATGTTCAACCTTTCTACACACTTTAATACAGTACTGCACAATCGAATTAGCTTAAAGGCATTAGTCAACTCTTGATATATTATCTTGTAGAATTGAAAATGTGTGCGTTTCAACTTCGCCTAGTTTCAAACACCGTAAAATGGAACTGCGGCACGCTCGAAGCTCGTTCGATGCGGTGGGCTATACCACACGCGCTAAAGACGACTTGCTTTACTTATTCACTCGAAAACGACTATATGACATCAGAAATATATCTGCGGTATGAGAACTGATATATGCGATATGAGCTATGAGCTACATGAGCTATGAGACACATGAGCTATGAGATATGAGAGCTCCTCTCTGCTGTGCAAGACCTTTTATCAACCTCTTAAGGGGCGTATCCATCCCTTCCATAGCTTGTTTCTCCGTCATTGCTAGAATTTCTAACTTTGGCTATACTTGACGGATTTTCAAATTTCAAAAACACAAAAATAATTTCTTCAAAATTCCAAATCAATGCCATAACTGAAAATAGTTTTCCACAATTCTGCATTTCAAAAGTAATTAAATATGATAGTTTCAGTAATCTCCGTCTCCCTCCAAACTATCGTTCATTGGTTCGAGTCTCTCCTCCAATCGCGTAACTTCTTCCTCAGCACAATTCCATGTTTCCCTGCGACTGCGTCGTAAATCTCAGATCTTTCTCGAACAAAATCATGACGTCACCAAGAATCTCAGTTCAACCAGCCTACTTGCGTGAAGTCTGCGTCATCCGTGCTTACGTCATGAATATCCGCGTCACAACTATGACAGCCATAACTTTCTTCATATTTGCCAATACAGCCATCGTGGTCTCAATATAATTCAATTTACGGGGGCATTCTACCTTCACCACGTTTTAAAAACAGTTGCAAATTGTTTTTAAACTCTGTGTTATAAGTATCAGAATTCACTTGAACACGAAATTGAATTATTATTGGCTTACTCTTGGATAATATTTCTTCAAGTTTCCAGCATTGAACTTGCCATAAACGACATTATTCTCATCATCGTAGAGTTCATAACAGTTGTTGCCATAAGCATTCGTAATTCTGAACGGACCCATGAATACTATTCCAAACTTGGGATAGATTTTCTTACTCACATCAGCCTTGACAGGTCTGCGTAATAATACTAGATTTCCAATTTCTAAGGGAGCACCAAAACGTTTTCCAGCTACTCTTTTCAATCGATTCTCTGCTGCTTTCTGGAGTTGTTCCTTCGCTCTGTCAATTCTCTGCTGCCTTCCTAGGTCGGGATCTCTAGGAACGTGGTTAAAAAGATTATCCTACGGCCTTTCTGGGTTTCTTCCTAGATGAAGTCTCATTGGCACTTCTCCTGTGCTCTCCTGCACTGTAGAATTTAGACATTCCTCAATAAGGGGTACAAATCTCACCCAACCAGAATGATCATTCGGACAGAAAATTCGACAAAATTTCGAAAATTCAGCCATATATCTTTCTGAAGAATTCGATTCTGGATAGCGCACGCTTGAAAATAAGTGCTTAATACCAAGCCTTTACATATCTGCAGCAAATTCTAAAGATGTAAACTGAGCTCCATGATCCGATAGTAGATATTCTGGTTTGCCAGCTTTTGGAAATACAGCATGTTCCAGTCTGCTTACAACATTCCTCGTGTTAGCTTTTTGCATGGGACTCATTGTTACAAATTTCGAGAAGACATCCACGGTAACCAACAGATACTGATTACCCTGATATCCCTTCGGACAAGGACCAAATATGTCCGTCACCATGAGTTCATTTGGTTTAGAGGGAATCATAGCCTTGGGTTTTCCTTTTAATAGAGCGGAAGCATACTTTCCTCTTTGACATTTATCACATGAACGAATGACATTAGCAATACTGGAACGCATGTTAGTCCAAATAAACCTCTCTTTAAGAGTGTCAAGAGTTTTATCTAAACCTGCATGACCAGTTGCGTGATGAGCTACCCACACTAAATTGACAACAAGTTTAGGTGGCACGACTATTCGGAGCTTTGTATGCGCAGAGTCAGCATACTTACATACGATGTCTCCACTCAAGACAAAGTGTCGTGATTCTCTCTGTGTAGCTGCATAGTCAACATCAGTATTGCCCATGTAACCCTTAAGGAACCTGTACATTTTCCTGATTGGAGCGTGTCTCTTCTGTGACACACCGATTCGGGCTAACCTCCTAACGGTCTCTTGATCTTGCTGCTCCAATTGTACATGGTGTATCTGCACATTTTTGATAGGGTTACGTGATAAAGCATCAGCCAGTAAGTTATCTTTCCCAGGCTGATGGACAATCGTGGCATTTAACTGTTGGGTGAACAAAGCCCAACGTGTCAATCTATCACTAGACATGTCAGTTTGCAGCATAAACTGATTGTGATCTGTAATAATGATAACCTTGTGTCCCAGCAACATTTTTTTCCACGCTTGCAAAGCTGTTACAAAAGCTAACGCTTCTAGTTCTGTCGTAAAGTAGTTTTCCTCGTGTTTCTTTAACTTTCGACTAGTGAACGCAATGTAGTGCTTGTTGCCTGCCTCGTCTTTTTGGTATAAGACTGCACTAATGCCTATTCTTGATGCATCAGACTCAATATAGAACACCTTCTCAAAGTCTGGGTACTCCAGTTTGACGTTGTTTCTGAGCATCTCCTTTGCTTTCTCAAAAGCCTCGTCTGCTGCGGTACTCCATTTCCATCTGTTATTCTTCTTGAGTAAGTCATACAGAGGAGCCATAATTTCAGAGTATCTCGGACAGTGACTGCTGATAAATTGGCATGCGCCTACAAATTCTCTGACTTGTTTCACCTTAGTTGGCTTTGGGAACCTTGTGATCGCATCTACTTTCTGCATGTTTGGATAATATCCATCTTTATCAATCGTATGCCCCAAGTAGTTGATCTCCTTCTTCAAGAATTGACATTTTCCAAAATTGACCTTGATATTGGCCTCCCTTAAATTTTCAAACAACTTTCTCAAATGCACTAAATGTTCTGCGGCGTTGGTGAAGATACAATTAAATCGACAATGTAGCAGATTACATTTTCCTTTACTTCGTCAGTGAGCTTGCTATCAAGTGCTCGAATAAGTGCTGGTCCACTGTTGACCATTCCAAAAGGCATTCTCACAAAGACCCATGACGTCTGGTCAAATAAGAATCCAGTGTACTGCATACTTTCTTCTTCCAATTGAACTTGGTAAAACGAAGATGTCAAGTCAAGAACACTGAAACATGCTCTCCCTTTGAACTTTCGAAGCAGATCTCTAATCTTAGGTGGTCGGTCATTTTCTGGAAGAATCTTCAAGTTGATGGTCCGAGCATCGAGACAAAGACGTATCTGACCATTACTTTTCTTTACTACAGTGATGGGGTTTATGTAAGACGACGCCTGTTTTTTAATAATCCCGTCTACCTCCATTTTTCTGATCAACCCTCGTACTTCTTGATAATATTTCTCAGGTATGGGGTATATTCTCTTTTGGTAAGGGGTTTCATCGGTCAGCCTTATCTTGTACTTATAGTCTTTAATCAATCCAGGCTTTTCATCAAAAATATCTTGGAATTCCTTTATCAAATCCTCAAATTCCCCCTGAATTTCTTCAAATCCTTCAGTTCTTCTACTGGGTATTTCTGTTAGATTCTCCACTTCATTGATAATAGTATTTAATATCCCTTCCCTAAGGTCTATCTCCAGACTGTTTTTCACGTCCTGTTCTTCGATCTCTTCTGTGATCATGTACCCATCATTAAAGCTAATAATCCTATTCTTCATGTCAATAATGGCTCCAACTTTCGATATAAAATCGATTCCTAGCACAATATCGAAATGGATCTTGTTCACCACAATAAAGATCTGTTCATAATTCCTTCCATTAATTTCAAAGTTCAACAACACTTGGATCTTGCATTTCACTGCCTTGTCTTGGAAAATTCCTCTCACTTTGACGGTAGAAACAGGTAAAACTGTCATGTTTTCTCCTTTTAACAGACTTTGATAGCATTCATCAGAAATGATAGAAATAATTGCGCCGGTATCCATAAGAGCTTTGTACTGTTGGCCATCTATCAGTACAGAAATAATAGGTAATGCACATGGTCTTTCCTCTTTGACGATTCCCCTCTCTTCTAATAAATTCTCATCAGTTACTTCATAAATTTCATTAATGGTAATTAGGTGTGGTGTGGCAATGTATTCATGGTTTCTCACTGTCGTTGAGAAATCGGCGTGTTTTTTTTTTGTGTTAACAATCTGGAAGTTCTGCTGGCTTGTAGAAGGACCAGGATCGATCACTACATCCTGTCTTTTCTTTTGGTTTTCAGCTTCCTTCTCTCGTAATTCCTTTAGATACTGCTGACTTTCTGTCTCTCTCTCCTGATATTTGTCGGGTGTCATAACCTGACCTTGAGAATTCTGATTACGATTCTGGTAATTTCTATTGTAGTTTCTATTGTAACCCTGGTTATTGTAGTATCTACCTCTTCCATTGTTGTAGTTTCCTCTATTGTTAATCCAGCCTCTTCTTTGCTGATATGGACGGTAACCTTGCGATCTGTGGTTGCGAAAGTGATGGTTCCTTTGAGGACCTACATTTTCAGTTTTTTCTTCATCAGGCTTGTCAGTTTGCTGAACTTGATCCATATAGACAGTATTGATGTCTTTGAATTCGTGCCTCTGACCTTTTTGTACCACATTTGGCATTGGACTCGTGTAGTCAAGCCTTCTCAATAATTCGTCCATACTGGTCAAATCCCTGATGTTTGACGATATGATGAGTCTTCTCACCTCCACAGGCAGCATACGAGAAATCGCATCTATCAACTGCTCTGTTGACAATGGGGGTTGCAAAAATCTCAAGCGTGATAACTGGCTCGTGAAGAAATCAGCGTACCGTGTTGGAAGAGTACCTGAATACTTCCTTGAGTATACCTCAGCTCTTAATGAATTCTGCGCTTCGATGGACCAGAATCGTTTTGTCAGTGCCTCTGCAAATTCGTCAAAATTACTGAACGTATAGCGAAATGCTCTGAACCATTCAAGGGGTCCTCCAGCTAGAAATCTCTCCACTATCCTCATCTCTCTTTCTCTGGGAATGTGAGCTTCAATGAAGTAGTCTTTCAGGTTCCTGATATATTCTATCGGTGTTAGACTATCAGTATTACTGAATTTTTGAGGTTTGTCCTCGAAGTTCCGGATGACTGTCACATTTCTCGGATATGAATCCATGTAATTCTTCCCACTATCACGATATCTCCATTCAGGTTCAATATTCCTATCCTCTTCTTCTTCCCGGAATCTGGATATACGTTCCTCAGGACTAATATCTCTCTCTTCTGTAGCGAGGTTACATCGTCTGACGTGATTCCTATCATCTTCACCAGTCAAGCCTTCTGGATCCTTATCGGTGATTTCCGTGATGACTTTCCTGATTAACTCTTCTTTATAGGTTTCCATCATGCTGGCTTCTCCTAGTTTCAAATTCTGAAGTTTGCTCGTAGTTTCATTAACATCAGAGACAACCTTATGAATTTGTTCCTCTAACGCGGATTTTAATGCTTGCACGTCCTGACTTATTTGAGTTCTATCCTCTACCTGCTTTTCGGATAGCGAATCCATCCTTATACTCAAGTCCTTCCTAATTTGCACTACCTCATTATTAATGTCTACTTGTGTACTGGCAAGTTTTCTTTCAATTCGTTCCTGAATCTGAGTTACATGTTCCCCACTTGACCTGTTCCATTCATCTTTCCACACCGTTACATTTGCAGTTAACATTTCCGCAATATCTACTTCGATATCTTCTTTAAGTAAACGATTATGATCTAATACTTGGGTTCTCATGACCTCTACATCATACTTTAAACCTGCTAAAGAAGCTGTTGTCCTAACAGACTCGTCAACCAACCTAGTTGTTAATGCACTAATGTTACGAGTACAAAGTGTTTTTGAAGTTTCAATTTCTTCTCTTACTTTATTAACATCAGTTTGAACTTTAGCAATGTCTACAAAAACAGTGATAACTTCTACTTGTATCTTAGTTATATCGCTTTGCATCTCATTTACATCGGAATGAATGTTATTAATGTCTACTTGAACATTTGACACATCGGTTCGAACATTTATAATCTCTCTTTGAACCTCTTCTACTTTATCTTGTACAGTAGCAACATCGTTCCTAACAACAATTACTTCAGCTCTAGCACATGAAATATCACCCCGGACATTAGCAACATCAAGATTCAACATAGTAAGATCTTTCTGTACTTTAGAAACATCAGTCTTAACATCAGAAACATCTTTATGCACATTGGACAAATCTTTATGGACATTGGACACGTCTGTGCGCATGTCAGTTACAGCATTCTCGATTCCCTGGGTACTGATCTGTAAACGCGACATATCATTTTCTAAGTTTGCAGAACTGGTCTGAATAACTTTCAAACTTTCATCCATCCTAGTAGACAAATTACTAGCATTCTCCTTCATCATCTCCTGCATTCGACTATTATTCCTAGCTTCCATCTCCTTCATGCTTTCATCCAGCTTAACAGACATGTTACTAGAATTCTCCTCCATTCTAATAGACATATTAGCAGACAAATTGCTAGAATTCTCCTCCATCATCTGCTTTATACTGCTATTCATGCTAGCTTTCAAATTAGCAGACATCTCCTCCAACATCATTCTCAGACTTTCATCTGCCATTTCAATATTATTTCAAGAATAAACTGCTTTAGGGACATACATCAAACAGAGCAAAATAACAACATCTGAGCAACATTTTTCACCATATATAAGTTTGAGCAATTTTCTGTCTTAAATCTAACTTATAATTACCTTATAATTAACCTTCGTAGACACTTCATGTTGAAATAAACTCAAGCACATGTTCAAATTTCTTTGGTTCATTTTAAAATATCCTAACACAAATAATTTACATTTACAATCCAAATAGTTTAATTTTATCTTTAATATGACTAAACATGTCATAAGCCGGTCAAATAAAATAAGACTCCAGATCATAGGCGATTTTTCTAAGTTTCCAGCCTATTTAACCTCTCTCAAGTTGTATAAGATCTGATCTTTTCTGAGTGTAATTTTCCTAATACAACACAACATTTAATCCCTATATAATCACACTCTCAAATTCTACAATTGGCCAAGACATTTAACAAAGAATCAACCTCTTTATTTGAGTCTTCACAATCGCATTGACATCGATAACTTGGTAATCCAATGTTATTCGAGCACTCCACAAAATTGCGGTGCCAATTCTACTGCAATAACTTGGTAATCCAATGTTTTGCTGATCGAGCCCCACGTTTTAGGGTTTCCAATCCTACTGTCCCCGATAACCGGATAGTAGGCTGTCAGATATCCGCCCCCTCAATCGGATTGCCAATAATCAAACGCACCGGCACAGGTACATCAATGAAAATGGCACTGACAGACACTATCGAGATTAGAGCACAGCAGTTAACAAGAAAATTATTGTGGAACACACCAAAATATACGGGGGTTCATACTTACCTTTACTTACCTCTTCAAATTAATCTCGGGTATGGGTTGCCAACTGGATCACTTAAAGTATGCCCACACAATAACCTCCACCACGATATTTAAAATGAACCAAGACGGAAGCAAGAAACTTTAAACTGTACAATAATTTATTTCACATAAAGGGAATGACTTTAACAAAAACTCAACAAAATACACGTGGCAATCAGAAGCCATTGTCAATATAATCATGTCCTCCTGTAGGACTTGTAGACGTTACATACAAAATTTTATCTTTCACTTGCTTATAAAGAACGTAATAATAGTAATACACTTGGAATGGATGAGGGAATTGGAACGAGACATGTAGCAATTGTTTTCCTCTTTCATAAACATCACACTTTATTTATAACTGCAAGCCTGTTATGTGGTCGACCTTGGCCTCTAACATACAGTTGTCAGGCCAGCTGCGATCCACCCTACATTATGTCGCATGCCTACGTCCTTAAATGGACCCACCTGTCCAGTCAGCCTTAGCATATGCTCGTAACCTCAGAGCTTAGCTCCTTTTCAAACGCTTTAAATGTCCTCAACTCAACTCAAATATTATCACGCAAATCTTTTAAATGCTTCAATCACATATCACTGGATTACTCTAATAATCCCATAACTTGTTTAATTACATAATCCACTTGTATAATTAGCGTTCTTTAGAGTATATTAACAAAACTCTTAATGTTTATAACAAATGCTCATTAATTGTTTATAACAATTACAAATTGTTTATAATGTTGTCAAACGACAATTGAAATATTTATACACGCCTCTCTTAATTCCTTTCATTACAAATTAATATTAAAGATAATTACATAATTTATTTACAATATTTATATTATTTATTTTAGAAATACATTAAACCACACATTTATCCGGTTGATAATTACTCAAATCAGGTTAATATAATCGACCAATGAAGGTTAGTTATATTTAAGCTTATATTCAGGTTTAATAAGTTTTAATAATTATTATTATTATTTGTGACGGTAACCTCCATTCAAAATCGTTATCTCAAATTATTTAACACTCTTGTTCATTTTAACAGTAATTTCACATGATTAATTTTCAAAGGACCTGGACAATAAACTCAGCGGAAAATACTTCGCTCAAATGCACAAATTGCATAAAATAGGCCCAGAATTCATCATATATTTCAATATATATGGCATAAAAATCTTCCACAATTCATACAAAAACCTCCACTTACAAATTCTTCAACAACATTAATATTACTGTGGGAATCTCCTTCAATTATTCAAGGGCATTATTCATCAGCGACTTTTACATGTCCACTGAACTAACGATTATACATCCATAGTTCCACTTCAAAAATTCTTATATTCATTAATTGTTTCAAAACTGTTATTTATTTAACCTTCGTGGGTTTCATTCATGAATCGATATGAAGTAAAAATTTGCCAATCACAAATAAATTTTATAGCAAATACGATTATACACGCCTCTCTGGTCTATCAAAATTGAGATTAATATCTTCTAAGTATCGTAGTATAAAAATACTATCTTCAAACAAAGTTCATCAAAACTGCATAAATAGTCGAATAGAATACAATTAGACTTTGGAATGCAAACATTATTGTTCCAATCTAGAATTGAGAAAAATTCCTATCAAAAGTTCATTACTATAGTGTAATCAATAAATCGTAATCAAAGTTCATAGTTCATAAAATTGTCTATAATGCAATGGTAATTTCAGAACTGACGATAAATGTCTATGTTGCAATCATGTTCACAAAACGACTAGTATTTCCAAGATCGTCGATACAGAAATAGATTTTAACGCTCTAAAATCTTTTAATTATTCTTCTTTCTTGATGATGACAGAAAATTGGTCAAAGTAATTTACTGAATAGAATTACTTTAATAAAAATGACACGCTGTCTGAATTCAAATCTGCCATAGAAAATCATTAACTTTACAGTCAAATCGTGACTACAAAAAATATGCAAATTCCTGAAAGAATATATTATCAGTCTCAACTGATCCAAACTTATTTAAATCTGCCACTGACATAACAATGTCTTAATAAATCGTAGAAAACGCATAACTCATCGAAGTGTACTGAGTACAGAAATATCTAGCAAGAATATGGGGCAAAATATAGGACAGAAAATATGAGAAAAATGGTTGCTCAGATATCGCTAAATGACTCAAATAAAACAAGAAACGTTCACGACTACCTTATCTGTTGATTGAAGTTCTAGAGGAAAATCTTCCAAAGAAGACTGGTGATGGTTCCATTTCACCAAAAGATGTGCTCCGACCTCGAACCTGGAACCAGCGCCCTCGGAGAATAGAACTGCTTCCTCCTCCGGAAATTGCACTGCTCCGTGTAGACAATAGACATCCTTCTGGCAAAACTCTTCTTTGTGAGCCGGGTCTACCCTGGCCTCTCTTGATATTTCCCTGAAGTTCTGTTAGAAATTCGCCATGAAGTTTATTGCAGTTATTTCCGTAGAAATATTCATATTTGTGGAGTATGAATATGTTTCCACTGCCATTTGATATAATTCAGCGTTGGACAACGAGGCATGAGTGTAGTTGGATATTCACTACATGCTCACTTTTGTAGAAAGACGATTAGCGAAGTTCCATGCTGCTATCTCACTCCATCGATATATGTCCCAATTGCATTAAAGTCCTTAGCCTTCCATCTCCATTTCCGTTATAATAGTTGAAAGAACTGCGATATTATATTGTTCCATGTTAGAATGCAGCGTTGTAACACCAAATGCGATATGAAGTAGCACGGTTGCAATACCAGTGTCAGCCGTAGCGTAGAATGTGATATTTTAAAAGTGCTTCTCAGGTGGCGAGAAAATCACTTTTGTCTGCCGACTTAAAATGCCAATATCTTTCGAATTATAATCTTGAAAATGTTCAACCTTTCTACACACTTTAATATAGTACTGCACAATCGAATTAGCTTAAAGGCATTAGTCAACTCTTGATATATTATCTTGTAGAATTGAAAATGTGTGCGTTTCAACTTCGCCTAGTTTCAAACACCGTAAAATGGAACTGCGGCACGCTCGAAGCTCGTTCGATGCGGTGGGCTATACCACACGCGCTAAAGACGACTTGCTTTACTTATTCACTCGAAAACGACTATATGACATCAGAAATATATCTGCGGTATGAGAACTGATATATGCGATATGAGCTATGAGCTACATGAGCTATGAGACACATGAGCTATGAGATATGAGAGCTCCTCTCTGCTGTGCAAGACCTTTTATCAACCTCTTAAGGGGCGTATCCATCCCTTCCATAGCTTGTTTCTCCGTCATTGCTAGAATTTCTAACTTTGGCTATACTTGACGGATTTTCAAATTTCAAAAACACAAAAATAATTTCTTCAAAATTCCAAATCAATGCCATAACTGAAAATAGTTTTCCACAATTCTGCATTTCAAAAGTAATTAAATATGATAGTTTCAGTAATCTCCGTCTCCCTCCAAACTATCGTTCATTGGTTCGAGTCTGGTAAGACTGATTTTTTTTACAAAAATAATGTCTATCCACCGCTACATTTCAAAGAATAAAAAATATTGACAAAACAAAATGAGTATGTAAGTGAAAATTTCCCCCTCCCCACCCACCCTACCTCACCATGTTTGCTCTGGTCATACATACACATCAGCTTTCTCTCTACTCATACAGCCCTACCTGTCTTTTTGGGAACAAACACAACCACTTTATTTATTCCCAAAAGCACATTCTCGACATGCACACTCATCCCAAAAGAAGTTTTTTTTTAGTTTTCCATTTACGATTTATATTACAAAAAACAATATGACTACTAGTCATTAAAGTTACTAAAAAAATACTATTACTCATTTCATATTTACAAACACTACAACTTTGTACCAACTCGGTTAAATTTAAAATTAAAATACAAATAAGGTTGCATAGAACTTTTTTTAAAGAGCAAAAGGTTCAAGTGGGTTGCCACTATTTGCAAAAAATACTATTTACAATGACAAAAACCAATATTTACAAAATACAAAATACTATATCTACAATTTACAAAAAAAAGCCATGTCCCTAAACGAACAAACAGTGAAATCACACCTCCTCCTTCTTGCGGCCATAACCCCAGGGCAGGCTCGTGAGCAAGTTATTAGCCCACACACGTTTGTTATCCATGGAGGCGAGGGTGCGTTTTCTCTGTTCTACAAGATACAAATGATGGTTGCTGGATTGTATCCTGCACTGTGTATGGGACATAGCTTTGCCAGTGCGTAAAACCTCTAAGTAATCGTCTACACGTAGCGATTTTACCACTGCCCTACCTACACCTTTTGCTCTTTTGGCTTCCTTACAGTCTAGTGTGCGATAAGCATACATTTTCAAAGCCAAACCTACGAATTCCGTCATAATGGAATCACCGCATTCATCTTTTAAAACACCCATTTCCTTCTTGTTTATTATGGGCAGCTGAAACATGTTGTCAGCACTATACGAAGAGGTGTCGAACCAGTCACTATGCTGCCTCGTGACGTCATAGGGGTTGCAGTGGCGAATGTGGTAAATGAATGAGTCCGTATCCATATACAAAAGAGAGACGTCCTCAAAATGGCGTTTGGCAAAACTCATAGTGGAATCGATACATGACCGATTTAGAAAAGTCTAAAATGACTTGGCCCAAGTAAATGGGATTATCCATGGTCACGCTGGTCCTATTCAATTCAATAGTGGCCAAATCCTCATCGATAATGTTGATCGATTTGAAATTTGGCTTGGCAATGTACCGCCGGGCACCGTAACGTCCTTTCCAGACATTCACCAGTTTAATGTCACGGTATTTGCGGACATTCTCCATGGACTGGCCATAGATGCAGTTGTTAATTAATTTGAAAAAAAAATTCAAACTGCTGAGTTGCCATTTGTCGGTGCTCTGTGTTGAGTTGCATGTAAGGCTTGAGCCATGGTTTTTGAGCAAAATAAATACCCCTGTGGATTTTCTTCAACACCAAGCCTTGGGCGAGGCATTGCACCAACATTTGGTTATGTAACGCATACCGATTTTTGTTGTAAAGTGTGCCCATGAGTTTTTCAATTTTCACTTTACTGTCAGGGGGAACCATTTGCGCTAGGCAGAATGGGAAATCGGCATGTTCATCATACAAGGATGAGGGATATTCAATATCCACTTCTAAGACATATCCACGGTCTGTTTCTTGGCTAGCCATGTTCACATCAAATTCTGACACTTGTTTGTCTGTCAGCCAAGCAAACTTCCCATAGGGCAAAGGCTGATTCATGACGTAACCATACAAATTATGCACGTCATAGTACATTAAGTATGATTCCGGTTTGTCTAGTGAATAATAAGGCCTGTAGACATTGTTCGCTTCGGCATGGCGTTGGTTAAGCGACGCAAAGCCGCCATGAATGCCCTTTTCAAAAAATAGAACCATGTCTACATCAGTGAGTAAATCCAATTCCACTTGAGTGTATTTCAAAGCGGCATCGAACGAGAGCCCAGGACTCGTATCTTAGTGAGCCGGGTCAAGACCATAAATGTGCTGACACAACTCACGGAATTTTTGAAACACATCGGTGAGTAGCAATACATCCAGTTTTAGGTAATGCATAGCATATTCACTTAGCATCTTCATGTCAAACACTCGCCAATCTTGACATGCATGTGCATAGTCTTCATCGGAAACGGTTTCGAGTAAAATTTCTCTTGTGGTGGGAGTTTTGTTTGCTTTAACACGTCCCAGCTGTTGCAAAAATCATACGGGAAAATACCTTTCCGAATGCACAATTGAAATTGCTTAGGATCATTAAAATGCATTCTGGTATTTTTAAATTCCTCTTCATTCAAGCCATTCACAAGTCTGTCTAGCGAGAATGCCATAAACTTAAAGGAATCCAAAAATCGAATGCTAAAGTTGCTCAACCGCCAAGTCAGGGCTGTAAAACGCTCATGGTTTTGGGGGATAATGGTAAACGAGCCCTTGTTTACATGAGCCAATTCACGAATCAAAAACTGAATGTCATAATTTGCCAGATTGTGGAAAAAGACACTGATGAAACGAGGAGCTGGAAAGTTCAAATTGCATTTACTATGCGCAGCTCCACGAAACTCTCCCGTAAAGTGCGAGTGATCACGAATGGTGTCTTCAGCACTGATCAGTAGCTTTTCGCGAATATGGCATGTCGTGGCATGCTCATACTGCCGCTGCTTTTGTGGCGTTAGGCTCATGGGTACTGGGTGGGCCAGTAATCCCTGTACATGTTCGGTCAACTTTACAAGTTCATCCAAAAACCATCTGGCACAATCTGGCCCCTCACGATATTTGTAAACGGATTGTGTGGGGTCATAGGCATACACCACATTAAATCCTATGGCAAAAGGTTCATGTTTTTGAATGGGTGTGGTTGAGCTCATGGTGGGATCTGGTTCACATACCGCCATGGGTGTGGTGAGAGCTTCAAAATCTGCATACACCACATAGGGAACATTGTCACGCTTATGAATATCCCTAAACTTTAACACAGCCTTGTCCCCTTGTGGCAATATCAGTCTCACCGCTTCCTGAGAAACACAATCTACCCTATGACGTTCTAAAAGCGTAGGGGTTTTAAAATATTGCCAGCAACGATCACAAATATGTTTTGAACGCTTGTCCTTAGACATTTGACTGCTTAGCAATCTACATAAGCTTTTAACCAGGCAATAGTGATTCACCTCTCCCTCAGATAAATATAAAAGATGAATGTGGTGTCGTTTCGGTTCTTTTGTGGCATAAAGAGGACCCACAATCTCATCACCATCAAGGCCATACACCATGAACGAAAAGTCTTGGTTATCTTGTTCAAACCTATGGATCTCGGTTAAGTCCATAGGGAACGACACTCGAGTTAAATTTAATGTTTGTTTTAATTCATCAAACATGGCCTTGTACTTTACTGATCTGTTAACATTACGATCTTGAGCTGGCTGCAAATAGGCAGCCACAGCCCACAGAAAGCAATCATTGTCCTGGTTCTGAATATTCAACACCTTCTTTTTCGAAGCTATTGCTGGTGGTATGTCAATAAAGCTAGACCCAGCATTCAACGGGTTGAAATGACAAATGTTGATTTGTAGGTAATGGATTTTTTCTAACGCTAAACCACTTGGTCTTTGTTGCAGTTTATCAAATTTTGATAGCAAGGCAATCACCACATGGTTTGTTACCACTCGTTCAGATCATCGGCTATCAAAAGCTCTTGCATTTTACTGCCAATATAAAATGGTTTTTTATGCTCACCGTCCTTGTTTTTATATATGGAATCGCACAAGAGTTGTGTATTGACCTTTAAAGCCGTAAGCAACATTTGCGCTGTACAAATTTGTTCTTTACAAATTTCAAAACAAGATTCGACAAAGTCTTTAGGGATCAAACTCTCTCTAACATTCACTATGCGGCCAGAGCACACATGTGACTTGAAACAGGACTCGAGCGGCTCCCAAGTTAATGTATCTGTAGCAGTGGCAAAAGACATGATTTTTATAAAAAGAACAATCTCACCAGAGTTTTCAGCCGGTAAGCAATAGCCCCAAACACACACGTTGCGGGTTTTCAGCAGTGGCTGTAGTGGACAAGCCTTTTTCCAACACACACTAAAAAAAGAAATAAAATAAATAAATCACCATGAGTATATCTATTTCAAATAGCACCTTTCATAAACAAAAATAAATAAATAAATAAATAAATAAAATAAAAAACAGGGTTTTTATATATAACAAAAAGCCCTGCGTTTGCCTTTCCCTAGGTTCGAGTGGAATGGGGTTTCTGTCCCCCAACACCAGGTATGCCAATTATCTAAAACAAAACAAAAATAACAATACATCAATCAAATGTTGAACCAATAATCATTTAATCATTGATTAGCATAAAATAAAATAAACAGTGTTATTCCAACACTTACCTCAAATATATAATGTATCCAATATAGTAACCAACTGGGGTTGAGCACACGAATGCAATTAATTTTATTCACATAAGACACAGCCTATATTTACAGTGCAAAGTTTAAAACAGTAATGACTGACTGTGTGTCATAACATGATCAACACTCTAACACCCCCCTGCCCTCCTCTCCTCGCCCAGCCCCTCGCCCTGTGTTCATCTTACCACAGCTGTTAACATCGCTCTTGCCCTGCAATTGGCTATGGCAATGGTAGGGGGAGGAGTTATACTCGCTTACTGCATTATTTCTCTAACGTCGTTGCGATATTGTTCGATTTCCAAGTGACCTCTACGTCACGATACTTTTCCATTGGACTGTTGTCTGCTCTGGCCACATTCCTGAAACGCGATAACATGTCACATCCTGTCACCCAGCCAGCCAAGCTTCTAGCAGGCCTCTCGAGCAGATATTCTGTTTTTTCCATTCTGGCTGCTGGTCTCATTCGTCTCATAGCATTATGAATTTTATTTGGTTACTGGTCAAGTTTGTACTAACCTATTTTAAAGATCGTCATAAGAGATTTTCGAAAATATTCGCCTTCATTCATCTGTCATAGGAAACAAAAAATATCGAAAAGCGACACCTCGTTTTGCCATACATCGCCCCCCGTCGAAATAGTCATTTCCCATATCAGCCATGGCCAATCATAGCCTCGTTGTAACATACGTCAAGCGCTACCGGCTCTCTGTCTACAAACACGCTTTTATTTAAAAAAATGCATAGTAGTTTTTTTAGTCCTAGAGACTTAACATTTATTATCATGGTAGAGGGGATAGGGATCTTTCATTTATGTTAAACAAAATTTTTTGTCAACGTGTTAGTTTCCAAAATAGTGAAAAAAAATTAAGGGTTTTCAAAAAATCTCAAAATATAAAAAAGATTTATTATAAAAAATAAAGGTCATAGAGACCATTGGTTTGAACTATGGCACAACATTCTATCATGTTTAGTTTTCAAACTATCGCCTACTTTTAAAAAGATTTTTTTTCAAAAAAAATCAAAAATATAACGAGTGATCTATAGGAAAGAGGACGTCAGCTCGAGTCTAACGACACCTCATTTGTTAAAATCCGACCATCCGTTCGCCAATGATCACCAATGTTCGCGAGAAAGTAGGCTATCATTTTGTTTTTCCTCCTACACCCTTGAAACTTTCTGTCCTCCTAGAGGGCATACCCACCTTTCATTAACGTCAAACAAACATTTTTTTTTTTTTTTTTTCAAAATTCACCGTTTCCAAAATAGCGCCAATCCAATAAACAAAAATTTTAATTTTTTTTTCTAAAATACAAACACACATGCTTAGCCAAGAGAACGACATCCCAACGCCAACAATACCTCGTTCGTTAAAATCCGACCACGCGTTCGAGAGATATCGGCCAAAGTTTATATGAAAGAAGGGGGCGACACAGCAACCCCATTCTAGCACTACTGCACAGTTTTAGTCCTAGAGACTTGAAATTTATTGTGGGGGTAGAGGGGGTCAGGACTATTCATTTACGGCAAACAAAATGTTTTGTTAACACTTTAGTTTCCAAAATATAAAAAATTCAAAATTTAAGTGTTTTCAAAAAATCTCAAAAAATAAAAAAAGTTTTATTATAAAAAATAAAGGTCATAGAGACCATTCGTTTTAACTATGGCACAACGTTCTATCATGTTTGGCTTTTAAACTATCGCCTACTTTCAAAAACAAACATTTTCAAAGATTTTTTCAAAAATATGACAAGTGGTCCATAGGAAAGAGGACGTCAGCTCGAGTCCAACGACACCTCATTTGTCAACATCCGACCATGGGTTCATCAGATATTAATGATTTAACATATACAGTCGGGTAAAAATAAAATGGTTGAAGCAGAACCCGCCTTGCCCCCCTACTAACCTAAAGTCAAAGTTCTATCGTAATGTCATCCTTCCTGTCGCATTGTACGGATGCGAGTGTTGGCCGACAACAACAGTGACATAACGTCGCTTGGGCGTTACGGAGACCAAGATGTTGCGATGGACAGCGGGTGTCACCAAATTGGATCATGTTTCCAATGACAACATCAGTGAACGGTTTGGGGTTGCACCAATCAGTGACAAGATGCGGGAGTGCCGTGTGCGTTGGTTTGGGCAAGTTCTACGAACGGAAGCGGACACAATCGCAAAGACTGGCTACAATATACAAGTCGTCAGCAAGAGACCTAAAGGAAGCATCGGTGGGATGATGCGCTACATGGAGATCTGAAGAACCAACACCTTCATCCTGACTTGGTCCGTGACCGAAACAAATGTCGACAACGAATCCATATAGCGGACCCTGAAGCTATGCGGGACAAACGCTAAAGCTGGGAGCACAACTGCCTCCGTTCTGTTCAGTTCTCATCGGTTCGGTTTCTCTCGTATCCGTTCGGATCAGTTCGCCAGCCGCACATTGCCCCAGTCTCCGTCCAGTCCTGGAACACACCACTGTGAGAGTAGCAATGTTCAGTTCTTTCAAATCGCACACACATTGGCCGGGATCTATTCATTTTAAAAGAGTTGTACCACTATGAAAGAATAAAATAAGACCCTAAATTAAATCTCAGTGATTGCACGATTGCTAAAGTCATTACATTCCCAGAATGTATTAAGACGAAATGTATGATTATTACGTTGTATATACTGTAACTTGTTCCTATAATTTAATAAATGCTCTTGTCTTCCGTAATATGTATTATTATTATTATTACTATCACAATAGTGTGCAACCTTAGAAACACACATTTGCCCTTTTATGAAAGTAAACATGAAAGAAAGGTGAAGTAAATAATACACATACCGGTACCTGGACAGTTTACGACCTCGCTAACTATCTCCCACCCATTCCTTGTCCTTGTCAGATCGTGATAATTTTTAGCCTACTTTTCACATTTTGCAAAAATGTGGAAAAAGTAGACTTATGAGATCGGGCAAATGTGTGTCTGTCTGTCTGTCTGTCTGGCTGTGTGTGTGTCCCTCCCTATCAACTCCTAAACGGCTGCAGCAATCGAAACAAAATTTGGTAGGAGTAAAGATCTATACCCGAATATCTCACGGGCATATTTGAAAATGATGTCTGTGATACCAACTGCTGAAAAATCGCAATTGAAATTTGAGCTCCATGTTAGATATCTTGGAAGGTATGCATGGGAGCTATTTCAAAATTGCAGTTTAATTTCAAGGAGGCCATACATAGTAGTGTTGCCAAAATGATTAAAAGCCTGCCGATAGGTCCAAATTTTAAATGCATATAACTTCTACACTATCAATTAGATTTCAACCAAATTTCGTATGTTATATGTGTACATAAACAGATATGACTAAGCGTATTCTTAAGAGCCACCAGGGCTGCCAACTGTTAATAAATGCTCTCATTTTTTATATCCAAATATCCATAAATCAGAAAGTATGCAAGCCTACAGTTTTAAACTACGCACTCGTATAATACCTGACATTCTATATTAATTTGGAGAAACTTATATACGTCAGTGCTACCAACATGATTCTAAGTCTGCTGAGAGGTCCAACTTTAAATACATGTAACTTCTATACTATCATTTGGATTTCAACCAAATTTCGTGTGTGCTATGTGTACCATAACAGGTATGACTATGCCGATTCTTAAGAGTAACCAGGGCTGCCAACTGTTAATAAATACTGTCTCTATTTATGTTACCCTAATATCAACATATCAGAGAGTATGCAAGCCAATAGCTCTAGACTTTGAACACGTATAGTACCTGGCATTCTAGATTAATTTTGAGTAAGTAATATACGTCAGTGTTGCCAAATTGATTATAAGCCTGCTGATAGGTCCAATTTTAAAATGCATGTAACATCTATACTAACTATGGATTTCATTCAAAATTCGCACAACAATAGATCATATTATTTCAGATTATTTCTGACCAATACATGCATGACATTGTTGACAACATGATTTTACGCGCGCTGTTAGATCAAATGTTTAACTGCATGTAACGTCCATGCTATCCATTGGACTTCAACCATATGTTGTATTCTGTACCCTAAGAGATGGAACTAAGAATATATTCAGTCACCAGGGCTGCCAACTTTAGTGCTCTATTAAGCTACATTATGCCAAGTATTTCGAACTAATTAGAAATGTCGATATTACCAACTTAATTTCGTCAGGGGCGTGGTGGCCCAGCGGTCTAGCTGTATGCCTCTCACCAAGGCGGTCCGGGTTCGATTCCCGGTCAATGCATGTGAGATTTTCGAAGTGAAATGCCATGTCTTGTGGTTCGGATTCCAGGTAAAAAGGAGGTCCCGTGGCTCATGATCTCGCGATTAACGGTCACGTTAAACTACAAGCTTCCTTTTTTAATTTCGTCATTATTCTAGATAGATCCATATAGATTAATCATTGATATGAATCTTAAATTTTAAGAAAAGTAGGCTCTTTAGTTCGTCACGGAACTTCTTGTTATCACTCAGATCGTAAAGATTAGGATGTCGTTTTACAATTTCAATAGTAGTTCCTCATTGATCGCACTCATTGCACTAAAATATGTAACAAAGCACTACACTGCAATAGGAACCTGCCTTCCGTTTTCCGTCAATTTTGCTTGTCAGGGCAAACTTGCCTGAACGGATGGGGGGAAGGGGTTGTGGGGAAGGGGTTGGGGGGAAGGGGCTGATGGGTACGGAACTGATTCAGTGTGCGGCTGGACACTAGGTTGCATTGCCAGCAAGTCATCCAAGGTCAACTGAACTGAACGGAACGGAGGCAGTGTGCTCCCAGCATAAGGTTGAAGAAGAATACCCAGTTGGTAGCTGTTGGGACTCTTATGATAAGCAGTCATATCTACTAAAGCATGTCGTGACCTACCTGGCCTGTGAGACGTTCTGGCAGGTTGACAGCTCCTTGACGATTTTTCCTTTCCTAGCCGAGCGGTTTACTAGATAAAGGAACTTGAGGTCTCATAGACTAGTCCCGGAACTACCGGAATAAAAGATGATATTCCCTTGGACTACTGCCGATTTATTAAGCCCTTGGCAGTCGATGTATATATACACTATATACAAATTATGTGAAGTTACTGCTGGAAGTGCACGCAGGTCTGTAATAGCGCTACTAAGTCTTACTGATACTTGACATCTAGTATGTCTCCGCGAGGCTGAATTCTGCTCGCGCGTGTTACGACGTTACTCTGGCAAGAACTGAGGCGTGAGAACTACTGTTACTCTGCCGCTCCACTACTCCGCAATCGCTCTGTGACAACTCTCCTGTGACAACTACTTTGCTACTCTGTCGCTCGCCATTTTGGATACCATTATATTCAACTGGAGATGACCCAGAGTCCATCTCCCTCTTCCACTGAGACCTGTGGTCCATTCTACTCCCAGTGCCTAGCAAGTGCTGCTCCCTAAGCTAGCGGTGCCTGTCCGTACTCGTGTCTACGTGACATCCAAGTTTCAATTTCTGGCCTGGCTTGTGACTATGAATCACTCTCTCTACAATACAAAGTGCTCGACCAAACGTACTTTTGTACCATCAATATTTACAGACCTCGGTACACATCCTGGCTCCAGCAATCTTATTTCCTCCAGAAATACATCTCTGGCTTACAAATGCTCACATCCAACTTAGTAATAATAATAATAACTCTATTGCCCTTATGTATAATGTTCCTTCGAACCGCAGTCCTGGGTTCTGAATCATGGAGGTTCACAGTCACGACACCTCCCTCCCCAGGGAAGAAATGGGTGCAATCTTCCTTGCATTCATTTCTGTCCCAATATTACACTCGGTTACTGTCGAGTCGTAATGATCTGCGACTTTGCGTTGAGGGTGAAGGCTGTAGTGCGACCTGACTCGCACTCATATCTGAATCTACAATGGCCCTCGTAGGCGTACTGAAGCGTCCTTCAGCAGGCCTAGAGTGTAATTCCAGGATTTCCTCAGACATCTCCGGGCATCCCCGAAGTTGCCTGGGACGTTGGAATATCGTAATATCCTCATCTGAAGTCTTAGCCTTACCTTCCCTCGTAATTACTGTTTGCCTTATGCAAATATTTGGGCAATGTGACCTTGCATCATCAAACCATTTTTTGGCTGGAAACCCTAATTTAGGGCAATCACAACAACAATTGCAACAATAGCACCATAAAATTATCCCAATTGTACCTGCTATAGTTAGTACAATATACTTATATACATTGAAATGTTTATACATCATCTGACTTTGTATGTCTTCTTGTTTTCTTACCAAGTCCTCCACCTCTTCTGTTTTGTGCGTGGCCCACTTTAAATCATTCACATGATTTAACAAATTATTCAGTGGCAGTTTATTAACCTCCGGTACCTGCTCTAACTTAATCTCACTACCAATCTGCTCGCAGCAGTCATAATTAAGTATCAAATCTGGCACTAAGTCCTTATCTCGAGTAGTGTTTATTTTACCTACCCCTTGTACCTTACTATGTGGGCTGTACAACGTACACCCTGGACTTAACACAACAATACCTGTGCCAGTTAATCCCATATCACTTGTAGTGTCCTTACACATGCAGGTGACCCTTGTCTCACCTGGAGACACATAAATATACCTGTTTTCCCTTATAGGTATCCACAGCAATCACTGTACTGGTAGTACTCTCTTATCACAATTCTCCGGTACCTGGCTAACTCCACTGAGTATCTTCACTGCGGAACTGTCTTGCGAGTGAACCATATTAACAGGGAACTGAGCATGACACAACCTCCACGTGGCAGACACTACCTTACACTGCCTCACCTGTTCCCTATCTAATTGCGCAAATGTCTGCTTTTCTTTGTCCATCAATATATAGTCCTTGGCCTCTTGAATGTACACAAAATGGTGGGGATTACTCTTCATGTAGGTGGGGAATGGGATCATATGATACACACTATAAACCACTCTGTCTGTAAGGGGTGTCCTTATAACATACACAAGATAATTTTCACTTGTAAACACTTCCACTGTGGCCACCTTGTAGACTAGGTAACCGTAAGCTGACCTTAATTCAAATGGCAAGGATAACCCCTTTGGAAAATCCTCCTGGGCTTTCTTATAACTTTCTATGATGTCATCCGGTGATATTATCTGTACCTGGATGACTCCTACCTGTGCATTCATGATGCCTGACAGTACCACACTGTACTGCTCATACAGCTGTACAAGTAAGTCTTCTATCTCAATTAAATGTCTGTTTAATGAGATTTCTAACTCTGCTTGCTCAAATGCTTCTGTAATCCGAAGCGTACTATTGGACAAATATGTCCAGATTTCATTTAAACTCTGAGTCAACCTCTGCTCGATTGCAGTTACATCGTAGATGGTGCTGTTCATTGTTTGTAACGTGGACTTAAACACTAACATCTGTTCTTTAGTGACCTTAATCATTGAGAGTTGCTCTCTCTCTAACTCACTTATTTGTGACTCATACTTATCTGCATCATCCTGACTTAATGTTCCAAATAACGCTTTGGCTATTGAACCTACAGCATTTATCAATCCCCTTTTCGGTCTGGTATTATCCGTCTCCCCACTTGGTCTAGTGATTTTGGCTATCGTTTCTTTAGATTCCTTAATCCGTTGCAAATGATTACTTAACATCTTAACGTCATGCTGACATGTCAAATTTGTTTTCTGCTCTAACAATATACATGCCAATTGTGTCCAGTGTATATGCTCCCTGATATTCGAAAATACATCACTTAGCTGATTCAAATTCACATAGGTAACTAATGTCCATTCCATATTATACAACTGTATCTCACCCTGGTTGTCGAAGTATACTCCAGGTGTATTCTCGTATGGTGTCACTTGTACATCTAGTACTTCTCCGGTTATGCCGTGGGGTGATGACGTCACTGTTACCACCGCCACCATGGTGTAGAACCATTCTAGCATTCGTGCCATTGCCTTCTGCCTTACCTGCAAGGTAAAGACAGGTTATTCGTTACCTATTTTACTGATTTTCCACCAAAATTTTATCTACTTCAATAACTAAAGTCTCAAAAGACTTTGCTTCGCATCCTGGCTTAGGCATGCGGCTACAAAACTATCAGCAGTGTCATACACTAAGTTCAAAAACTTGCTCCCTTAACTTCGAGTTCTGTTACATAGAGACTCAGCTTCACATCCCACCTCGGGGATGGCTACACCAATGCCGTTTGCATTTTACTGAATGCTCTCAAAATGTGCCCTTCATGGCTCGGTTTCTGTTTCATTTCATCTAAGCTAATTTCCGGTTTTCCCTACCCCTGTCCTAACGGGTGCGTATCCGCGACTACCCTAGGGGTGACGAGTCACATATAGGCTACACGCTCGCCATCGTGCAACCCTTTTCTTACGAGCACTTCAGTGCCACCCGTCGAACTCTGTTCGTCGTGGCCGAAATTTGAGGTTCCTACTTTTCGCTTTCTTAAATGTGCCTCTTAGAGCACTTCCTCTCTACTTGCTATACACACGTATGTGTCCCTTAATAATTTGTACCTATAACACTGATTCACCCTTATGCCATTGTTCGGCTTCCATTTACTATGAACGGCAAGCTTCCGCGTTCCTTTGGTTCCTTCACAACACATGGCTCAATTACATAGAGCTACTCACCGGGATTCGCGCCTGCCTGACCAGTAGGTCATCGAGGTCATCAGGCTGCGCCTCTTTTCTGTCGCCTCTTACGACACAGCAGGCTCACTGTTGGGGGTGTTCTAACACCAATGATCACGTGTCTAAACGTTCCAATGGTTCCCGCCCACCACACGGGGGAGGTTAGCTTCCTCAGGATGGCCGCTCTGGGGCCACTATGGACATCCCTGTATTTCATCTTACATAACTCCTGTCACCCGGTGCATTATTTAGGCTGCTCGCCTCTTTTGTCCGTTGTTCAAATATTATTGTGTGCCTACTGATAAACTATATTGTCGCCTCTCCGTCCGTTGTTCAAATATTATTATTGTGTGCCTACTGATAAACTATATTGACTCCATTCGCACACAATCTCTTACAGCTGTGTTAACCCTTAGCTGTCATTGTAGTCTACTAACCGTGTATATACGTCCTTACTCCTTAATCCGTTCTGTGCTGCTTCTGCACCCTCCCGGGTTCTAAACCCGTTGGAGTCCTTTTATAAGTACATTTTCAACCGATTCTTATGCACCTTGACTCTTCGGCCTTTCTTACTAAGCAGTAGGGTACAATTTACCCCTGAAACGTCCACTACCTCATAAGGCCCTACAAATGGCGGACTCAGCTTTTTTGATCGTCCTCTTCGCAATGCATCATTACGCAAGAGTACCTTGTCACCAATTCGAAATGTGACTTCGTTCTGCTTTTTATCGTAATTAGCCTTTTCCAGTTCTTTACGCTCAACTAGCGTCCTCCTAGCGGCTTCATGATTCCTCCTGAGCTGTGACGTCAGCTCCTCTGCCACATTCTTATGTTCGTTATAGTCCACCTCAGGTGGCTTTTGCAATATACCTGGTATATTTGCCTTCTTTCCAAAAATAAGTTCATAGGGCGTGAACCCTGTACTAGTACTCTTGGTGGTATTATATTCAAAGCTCGCTGTGGGCAGATACTTGTCCCAGTCATTTTGTTCACTTGAGCAAACATAATGCCTCAGGTACTCTGCTAGTACCTTGTGAGATCTCTCTACGCTACCGTTGGACTGTGGTCTGAAAGCACTTGTGTTTGTTTTCCTAATTCGCAGTTTCTTGCAAAGTGCCTTGAAAACTTCGCTCATGAAGTTACTACCCTGGTCAGTGAGAATCTGCCCCGGTATCCCGTAAATGCTTATAACATTATTAATGAGCGTCCGTGCCACTGTTTCAGCCTCCTGATTCGGCATGGCACTAGCTACCAAGTACTTCGACAGTTGGTCTTGGCATGTCAAAATATACTTATTGCCAAGCTCTGTCACCGGAAGTGGACCCACCACATCCAAAGATACCTTCTCAAAGACCGTGCTAGGGGTGTCCGTAATTACCATTGGCGCTCTGACGTCTGGTCTAGTCCCCTTATTCTTTTGGCATGAAGGACACGAGCGTATATAACGCTCAATGTCACTTTTCATTCCCTTCCACTGTAATCGTTCGCGTACCCTGGCGTACGTGCGGGCTATTCCCTGGTGTCCTCCAACCAAGGAATCATGACACTCCTTCAGGATGGCCAATTTCTCAGCCTCCTGCAACTCGGTTACCTCGGGTAAGCTGTCTTCGGGCGTGGACTCCTCTGCGTTAGCGTCCTAGGAGACCTCACTACCGTCTGCTTCAATTCCCTCTACCGTAGCGTCCTCGGGTTTTGAAGTCGTTGCTATCCTCCTACGAGTTTCAATATGAGTGGCCACGGCCGCCCCCTGCCGTAACTCGTGCCCAGCCGAGTTGATCACTCGCGCTTGACACTGTGCATCAGTGGGATTCCTGCTAAGGGCATCAGCATTGCAGTTCTGCTTGCCCTGCTTGTAAATGATTTCAAAATCATACTCTGCCAATTTCAATCGGAACTTTAGCAGGCGTGACGACGGGTCCTGGACATTGAATACCCACTTCAGCGGCTTGTGATCTGTCACCACTGTGAAATGCCGTCCGAACAAATACGGCCTGAAATACTTTACACCCCAAACAATGCCTAATAATTCTTTTTCTGTGACACTATAATTTCTTTCTGCCTTATTAAGCGTCCTGCTTGCGTATGCTACGGGGAGATCTTTACCCACGGGCCCTTGTGACAATACGGCCCCCACTGCTTCGTTGCTAGCATCTGTGGTAAGAACGAATGGCTTTTCAAAATCTGGGTACTGCAGAATAGGTTCTTCAATGAGTTTTTGCTTTAGCGTTTCGAACGCTTGTTCCTGTGCATCTCCCCACACGAAGGGAACTTCCTTCTTCACTAATTCATATAGTGGCTTCGCGATCTTACTATAATTGGGTATAAACTTCCTATAATACCCACTGAGTCCACAGAATTGTTTAATCTGGCGGCTCGTGGTAGGCCTCGGAAAATCCTTCACGGCCTGCATCTTTCGTGAGTCTGGTAAGACTCCCCCTTCAGTAATTACATGCCCTAAGAACGTCACTTTAGTCCTCAGGAACTCACACTTAACTGGCTGGAGCTTCAACGTATTTTCTCTCAGCCTTTGAAAAACATCCCTTAACTTAGCATTGTGCTCCTCTATTGAGCTACCATACACTATTATATCTTCTTGATAGCACAGACACTGAATACCTGTCAATCCTGTAAGCACTGTATTCATCAGCCTTGTGAATGTGGCTGGCGCATCCTTCAACCCCATGGGCGTCTTTGCAAATTCGTACTTGCGCCCTAATGCTGAAAAAGCTGTCTTGGGCCTGTCTTCAGGTTTTAATAACACCTGATAATAACCGCTGCAAAGGTCAAGTGTACTGAAATACCTGGGCTTACCTAGAGCATCTAATAGCTCTGAGATGAGTGGGAGGGGATAATTAACCCCTATCGTTACTTCGTTCAATTTTCGGAAGTCAATCACAACTCTCCACCTTTGTTTACCTGATGCATCCATTTTCTTCGGTACTAACAATAATGGTGCATTCCAAGGGGATGTACTAGGTACAATAATTTCATCACCTAGCATCTTATCTATCTGCGCTTGTATTTCTCCCTTTTGTGCCTCCGGCAGCCTATACGGCCGCACATTAATCGGGGGTTGATCCCGGGGCGTTGGGATCTCGTGACGTATAACTTCCGTGCATGTGAGCTTATCTCCCTCAAGGTGGAAGATGTCATTGTATTCCGCACAGATGGCGTATATACCTTCCTTATCTACCTGCGTGAGATGGTCTACTCGCAAGCAGTCTATCACTCGGCGTGATCTGGGCTTCTGAGTAGCCGGTTCTCCGGTTACCGCCTTACTGCCTTGCTGTACCTTGCGTACTTCTGCCAGGCAGGTGTCATCCACCTCCTGCATTCGCACTCGAGGGCTGTACAGAGTCACTTCTTCCTCAGTAGTATTCATCATGCTGACTACTGCCTCATTGTGCTCTGACCAAGTTAGACACTCTGCGAGGTAAACCCCTGGTGCCACCTCGGCCCTCTCAATAATTCCCACTGGTAGATTCTTATCGACTTCAATAACTACTACCTTCTGGGTTCGAGGCTCGAGGCTGATTATCTTCGCCTCCCTCGCTCCCAGCGGGTATCTTTTACCGTGGATCGTAACATGACCCTCCCGGTAGTCGATCACGCTATCAGCTAGGATGTCTCTCCCTATTATACCATCCTGGCTTATTTGGAAATCACTGCCCACCACATGCACTGTGTGTTTAGTACCTCCAATAACAAACTGAACGGTCCCTTGGGTGTAAATCGTTCCCTCGCTTACACCCGTTAATTCGATCGTGGTGCCTCTACTGATTGTGACTGTTTTAGGCACTGATTGCCTCTTCACTAGGCTGACATCGGAGCCAGTGTCAATTAAAAACCTCAGAGGCCCCCCACAATGCATTAATATAGTGCCCTCCATGTCACGTGCCTTGGGACTCCTTAAATTACGGGATTCCATAGCTGTCCCTGTGTTATGGACCCGTTCCAGTTTGTCGCCCCTGTCTGAGGGATATTTCTCTTACTACCTTCCCCACTCTTGAACCAACAGTCCTTGGTTCCATGTGACCACCGGTCACAAACATCGCACTGGCGTCGGCCTTTCATGGCCTTGCCTCCCGTGCGCCTACTCTGGCCCTGGCCTTTCTTGGCCTCCTGACAATTTCGTTTTATGTGGCCCTGCCAGCCACAGGTATAGCACGTCCGCCGGTCCACCTCTGCTTGTGGTACCTGGGCTGTCTGTCGGCAATTTTTTTGTACGTGCCCTTTCTTCCCACAACGGTAACAGGTCCTACTCCTGTCCGCTTCAATGTGAGGCTTCCCCCTAACCATGCGCACGGCTTCCTTATCTTTCTGCTTCTTTCGGCAATCGCGCTCTATGTGTCCCGGTTTTTTGCAATATCTACATATGATCTTACTTGGGGTGCCCCCTGTCTGTACATTGGGTGTACTACCTAACGCGGTGCGTGCACCTCGGGTTCGTGCCTCCTTGCACTCCCGTGCGATTTGGCCTTCCCTGTTACAATTGTAACAGACCACCCTAACACTCGCTTGTGTTGGCTTAGTATGCCACCTTAGTGGTGCCTTCCTTTCCTGATCGGGTTTACCTGCTCTTGCCCCTGAGCTATGTTTCGTATGCAACCCTTCTCGTGCCTTCTTTGACAGAATTACCGCCTCTTCTTGCCTTTCAGTGGCTACAGCTTTCTCGAAAGTAATGGCCCCGTGGCCCTGGACCCTAGCTTGGATTCGCGGGTTACTTAACCCCTGTATGAAGCTAGCTACGCATATTTTTCTTGTGATTCTTAACTGAGCTTCCCTGTCCTCCCAGCTTTCTCCATCGAGGACTGCTTTCCTGAACGCAGCTGACAGAGTCTCTACCTTATGCGCCCATGTCGCCACTGATTCCCTCGGATCCTGCGCTGTTTGAAACATCTGGCAAATATATAAGTCTAATGTGCCCTGAAATCCGTAGTATTCTCGTAATGCCTGTTTGGCAGCCTCCCAATGATTTATATCTCTTCTGACTAACAACTTATCTCGGGCCTTGCCCGTGATTTTGGTCAGGATATACTTAAAGAACAGCTCTTGATCATCGTCTTTTACCATGCGAACAGCAGCGTCTACATTGGCCACAAACTCACGTAAACTGTCGGGCTGTGTTCCATCGAACTCCCGACCTATCAGGCGATGTCCTTCAGTCACTGATACGAAAGGCCCACTTGTACTTACCGTATCTGCGTCTGCTAACCTCTCCTCTACCTGGACACCGGTAGCTGCACTTGTCTGTCTTGCCATTGTAATAAGGTTAGCTTACCTGGCGGCTACTTCTTCTTCTTTGATGTCTCTGCTAACTGGATACTGCGGCTTATCGGTTCTCCCCTCTGCTGGCGGCACGGCTCGCTACTGCACAACTCCTTCTGCTTAGTAGGCTTCTTCTTCTCTCTTCTGCTTTGCGCGGCACTCGGTACGATTTACGCGGATGCGCGGACGGACAATCTTCTGCGTTGTCGCGGTCTTTATCGGACAATCTTCTGCGATGTCGCGATCTCTCTCTTTATTCCGTAGTTGCTCTGTTCAGTGCGTCGAACTCGGGACCCTACACCTCTGACACCAAAAAGATAGGTCTGTCATGACCTACCTGGCCTGTGAGACGTTCTGGCAGGTTGACAGCTCCTTGACGATTTTTCCTTTCCTAGCCGAGCGGTTTACTAGATAAAGGAACTTGAGGTCTCATAGACTAGTCCCGGAACTACCGGAATAAAAGATGATATTCCCTTGGACTACTGCCGATTTATTAAGCCCTTGGCAGTCGAAGTATATATACACTATATACAAATTATGTGAAGTTACTGCTGGAAGTGCACGCAGGTCTGTAATAGCGCTACTAAGTCTTACTGATACTTGACATCTAGTATGTCTCCGCGAGGCTGAATTCTGCTCGCGCGTGTTACGACGTTACTCTGGCAAGAACTGAGACGTGAGAACTACTGTTACTCTGCCGCTCCACTACTCCGCAATCGCTCTGTGACAACTCTCCTGTGACAACTACTTTGCTACTCTGTCGCTCGCCATTTTGGATACCATTATATTCAACTGGAGATGACCCAGAGTCCATCTCCCCCTTCCACTGAGACCTGTGGTCCATTCTACTCCCAGTGCCTAGCAAGTGCTGCTCCCTAAGCTAGCGGTGCCTGTCCGTACTCGTTTCTACGTGACATCCAAGGTTCAATTTCTGGCCTGGCTTGTGGCTATGAATAACTCTCTCTACAATACAAAGTGCTCGACCAAACGTACTTTTGTACCATCAATATTTACAGACCTCGGTACACATCCTGGCTCCAGCAATCTTATTTCCTCCAGAAATACATCTCTGGCTTACAAATGCTCACATCCAACTTAGTAATAATAATAATAACTCTATTGCCCTTATGTATAATGTTCCTTCGAACCGCAGTCCTGGGTTCTGAATCATGGAGGTTCACAGTCACGACAAGCATACATCGTATACATACAAACTTGGATGAAATCCATTTGTAGTTATGCACTTTACATGCAGTTAAACATTGAACGTATCAGCATGCGTATAATTATTTTGGCAACACTGCCATGCAAGGCGGGTTGTTAATCCTGGAAAGGTGGTGCTTGTTGATGCAACGTTAGAGGTGGTGCGGGGTACTTTCTGACCCCTATGACGGAACTTGCTCTGATAACAAAATTATTAAGTTTTATGTACCATACATTGATGTATTGGGTTTATTAACTCAATCGCATGTTATATTGAAAATAAATGCATTTTAGCTTCACAGCATAGGTTACCAAGCAATATACATGAATCCATGGATACCACACTAGCACAGGTTATGAAACAAATTTTATACACCCAATGAGTTCTTCTTCATCTATCCTTTTTGCCTCTCGGCGTCGGGTCTACCAGCCACTTTCTGTATTCATTCCTATTCCCTGCGAGTCTCCTGGTTTTCTGCAGAGTCCTCCCCTTCTTTTCCACTTCCTATCCTGTCAGAGAAGTTATATTCCATGTAGCCCATCTCATCCGTCCGGCTCTTCCGCTTGTTCTCTGAATTTGATAAGCTTCACCCGGCGTGGGTCATCACCCCTACGCGAGCTAGCACGGAGGAGGGGCTGCCTCCTCACAGCTTCTGTGCCTACTCGACTTTTCTGCCAGGGTTGTTCCCCCTTATCTGAGCATATCCCGTTTGAAGGCGCCGGAAACTCACCCTCACCCCTCCCTTATGGGCTAGGATTTACTGGTTGCATTGCCAGGCAGAGCCTCCCAACTAGGGCAATTCTTAGTATTTACCAGAGACACCTACTCGGAATTGGTGTCCCCACCGAGGCCAAATAACCAGCCATCCACCCTCCTCCTTTCTCAACCGGGCTTGGGACCGGCTATGGTGGAGTTCCAATGAGTCCATGGAGTTAATTATTACGATGCGCCCAGCACCTATATGAAATACTAATGAACAATCCAACTAATATTTACAAAACTTTAATCAACTATGGGGTTCTCTCACACGCACTGCTGGCCAATAATCCCTGTTCCTAAGAATGAACACCTTTCACTACAATGTTACTGACCTCAGGAATGTGGCAGTCAAGGTCTCTAAGTTTATAAACTAGCACACTCTAACATAATAAATTTTCACCAAGTCAGAAAAGCCACCACTCGCGGGTAAAAAGAAATCTGAAACATTATGAGCTTCAAATGTGCCAATTTTGGAAGAAATCCATTTCTTGTAGTATGGATGTTACATGCAGTTAAACATAGAACCAATCAGGACGCCTAGAATCATGTTGGCTGCATGTGGGCTACGGAAAATGTGGTCTATATGTGTCCCAATTTTTTAACAGTTCCCATAACTACCTTCTGAGATATCAAACTTAGAGTCCAAAATTCAGTACTTGATAGCACTGACGTTATTTTCAAATATGGCCTTGAGATGTTCTGGTAGAGATCTTCATTCACACCAAATTTGGTTTCGATAGCTGCTGTCGTTGAGGATTTTATAGGGTGGGACACACTCACACAGAGAAGGACAGGCAGACACATTTGATCTTATAAGTCTAGAATTTTATACTTTTTGATGTGTAACATCTTACCGCTCGGTTGCTGGATAGTTTTGGGGGAGTGATTTTGAAAATTGGGGACGGAAGTGGATCGGAACGATCGAGCTGGCAGTGGTGGATCGAACGGAAGTATGCACTGCCCGCTCGATCGATCGAACGGAAGTGTACTAGCTGGCAGTGGTGGAAAACGGAACTATGCACTGCCCACTCGATCAATCGAACGGAAGTGTACTAGCTCTCAGTGGTGGAAAACGGAAGTATGCACTGCCCGCTCGATCGATCGAACGGAAGTGTACTAGCTGGCAGTGGTGGAAAACGGAAGTATGCACTGCCTGCTCAATCCATCGATCCAGCGGGCAGTGGTGAGACCCAGCTGGCAGTGGTACGAGAAACAATGAGAGCGCGGTGTCGGAAATTGATACCTTCACGTACTCTCGGCCATGTGGAATGTATATGACATACTGAACGGAAAACGCTCATGCGAACTCTGGTGTCAAGTGATTGAAACAACATGGTACATGTTCGAAGTCTTCGTATCAGTATTTAAGTGGTAAAATGCCTTAATATCAAACATTGTAAGTAGTCGTCATTGCCGGTATTATGTTTCTGCACAATGGCTATTCAAATATTAACCCACATAACGGTAATGCAGTCATCAATATAATATAATCGTTGTGGTTATACGAGAATTGTGCAAGTCTTCATGAACTATTACTGAATACATTCTCTTTACTCACAAGAGGGCCTATTCATAAGGCATTTTAAACTTAATTTCACGCAGGAACATTATCGAAACAACCAAATATAAATGAAATTTAATTTCGTAATGCAGTATTATTGGAACGTGGAAATAAGTCACCATCTTGTGCACAAAACTTGCGTTGTTAAAATAGCCGTGGGGTTAGTGCTTATGACTGTGATTCTAGAGATTTGGGTTCGAATCCCGGACGGGTTAGATATTTTTGCTGCCAGATTATCATTTTAAACGATATTTATCATATCAATATGACTCATTTTAACACAACCGTATGAAATTACGTGTTGGTCTGTGAATGAAGAGGACCTGTTTATAAGGAATTTAAGGTTATGAGAGGTGTCGCGTCTATTAATCTAGTTGATCCATATCGTATTCTTTATTTAGGCTAGTGCTGGTGGAAGCTACAAATCATCTAATAAAATGAGTTCCGTATTATATACTACAATATATGTAAAACACTCCCTTTTACAATAGATTAATATTTGTGCCAATAATAGTATAAAATACCGGTGTATCAACAATTTCACGTGAGGTTTCTTCTATGACAGATGTTACACATCATATGCGACTACTGTAAGGCTCGTAATTTTTTCCAAAATATGAAAGGTAGGCTAAAAATGAAAGGCGACGGTACCGTAACTGTCTGTTCACGTCACAAGTATGAAGACATGCGAACATCAAATATCGTATGGAATTAAGTGCTGTAGGAGTGTTGAAATGAAATGAATGGTGCGGAGAAGCACGGTTCTTCTAGTTATTATTATGATTTTTGTATATATGTATTATTACGAAAGTAATGGTAGTTCGGAAATATGTGGAAGAAATTAAAACCAATATATAAATTTATGACTTCAGAATTGAACAAGTGAAACAACTTCGGTATCTCGGTAGTATAAACACAGAAGACAATAGATGCTTAATGGAAGTGAAGGGAAGGATTGCGTTGGCAAAACAGGCATTTGTGACTAAGAAGAAACATGAATATAGATGCAAGAAAATCCTTTGCAAAATCATTTGTATGGAGTACACTGCTCTATGGAAGTGAAAGTTGGACTCTGGGTAAATTGGAAAAGAATCGACTTGAAGCTGCTGAAATGTGGATATGACGGAGAATGACAAGAACGAGCTGGATGGAAAGAAAACCAACCTGGAAGTCTTAAGGGAAGTCAAAGAAGAGAGAAGATTAATGAAGGAAATGGGAAAGAGAAAAATACAATTTATTGGACATGTCATCAGACACAACACTTTCATCGTTAACATTCTTGAAGGGAAAATGTTGGGAAAGAAAGAAAGAGGACGGCTTAGGACGAAGTATTTGGAAGACATCAAGAATAGAATGGGATGTGACAATTAAATGGAAATGAAACGAATCGGCAACGAAGAGAGTGGTTGCATCGACAAGGCCTTTAGAATATGTATGTATAGGCTATGTGATTTAGAAGTCCCTGAAGAAATCTAACAAGGGACCTCTATTAGCGTCAGCCCCCAGATCGTATTGTAATTAGCAGAGGATACTCTCGAATGGTCACTCCATACGATGGTAGTAAAATTATCGGCTCAAATTAACATTAAGCCTCTATTTAAAGCGGTTGAAAAGACACGGAACAGGGAACAGGCAGCCTTGTCGAAGCGACCAGGCAGCTGCAAGCCTTCCATTTCCACGCGCTCACTCCCTCTTCCGCGTCTTTTCAATCGCCTTAAAAAGGGGCTTAATATTATTTACAGCCGATTATTTTGCCACCATCGTATTGTACAGGCCCGGGGGGCAGTACCACCTGGGAGCCACCCCCCATCTTTTACCAAAACCACCCCAACTGGCAACACCATAAGACCAGAACATTATCCATACACAGCAAGAGGCGGCCACCCAGCTCGGGAGGTTAGCCAACTACTTGCAACACATACATAAACATCTACATCAACAACTAACTGGGGCAGCTACAGTGACGTAATGCTGACCATGCAGCACCTAAAAGTATAAGAAGTGGAGTCCTAACTGGAGCCATTATCTGTTATACAGTGTGCGTCGCCAGCGGCCCTAGCCGACGTCTGTTCCAGTTTCATCATCAGGTGAGAGTCAGCAATGCTCAGAATCCTTTATTTTCTGAACACCTACCCCTAATTTGTACACACCAATTGTATACTTGTCTACATTCCCCCAAGAGGGACTTACCAATTCACATCTATTGACCAAATAAACACATGGTCAGTAAACTACACTTGCATTTACTAATTACACTCCTCTTCACGTCGTAATACCCCGCCTGACCTTCGTCACGATTGTCCGTGACCGTAGTAGCCAGTAATTGCTTGGTCAGACTCCATTGTGCTTCCCGCACGCGACTCGACTGCCTAGCATCGAGCCGCTGACATAGCACGTTTAATGTTCCGCCCAGCTGGCAGGCCAATATAGTAGCCTGTATTAGAGGTCCATCCCCTAACAAACACTCACATCTTTGCAGGAACATCCCCTGGAGATCAAACACTAAACAACACACTACACTAGTAAGCTCTCCCAGCTACGGGAAGCTGCTCTCATTTAGGAACAATCTTCCAAATTAGTACAGTAACACAAAGCGCGTTTTATCCCAAACTACCCCCCAACCAAGGGATTAAAACATATTTGGTGGAGTCGCTACTACCACGCACAATAAGGGTAGGACTCAAACAACGAGCCCTCGTGGTAGAACGACCCGTACCGCACACAGCCAAGCGTTAGTTAATTTTTTTTGAAGACAGCATTATTTTTTTTTCTCTTATCCCTTCACTCTAGAAATACAAGGGAAACTTTAATCAACCCACCCACCCCCACCCCCTGGAAAGCATCAGAAACATAATACATTGCAAAACACACACAGTTCTTTTTATACATACACTTGATCCAGCATGGCCCCTCTATACCGTCTAGCCGTGCTGAGGAACATTGGGGAGTACCAGGAGTTAATTGCCTGGCTCAAGGTCTTTGATACAAGACAGGACTACCTCAGAAAATACCAACAGCTCCTGCACGCACAGTACATTCGAGTCATTAAGACACTTGTCCGACCAAGGAGCACGGCTCAGAATAGGAGAATGAGAGCCAAAGTTCCTACCCTTCGCAGACAACTGAATCACTCCCACTGGAGCCTAAACTGTCTACACGACATAATGTTCCAACAGTATAATACACTTAGGGAACAACACAAACATATAGGGACTTGTGGGACAAAAGTCGCTGAGCAGGCCATACGCCTTAACAGGGAGTATGCCCAAATTTGGGATGACTACCGCGAACTCCAGGCCAATAACGTCATATTTGAGTTCACAGCAGGGCCGCCAGCAAAACCAAGAGAACACATAGAAATCGACACGATAACGCAGCAATTCGCACGAACATTCATTGCAGACACTAACAACACAAAGAGGAAGGAGGCAACCGTGGCCATGCCACAGAAATTGGGCAGACCACCCTCCAACACATTGCGGGGGCAGACACACACACACAAACAATTTTCGGAACCGGCCCGGAAGCCTAACAGGACAGAGAACAGGCGAAACCGGGGACATGTCCCTCCAACACCAAGACAGGGAGGAACGGGGCTACCCACCCCGACGTTACGTAAAAGGACATTCAAACAAACATCTAGGGGGGACAAGGAAAGACACATTAGGGAAGAGCGAGGGAGGGCCTACAGGCGAACACACTACCGGGACTATAGGGGCCCAACTAGGACGACAGCAGGAGCACACGCCACGACAAGGGATGAAACCCGCGATCGGCGGCGAAACGACATGATGGGGCGAAAGGGTGAGCGAGAGCAACACTTGCATGACATCTGGACATCCACAGTACAATATAACGATAGGGCATACATGTTCACCAGGCACACGGGCCTGACTACGCACGCAATGGCTAATTCGACGCCAGGACCACGAGTGCAAGTGCAGACGTTGACACATACAGAGGTCCACACCCGGCACACATACATAACCACACACAGTTGGTAGCACATTATCCCATCCACACGAAATGACGTTCCAAATTTAGCATGATTACCGGGAACTCCAGGCCAACAAGGCCATTTTTGAGTTCATGGCAGGGCCACCAGCCCAGCCTAGAGAGGACATAAGCGTAGATACGCTAACGCAGAAATTCGCACGGATGTCCATCTCAGACACTAGCAAAACACAAGGGCAGGAGTCTACCGTGGCCATAGGCCAGAAATCGGTTAGACTACACTCCAATACATGGACACGACAATCACAGACAAATACACGACCTTTACCGCTAGTTCAGAGGGCAATTTTGCCAGAATGGAAGCGGGCACTAGCATGTGTACCCCAGGTGCAAATGCATAAGAGGGTGTTGCCTTCAGGCCCTCAGGGTGCAAACCGCACACCTGGGCACTCTGACCAGCCACAAACACGCAATACACGGGGCATACGAAAGGTTTAATTACCTACCCCACGAGGCCAGGCAGACAGGTGGACACACTCCCTATAAACACTGCTAGGGCAGCGCGGAGCGCAATCAGCTCCTCAGACACAAGCACACTCAGGCCAATATCCAGGCACTACGGTGAAAGCAGGCCCTGACTTACTTTGCTACAAACCCCTCCAGAAAATAGTAAAAAAGCACCCCAATGGGTATCAGGGGCCTACGCCTTAGTGACACGACGAAAGTATTCACCTTCTCGAGCAATGACGCTCGGACGTGGATAACAACTTTCACCATGGATATAACATACACTAATTTCACTTACATCACAAACATACACACGAGTAGGTTCTTTTACATGCAGGAAACACTACAATTGACACACAAAGGACAGGTTTCACCCCTGCAAACGGCAGACACACAGAGATTCAGGCACAAAACTATACATTTTACATGTATATACAGTGGAACATGGCTAAGTCAAAATTGTATAATTCGAAATTTTTCTTATTTTTTTCTTGGCCCCTAGCTTTTTATAGGCCATCAACGGTTTATAATCGTGGTTAATTCAAAGTATATTCTGGACAATTCAAAGTTTTTAATGTACAAAGCCAAGCGGAAGCTAATCAGTTGGGACACGCGGCTCAGGTCCAGAAAGAACTGTCCCGAATGCAGCCTAAGCAACAAACCACAGCACAGAGCTTAGGCGGGTCTTTCTAAGTAGAAATGACTAAGTTGTTCTATTTTCCGCTCCTACAATTTGCTAGATTCTCTTGTGATGGCTGAGAGCCTTAATCGTAAGAAACAGTTAAGAATTTCAAACTATTTTTGAAAAATAGTAGATTTCTCTGAGACATCACTAGATTACTGCTTTACTAACGGCGTCAAATAGGTAAATATTACACTCAGGTTTTACTTCCATTTGAAACTTTTGAAATTATTTACGGTACAATCTTTATATAGTACCATCGTTTGTTAATTTGCTTTAGTCAACATAAATCACTATGTAAACGTGATACAATGTATTTTCTCTACTCTTTCTTTCTTAATTCGAATTTTGGATAACTTCCTTTTTTTACTAATCCCGTGAAGGTCGAACCATCCAAGTTGAACTATATCTATTTGATCCATAGGTACACGCTATTTATTACACGGCCTATAGCATGAATTTTTCTCGTCCCCCATAATAGCGCTCAAACTAAACATAAACACCATAGGGTGAAAACCCCAGACTTTGGGAAAACCCGCATATTTCTGGAAGGCACACAGTAAGCTCACATTGCCACAAAACATCAGTAACACTGACAAATCTGTCCCGGAGACACAAGCCCAAAAGGAAACAGGAATGATTACCCTGGACAAAGACGGTCTCGAACCCGCGACCTCCTGAATACCAGGAATACAAGATCAGGTAACTATCCAATTGAAGGATATAACAATAAGGGACAATCATACTAACGGGAATTCATACGCACTAAATAATAAAACCACCTCCGACACCTAGTCACCAAACACGCAACTAGCGGCCCGGAGACACACATACATAACGACATCTAGTTACCACTAACAGGAATATATTCGCCCCACGCTTACAACGACACAAAATTTGGGGACACAAACATACAGAGAGGAAGGATCTTTTCCATTACGGGGAGCCAAGACGCGCTGTATACCCAGACATCAGAGAGACGTGTCAACAAACCTACACACATTGTCTTGGCACATACGGCGAGCGGGCCGCCCGACAAGCAAGCAAAGGATTTCCTGCACGGTTGTAACTTAATACCATCGCCAGGTCAGCGATAAGACATACACATAATAATGCGACCTTCACCAGCTGCAAACAACCTACGAGCGCTCTAGCTCCGGCTGTAACACGCACAGTCATTCACGCTGTTTTCAAAGCTGGATAACTCCCAAAATTAGGGTACGAGGGTCGTTCCGAATGGCACAATATACCCACACTAACGTATATTTTCATACGAGTGTCACAAAAATACAATACACGTGCCATGGTACATACAATACAAAAATTGTAATACCAAGGCCTTAGTCCAAGGCGTGAACAAACACATAGAAACACAATACAAACGTGCCAAAAATGGAAAGCTAAACAATGGCATTTTTGGCGCGAAAACACAATCAGAAGCCACACTAGGGACGCACAAATCCCAACAGACAACGCAGACATAAAACACGGAGCATTACACGGGATCGCGTGTCCGAATGCCCAATAAAAGCGGACACCGTGGAAAACAAGAATTGTCGACCGACGAAAGATTACTTACAGACAGTTACACTAATACCATCGCACAAATAGCATCCATACACCATCCCCTACAGAAAAAAACATAGAGTCCCATACAGACACTGTTCCCCATAGAAGGGAGCCAAGAATGGGAATAGGCATTAGACTGTTTAAAATATACATATATAAATGGCATGTTATCACAGAGTACACGCTTTAAACATGTACTAGAGGTGGCAAAGGCATTGCAATAGGACCGTATACAAGCACATAAGCGGTTGAGCCACACAATTATAATAACAGGGAGGTTCTTTAACATACCTACAGGAGCATAGATTCGTGCCAAGGTACTCGCTACAACAGCCTACCCAGGGCATTAGCGACCCCGGCACTACCAATAGGGGCCGTACCGAAAGCGCCAGACTCCTACGGAGACCACAACACACTTTCCTTTGAACCATAGCGCCAAACACCTAAAATACGGGGCACGCCACTCTCACAGACACAAAACAGGTAACGCCACATTTTTATGGCCAGAAATCATGCCAAAATTTCGATTACCCCGAACATGGGCAATAGACTTCTTAGACATGAATTACAGATAATTACACAAGGCATAGGTCTTGCGGAAGAAATGCCTACACAACATCGGTAGCAAAAACAGCACAGATTAACACATTGCCCCCCCCCAGAATGTCAAACAATGTCAACACACGGACATTGGCAAAAGTCACGTTCCGTCAGCCGCCATACGTAACATCAGAGACTTCCCGTATACAAGGGCATGAAAACAAAACACAACAAAACACTGATTGCGAATTCTAGCGCTTTGCAACACTACTGTCGGCAGACACTCCTGTTATAACAGAAGTGACAATGAAATGCGGACATGACCACAAAAACTAACAATAATAATAGCATACAGTTGACACAGGATTCAGCGCTGTTACAATAGGTATAACATTTAGCAATGTACAGATACTATAGGCCGGATTTATCTTAGGGCCACAGGAGCATGTTTACAAGGATGTTAACAAGCCACACGCGCCACCTGACAATCAGCCACGCGACACACGATAAAACTTATCCGATAACAGTCCACCCGCCAGCGTGCTGCAGCGGAACGCAACCACACACACGCAGCTTCGATAATCACAGCTATGGCCTCGTCCTTCCCACACGCGCCCACTAATCAGGGGCGAATACAGACAGATTCCCTGAGGGAACAACCCCCCCCCCCAATAACTACTTCTCTTCCTGTTTTTTCTTTATCTTTAAAAAACCATCATAGGCGATCAGGACATGACCAGTTACACTCACAATCACTTGCTACCTTAACATTATACGTGAGAGACCACATTAGCCCGTGACGTCACAGCGTCACCGCACTTAACCATCCCAAGGAGCGGATAGAAACCCAATAGTGACCAAGTGAGGATGACAGGAGCAGAGATGGATATCGCCATCAGAATGGCCAAAATACTAGCTACGGGATACTATCCTAGCACCCCTCTCCCTACATAACCTGTCACCAACAACACTATTCAACACAAACAAACAGACACATAAAAACAGCTAAACTACATGCCAAAATATACATCGGGGTTGATAGACTTCATGCGTCTACCCAAAGAGCGGATACACTACACCCTGGTTCTAAATGCCTACACCCGAGTATTAGGGGTGAGTCGGAAACAGAATTAAGCATAATACACATCTCTATGTAAATAGATGAGGCCGCGTTTACACTAACAAATATTTTCTTACTAAATAATCCCGCATGCAAGGGACATAGAATTATTATACCTCGGCCCATACTTATCCTCTAATGAGAGCGGATACGCCTCATACCCGTCCTCATGCATGAAATATCCCACCTACATACCAGGGATATTATTATTATTACACATGCATGGAATTTTCAAAATGTTTGCACACCTGGGAAGTACCTACCCCGTCCACTCACTGTAAGTACATCCTAGCAGCATCACCGGTTCCCGGCCACCATTAACATGGAGTCCAACGATGTGCAACCCTCTCCTACCACGCTTTAAGCCCATCCAGCAGATAAAACCCCCGGATCCTAATAACAAGGGACCCAACGCCATAAAAACCTATTAACGCCTCCAAGAAAATTACCAAGGCATTATCGGTGGAAATCCGACATGGCGACTACAGGCCTAAAGTAGTCCATGCACTTAGAAGATTCTACAACCCCAGAACACTTAAAAATTTACATAATTACACAGTAAATTACTTACATATCACACTTATTTTTTTATATAAAAAGGAATCTGATGTCACACTGAATGGTGATGAGACGTAAACAGAAAGGCAGGGACGGGGCAAGACACCAACAGATCCTTACCCAGACCAAAAAGACGGAACTACGTAAGGTTGAAGCATTGATGGCCTGGCGCGGGCAAACGCCAAAACCGGGGATGCGTCTAGCCTACCCCTCGGCAAAGGAAAGTTACACCCACTATGCGCCACGGTCGTCGAAGCCAAGACCTTCAGGGGAGACTTTTTGGCGGACGGGGGGAGAATTAGCCAGCTCCACACCGGACTCAGGAGATGACCCTAGGGACGACCACATTAGGACTAGACTCCTAGTTAGTATGTAAGTTAAGTAGAGCTTCTATGGCGGGAAGTTAGTCTTCTACTCGCAGAAGTGAAGAAGAATCTCAGGATTCAGCGGGACCAATCCTAGATTCGCCAAGTCCTCGTCCCGCGTGACGGGGTGAAGACGACCAAATAAATGATAATCAACAAACAATGAACAATATACATGAAATATGAATAATATGGAATGAATGCGATCATTCGGTTCCGTGCCCACATAAATGGACGACACCGAGTCGCCAGAGCTTAAATGGTCACGCGCCGGGCGGCCAGAGATATTAAATAGGTATGCAGCGGGCTGCCAAGAGGGGTTCTCGTGGGCAAACCCAGCAATGATAAATATATCAGCAAATCACCAATGAAGAATGATGGCAACATAGGCAAATACAACGGCGATGAACAGGATACCCGGCGAGGCGTTTGCTCTTCAGCAGCGCAGTCGCCCGGGACTTTATTAATTACTATTTATTAATTATTAATGTAATGTCGACAATTAGTTATTAAGGGGAGAACCCCACGAAATACATGGATGACATTGTGCAAGGGAGGTCACTAGGTAGGGGTAACTCCTCCTAGGCGCAAGGTAATTCCAAACTACTATACGTACGGGTCCAATGGAGGAGCCGTGTTGAGCACGAAACGTAGTGCCCAAACCACAATCTGCATGCGTAGTCACTCGGATTACCGACACCACACTGCAAATTGGGCGAAGGTCCCTGGGTACTATATGCATGCTCGCGTATTTCGACAGTCAAAGGCGCAGGTAAGCCCTAGTAGGCACCCGTAATCCCAATACCCCCCTACACATTGCACGCCATCAAAATTCTAGTAGGTAAGGTACTTGCATTTGGAACGCAACTTAGATGTAAGCAAATTCAATAAGCGCTGTTGCTAAATAATAGCACAGCACATTTCGGCATTAGATTAAGGTCCACTCGGCATGTACATACAGCATATTCTTACATTTAAGTACTAATTAACATAACTTAAGGCATTTTTTTTAAATTAAGATAAAGCCGTTCGGCACCTGGTAACCAAAAATCAGTTGCCAGGGTAAGCCCGACAATATATTAACATAAATTACACTAAGATATAACCGCTCGGCACCTGGTGACTGGAAATTCGTCACCAGGGTAAGCCCGACAACATATTAATATAAATAGGATTAAGATAAAGCCGTTCGGCACCTGGTGACCAAAATCCGTTACCAGGGTAAGCCCGACAACATATTAATATAAATAGGATTAAGATAAAGCCGTTCGGCACCTGGTGACCAAAATCCGTTACCAGGGTAAGCCCGACAACACTAGGCTAAGATAGGTTAACATAAGCTAACCTAGAAGTAAGTTAGACTTCAGTGGCGCCACACTTAGTTTTATAAATTAAGCGCTGCCAAGAAAATGTCATATATAATGTATTGTAATGTATTGTCATGTATTGCTAACAACTAATCCACTTTCCCAAACACAGGAAAACCAGGGAGCAACGCGTCCACAGATATACACAACAGAAAAAGAGTTGCCATTAATACATTTTTATTACGGATAACAAGGAGCATGAGCATGTCTATTGTAAATATATTTCCCACACCAAATTACACATACCCTTATCTCTGTCACACAAACACACTGCTCCTCATCATCCTTCAGTCGCGCCAATAAGGTGACGGCGCCGCGATCAGCGACGTAAGGTGACGTGGGGCACCGAGCGACGCTGACGCAAACACACGTAGGGATACGCTTCAATAATAAGCAATATACGGTCGCCAGGGGCGGTGCAGAGGTTGTGAGCACCCACCCTCGCTGCCAAGGTGAATTTTTCCACCCACGGGGAAAATTTGCGAAAGGTAAGGTTAACGGCATGACCACTAACCCACAGCCATAGGTGAGAGGTACCTACAGCTCAGCGAATAGCAAAGTGAAGGGAGAATGAGTGGACAGACGAGAGCGCTACAGAAGGCCTAGAGGATGAGGCAAGGTACCAGGCTCATGAGCAAAGCGATCTAGTAATAAGATTATTATTTTATGTTATATCATGCTTGTAAAACAAAATGTAAATGCAAATCGTACACAAATATACTAATGCTCAAGTGTACACCTACGCACATAAACTTGCAATATGTCACGCCATTCAACACTGCCATAATGTCAACACTGAATACACTGTTTTGTTTTTTCCTTTCTACTCTACTAACGCCCAAATTTGTGAAGGTGTCCCGTTTCATCCCAAGAACAATAAACCATTATGATATATCCCTTTAACTTATACCCTGGGACACCTGTTTTTTCTATTCTCTTCCATCTTTTAAACTATACACTGCAGGGAGCATTTTTTCTCCATACAGCGCTGGACGGCACAACCATCTGCCCAGCCATGGTTTTTTTTCCTCCCTGGATAATAACAACATATATATATAACGTCAAGACCATGCATTTTTTTCTTTTATTATTACTATGTCAACTTTCAAAAATGAACTATGCCAAATTTACTATGTATAACATGTATAACCCAAAACCTACCCCTCTGAGCACACGCTGAACTCACATCAACACAACATCGACACACCTACACCAACACGAAAGAAAAGAAGAAGAAGTACAAGGAGCAATCAAGACCAAACCATCACATCGACGCGCCCACTCTACTTCCAGTTCGCGGGGACGTGAACTAATCGATGAGGGGTCTTGTACAGGCCCGGGGGGCAGTACCACCTGGGAGCCACCCCCATCTTTTACCAAAACCATCCCAACTGGCAACACCATAAGACCAGAACATTATCTATACACAGCAAGAGGCGGCCACCCAGCTCGGGAGGTTAGCCAAATACTTGCAACACATACATAAACATCTACATCAACAACTAACTGGGGCAGCTACAGTGACGTAATGCTGACCATGCAGCACCTAAAAGTATAAGAAGTGGAGTCCTAACTGGAGCCATTATCTGTTATACAGTGTGCGTCGCCAGCGGCCCTAGCCGACGTCTGTTCCAGTTTCATCATCAGGTGAGAGTCAGCAGTGCTCAGAATCCTTTATTTTGTGAACACCTACCCCTAATTTGTACACACCAATTGTATACTTGTCTACATTCCCCCAAGAGGGACTTACCAATTCACATCTACTGACCAAATAAACACAAGGTCAGTAAACTACACTTGCATTTACTAATTACACTCCTCTTCACGTCCTAATACCCCGCCTGACCTTCGTCACGATTGTCCGTGACCGTAGTAGCCAGTAATTGCTTGGTCAGACTCCATTGTGCTTCCCGCACGCGACTCGACTGCTAGCATCGAGCCGCTGACATAGCACGTTTACTGTTCCGCCCAGCTGGCAGGCCAGTATAGTAGCCTGTATTAGAGGTCCATCCCCTAACAAACACTCACATCTTTGCAGGAACATCCCCTGGAGATCAAACACTAAACAACACACTACACTAGTAAGCTCTCCCAGCTACGGGAAGCTGCTCTCATTTAGGAACAATCTTCCAAATTAGTACAGTTACACAAAGCGTGTTTTATCCCAAACTACCCCCCAACCAAGGGATTAAAACAGTATAGAGGGAATTTCGAGGAGAATCATCTGCCAATTACAATCTGATCGGGTGGTAGATGCTACCAGAGGTTCCTTGTGAGCATATGAAGAAGGTACGTGATGTTAAATTTAAAACTCCTAAATGGTCATTTTAGATCAATCTATTAGGGAAGTGGTTTACTTAGTCGATGTTGCCTTGTTTACTATTTGTTGTTTGTTTATTTGTGTTAAGTTGGCTGTATGGTAAACAACAGTCTAATAGCTATTCAGTAAGTAAATAATGTAAAACTTCGTACATCATAGGCCTACCTGAATATTACGGACTCGCGGTCTTCGTGAACAGGGTTCACTGTGGAGTGGAGAGTAATGACATTCAAAATAAACTCAAGGTCATGAAAATAAAATTTAAAAAAATAACAATTTGAAGAATCACAGTATAAAGAGTGAAACTTGCAAAAGGGTCGTAGTACCATAAACGAGAAAATATAACTTTCCAATGGATTCTGGACCCATGTGCCAGTAGCACTGACAGGGTTGAAGTACTGAATACATTTTGACAATTTTTCTGGATGTGAACATATTTATTTATGTTTCCCTCAAAATTTTGTCTAGTGGCACTTCGGCCTTTACACACATTAGACTATTATTTATTAGAATTGATCACGTCTGTGATGAAGGACATTATTTTACGCAACGTTTAAGTATTTCTTTCAGAACTGCTATCTCCGAAGTTATTGACGACCGACATCACGTTCCCAATGAGGGCCTCCATGACCGCCATGATGACCGTGTCCACCATGTCCGCCATGTCCTTGATGCCAACTAGCTGGCCCGTAATGATCATGTCCATCTTCTTCTGTAGACCAGTAATCTCCATCTTCATCACTTCCATCCTCTTCACTCCCGTGATGGTACATGTCATGAGTCTCCGATTCGTGCCCATCTCCATAGCTAGAGCCGATGATAACTGACAGCTGGTCTCCATGGCCACCTCCCACTAAAGGTCTCCTGCCTGGAAGGTTGTTGTATATTCCATCAACGGGACGTGATAGACTACCAAGGGTAGGTCCCAACTGGTTGCCGTGGCCGCCATCTCTACTACCGGGAAGAGGGATGTTGATCACAGAGACCGGGCGCTTAGCACCTGTTGATACACTTCCTCCACTGCTACCTGGCAGGTAGTCCTCGTATTTCTCGGGTATGTGAGCCCAAGCCGTGACCACCAGCAGCAGCATCTAAGAAACAAGACACAGATATACTCTTAATCTTAATCAGCAATGGTTCCAAGGCAGAGTTGGCGTGTAATGCGTTACCAGTAGCAATTACTATTTACCGTAACGGGAGGGTAATGACGTCACTTTTATGAGTAAGGAAGTAACGAAAATGCTCGTTTCTTGTTTCAAAATGGAGGCAATAGCGGGTGGGAATGGAACCAACAACTTTCCATTATTGATTTGAAAGGTTCGAGTATCTGTGCCTATATGTTCCCCTTACGTACGCCCGCTCTGGTGCCATAATAGTACATTATGCAACGAGCCTATAATGGCAATAATTAAGACACGAGTATGTTTATAAAACGAGCGTATGCGAGTTTTATAATTTTCATACGAGTGACTTAATTACCATTATAGGCGAGTTGCATACGACTGTTTATGTTTGACGATAATTATTATAACTATGTTATGTTCAAACATAAATATTCATAAATATCTGCCCAGATTTCGCCAGTTTTATGGACTGAACATAGCGCATGAGACGCATGGAATGCCTTGTATTTGACCATGGCATCCTCGATTTCCCTACTATGACAGTAGGCCAGGCAGTGAAATTTACATTAGAAGGCCGTGGAACTCAGCGCATCTAATTATCTATTTGGTCAAACAACTGTTTCTTGAGCTCTGATTGGTGGGAGCAACTGTTTCATAATGAAAAATAGTGTTATAATGAACCTCATTATAGTACAGTTCTCTGACATATAATAGTCAGGGTCGAACATAAATGTTCCAAATGCTTTTTGAGCCGCAATAGTTCTGACATGTCTCTGTGTAGGTCATATACTTGGAGGCCTGCGGATAGAAAGCTTCCCACGATCTTCCTTAATGCATATATGGCCTCTGCAAAGATTTATTAGCGGTAGATGACCTTGTAGTTGCACCCCTTAAAACAACAATAACTAACTAACTAGACTTATTATTTATTTATTTATTTATTTATTTATTTATTTATTTATTTATTTATTTATTTATTTATTTATTTATTTATTTATTTATTTATTTATTTATTTATTTATTTATTTATTTATTTATTTATTTATTTATTTATTTATTTATTTATTTATTTATTTATTTATTTATTTATTTTGCCAAAAGAACACCCCTTTTATGGCAAAAATATTGTTATGTTAATTTTAATTTTTAAATTTCTTCTATTATTGTAATTTTATTTTTATGATTTTTATTATTTCTATGTTTAGAGTATCTTTGATTTTTACACTTTAATTGTTAATGTATTCAGTTTTTTAAAATTTTATCCAACACATTAGGTCAAGTACACACGTATATAATATTTGATTTTTAGAAACACTAGCACTTCGGCGTGATAATTCTCCGAAATATGGCTGAAAGATTCAAGCATCAGCATATTTGAAAGCATATATTGTCCTAATGTTTGTTGGATAACACAGAGACCAGTGCTTGATTTTTAAAAATACATGTTCCGGTACTGTGGACTACCGGATGGTGGTAGGAGGGGGGTGGGGGCTATATGTACTATTGAAATATAGAGTTCTAAATAAGATATTTTTACGCTTTTCTGAACACCTTTAAAAATGAATTACTGGACAAAATAGCAATCTTAATATTATATTTTAATTTTAAATTAAATTGAGACTTCTGTAGCAACATTTTTCTTACCATATCCGTTGGCCTGTATTCAATTTTAATGTAAGCCAACTAGGCTACCATTCAAACAATGTGCATTATTTCAATTTAATTTTTTACGTAATTTAAAAAATTAACTACATTCGGTTAGAAACTACACACAAGTTAACCAACAATCGTTTATTTTTGTTTTATAATTTTGTCTTGACAGTTTTCAGAAACAATTATTTATTATAAAAGGTACTGTACTCAAACATGTTTTACCTCACAGTTTATAAAATTGTCCAAAGTCCAGAAATGTTTTCGTTGTATGTGCCTCCTTGCTGTTAGTATCCAGACGGAGTGCAGTCCCCACGTACTTTGAAGGGTCAAAACGAGTGAGTGTTGGGCCATTCGGCTTCAGGAAAAGTAGTGAGGAGGCAGTTTGTGTTAACAAAGACGCAAAGAGGTTTCGGTACGGCGTACCGGTGCGTACCGTCACAAATCTAGCCCTGACAGAGACCAATATCCCATAAAAGGTTAAAGAAAATGGATACCGTAACGTGTAATGATATTTTATCACTAGCGTCGATAAATACCTTGAGGGTCATAACATCGAGCTCATCTGCCCCTATACGAGATAAGGGTCCATATCTAACTCACGGGTAAAAAGGGAAAAGAAAAAGAAGCAGCTCAGTAATCCCTCGAGGTTGCGAACATCCAAGCATACAAGCCCTAATCCCTTGTAGATAATCACGATCCAAGGTGTACCATGCATGGCGGGGCTACAAGAACGATGGCCATTCAGGGTCAGTTAAAATAGGCAGGGTATACCATGAGAAAAGTAGAGGTCTAATCTCTCGAAAATCGAGTGTATCAGAAAGGAAAAACATGGTCCAATTAAGGCTGTAAATGCATGAAACCTTAGGTCCTTATAATCTAATACCTAATATTCTAATAAGAGTTGACCAACGTTAAAAATCGCTCAGTATGCCTTCCTTCTGAGGGGAAGTAAAGCCGGCGCTCCCACGTCATAGATTTATGGCATGAAAAAGAACCTTCCACTAACTACACTTGTGGAATCTAAAATGTGAAGGCTAGTTTTATAACGCTATATTATTTCCAACGTTCGCCGCTAGGTACTGACTGCGATGGCATTTAGTAGCCACGTCCGCAGCTAGGTGTCGTGGACGGCAGCATTTGGTAGCAAAAATAGGAACTACTTGAAAAAAATAATCGTCTGCAGTCCTTCTACCTGAATTACAGATAACACACACTAATACAGCCATCACAATTAACACCGGTTATCAGACAAATTCTACACACATCCAATGTACACGGGGCTACATGGCAACGTTGTCACAGCCCCTAAACTAAGGAACCAACCAAGCCTCTCAGATGAAACAACAATGAATTATACGAGAATTAAAGATACCTCTTACAACCAGCATTTTAACTTGACTGGTTACTGATCCCAAACAAGTAATGTAATCTATGCTGCTATCCAGTAATTCTTCAAAAATACAAATCTCTATATTCTATGAAATCTAGACTACATAAAAAAAACATTATTCGACCAAGTTGATGTTTTCCTGTCAATTACGTATCTGAGAGTTAGAGCAATACATGTACATATATGCGCTTTTTAATCCTTTGGCCTATTTGATTCTTCAGTATGTGACCAATATCATCAGCAAATCTCAGAGTTGAAATTATTTCTTCTTGAATCTTTACTCCTACTTTGAATTTTTCTCCTAGTTCCTGGTCATTGTAGATCATTTTATTAGGGAAGTTTCTTATCTGGTCGATGTTGCTTAGTTTACTATTTGTTGTTTATTTTTGTGTTAAGTTGGCTGTACGGTAAACAACAGTCTAAAAGCCATTCAGTAGGTAAATGTAAATCTTCATACATCATAGGCTTACCTGAATATGACGGACTTGCGGTCTTCGTCAACAGGGTTCACTGAGAGTATTGAAATTAAAAATAAACTCAAGGTCATGAAAACAGAATTTTAAAATAATAATGACAATAATCACAGTATAAAGAGTGAAACTTGCAAAACGGTCGTACATTATGCAGCCTATAATGGCAATAATTAAGACACGATTATGTTTATAAAACGAGCCTATGCGAGTTTTATAATTTCCATACGAGTGTCTTAATTACCATTATAGGCGAGTGCATACGACTGTTTATGTTCGACGAAAATTATTATAACTATTTTATGTTCGAACATAAATATTCATAAATATCTGTTGAGATTTCGCCAGTTTTATTTACCGAACAGAGCGCATGGGACGCAGACAATGCCTTGTATTTGACCATGGCCTCCTCGATTACCCTACTATGACACGAGGCCACGCAATGAAATTTAAATTAGAAGGCCTTGGAACTCAGCGCAGGTGCGATGCCATCCTTATCTAATTGGTCAAACAACTGTTTCCTGAGCTCTGATTGGTGGGAGAAACTGTTTCATTATGAAAAATACTGTTATAATGAGCCTCTTTATAGTACATTTTTCTGACATATAATAGTCAGGATTGAACATAGCGAGAAAATATAACTTTTCAATGGATTCTGGACCCATGTGCCAATGCGAAGTTGCACTAACAGGGTTGAAGTACTAAATATATTTTAACAATTTTTCTGAATTGTGAACAGATTTATTTATGTTTCCCTCAAAATTTTGTCCAGTGACACTTCGGCATTTACAGTACACACATTATTATTAATAGAATTGATCAAGTCTGTGATGAAGGAGATTATTTTTTTTGCTCATCGTTTAAGTATTACTTTCAGAACTGCGATCTCCGAAGTTATTGACGATGTGACGTTCCCAATGATGGATTTGTCCACCTGGCCCGTTCGAAGTACGTCCTCCAACTTCCTCTCTGCCTTCATCACTTCCATCCTTTGCAAACCCGTGGTTCTTTTCATCAACCTTCTATTCTTTCTCATCTCGCTGTTTATTTCCAGACCTTCTTCTACCTTGTCCTTGTTCATTTCCTATAAATCCGGGATCACTAGTGCCGATGATAACTGACAGCTGGTCTCCATGGCCACCTCCCACTAAAGGTCTCTTGTCTGGAAGGTTGTTGTATATTCCATCAACGGGACGTGATAGACTACCAAGGGTAGGTCCCAACTGGTTCCCGTGGCCGCCATCTCTACTACCGGGAAGAGGGATGTTGATCACAGAGACCGGGCGCTTAGCACCTGTTGATACACTTCCTCCACTGCTCCCTGGCAGGTAGTCCTCGTATTTCTCGGGTATGTGAGCCCATGCCGTGACCACCAACAGCAGCACCTAAGAAACAAGACACAGATATATTCTTAATCTTAAGGTTGTGGTGAATTTCTCCCCCCTCATTTTCCTAATTTTTTATTTTTTATTTTTATTTTTTATTGTGGATTCTCACAATATTGGATTATCACAGGAACCTTGTTTGGAACAAAAATGTTAATTTATTTCCGAGATATGAGCTTTTGAAGTTCGTCAACTTTGGCTAATACCTACCAATTACTGTTGCAGTCATTTCTTTCACAGTCATTTCCCACTACTTCCCTTCTTAACCTAATAAGTTATCTCAGAGAGTACAGCACCGATCTCCCTGAAATATTCTTAGTATCTTTATAATTGCAAGTACATTAATCTGACCTAGAATAACAGCTCCAGTATTATGTAAAGTGAGGGAAAATGATTTGCTTATAAAGTGTAAGTAGGCCAGTTCTTTTAAAGACTTTTCAAAGAAAATTTTTCAAACAGTGTGTTTGAAGAACTAGAACCAAGATTCTTGGTTGGATTCCAAGCGATGAATTCTCTTTTAAGTGTATTGTACCCAATGGGACGGATGCTGACTGGCATCGAACTCGGGACTCTCAGGAGAAAGAACCATAGCCATGATTTTCCCGAGAACCGAACCATTGATCTCTGAGGGGGAACAGCAACATAGAACCCGAGAGACAGTGGAAATAAAAAGTACTGAGATAATTGAAGCTTAATTCCATGTCTGAAACAGGAATTAGAAGCAATGCTAATACAGAATATTGTATAAACTGTGAGCCAGTATACAAAAATCTTGCGCAGATTCTGAAACTTGGAACGACTTGACAGGTGACATATCGCTCTGGAAAGTGGGAGGAGCAGACTGTCTCCAGTGAACTATTTTCAAGTGTCACAGGGGGAGAATGACAGTTATAAATGACCCTAAAAATCCCCGGAGGACAAGGAAGAGAAGATGGAAGGGGATGAGTGCCAAGAGAAATTAATTAATTGCTGACAAACGAAGCATTCAAATGGGATGAGACTAACACCAAGATGCTTGTAATCAAAGAAAGGTAATTTAGGGATGTTGAGACACCTAAATTGAAGCCCAGATAAGATTGTAGGGAAAATCACTCACTGAGTGCGGAAGAACAGCAAATAGCGGAAAGACAAAGGGAAAGAACCGGAGGGTAGCGTCAGGAAGCCGTGGAGAAAAACAATTAATATTAATTAATTGAGCGAGCGGATCGCCTGCACGCAAGTAGATCTGAAACCTCCGTGAAAATACGATCAGGAATTACGCATTACCTCGTCGGTAAATGCGGTGTGTGAGTATAGAGTCGCTCCTGTAGTGAAAAGTGTTTTAACAGGATCCTTTATATGGTCGGAGGAGCTTGGAAGAGTCAGTTTGTTGAAAGTCTCGTGAGGGAGACATGCTGTTCGTTGGAGTAGAATAGTGCGCGCAGTACGCAAGTTTGTCAAAATCAGGATCGAACAGATAAACAATGAAAGGTGCATTATGCAGCCTATTAAATGTATTACTACATTAGAATTATGAACAGTCTACAACATGCATATAATCAGTTATTATACGCGAACGTCATTCAGTACAGTGTAGGAAAATCGCAGTAAGTTGTGATAGACAATGGACTTATCCGCAGGGATAATAATGATCTTTAGAGTATTGTGCAGTAAACTAGCAAAGTATACAATGGATCATGGGAGCAAGAAAGGAATCACAGGTATTTGTGATAAAATGCTTAGAGAGCAGACACTAGAAGGGAGAAGATAGGAACACAGTAGAAGACGGGAGATGTACACATCTACTCGAGATAGATTTTCGATGGAGACAAGCAGATGTCAGGGTATTGCAGCAACGCAAATCTGAAATCACGCAGTAGAGAAAAGCCCAATAAGGCATCGTGTGTAAAAATCCAGTGTATAAAGTTTGTGTTAAAGTTTTATAATATAATATGTTTTAAGTGTGTGATAAAAATGTGGTATAATTTAAAGTGTGAAATGTATCCATTCCGAGTTATAACCAGTGCTTTTAAACCACAAAAAGTTTTAATTGTAATGGAAATGGCAGTGTGTTAGAGCCATTATGGTGGGTAAGCTGCTGTACTATTGGATTAATCCAGCCCGCAAGAAAATGTGAGTACCATCCAAAATGTTAATATGATTTTATAGCTCACCATACAACATATCATTCCATTAAATACTATAAGAATTTGCAATAAATATTGTACGAGTTCACATTCCTCGTATTGCCGTAAATAACTTGAATTGAGAATGATAAACTTACAACAAGTAATGCGTAAGATGATATGTCAATATAACTATAACGTTAAATGATGATGATAATAATAATCAAAGGTCAAAGTTGAAATAAAAACGTAAAATCGGCATGTTGATGCCTTAGAAACGTGTAAATTGTATCATGTCCGATAAAAGAATTCAGTGTTATTGTATGTGGAAGAGTGAGAGATATATATTAGAGAGTGTAAAGAGAGTTTACAGTATAATTGATATGCTAATAATAATAATTGCTATATTGCTAAGCATGAAAGCCAATAATAATGCAGATAATGTAATTGCCCGTAAAATAATACCTTTAATAAGAGCTAGTGTAGAGCCATGGTATAATAATTATTAAAGCAGGGAAGTAGAGGAGTGCATTATGAATCGGATCATCTAATAGAAATGTTGTTGTAGCCGCAGTAAGCTCGCAAATGTAACGTAGAATCCAGTGATTTACGTAAATAATCGCAGGGACCATCCAATTAGCTTGCGCGTCGAAGAATATAGTGAGCCAATCTACGAATCTACAATGTATTTTGTACAGCCTAAGAGCGTACTGTACCCTTATATCTGGATGATCCACCAATATCCTCCGGCTGGAAATAATCTGGTATTGTAGCATCTTGACGCCCCGGCTAAAAACGACATGGTGCCACTTGGCGAAAACACTCAGAATAAGGGACAGGTATTTTCTCAAACGGAATGTGCTGCAGTATCTAACTACAGAACAGTAGGGTCATCTAACTACTTAGGATAAAGAAAAATAACTCTATAAAAATCTCGGTCGTAAGGATACGGATTAAGTCCCTCGGGAACTCCTACCCTACTGCACATTCCTCTACCATCTAACTACAAGTATAATGCCAGTTTCCTATAAAACAATCAGGAAATCGTCAACAATAATCCGTCTATTTATTAAAAAAGACAATACACATCTAGTGTCACCGAGCTTTGATTAAATGCTCTCGAAAATAAACCATGAATTAGAATATGAATGACTAAGTGTCATTACTCCATATACAAGTACAAATTGTTTCGCTAAGAAACCGTAAAAAATGTTACGTGTAAGCTTAAATAAGATTCTATACAGCGAACAACTTCTGTGCCCTAGGTGACGGGAGTTTATAACAAGAAAAATGTTATAAGTAAAAAATTTAGATAATCCCAAAAATAAATGACGTTACCCATGACGTAGATCTCCGTCATTACAAATACTAATCATTACTCTATACAATTCATCTCCCGCACCCAAATATTAATATTTCTTCCTCTAAGAAGCGCAAAATCTCTACAAAAAGTTTTACGGTTTAAATTTAAAATATAAAACACTCCTAAATCTATTTACGAATTTATCTGAAATACGTTTAATATAACATTCTATACAATGAAAATAATCACGTCGTAGTTTGTCAATTACTTACTTAGAAATAAAATATTTACAACACGTTCGTTACTTTCTCCCGACAATACAACATGTAATTGTCCTTCCACATTACTTCTAAATCTCAACGGGCTTCAGAAAAATATTACTTCACTCTACTTAGTCTTGTTCGTGTTTTACGTTAACATCTGGGATTCCATAATCCAGACAATTAAGTAGAGACTAGTTCAAAAACCTCCTACAACTTATCTGTTCATGTAATAAAAATACACATTTCCACTCGTTGAATAATTACCATAAATGACAAACATTAGGATAAGAACCATTTAATAAATCTCAGTTTACTCTCAGCTTCAACAAAGATCCATTAAACCCTATAATTTCTATCAGATTTAACTTCATCCAGGATTCGCTGTCCTGTGAATTTCAAGGAGTTTCAACTCTATTGAGACTATTTCAATAACATCCACAATTAATAAACTTCCGTAACAATTCTCTTATAACTTCTTACTTTCATGAAATACATGCGTCTGTCCCTACAGGCATTTCCGCAAGAATAGATCAATGGCTACACACTGGCTCATTGTCTCGCAACAAATACCTCCGTCTACAACGGGAATAATAAATCTCATCCATCGAGATACTTCGCAAACTTCCATAACATTTCTTTCTCTACACTTTCCAATAATAAACTCTTCTTTCAGTCATCACAATCTTAATGAGCATATAATAAAAAATACTGGTTCTCTCCCTGCCTCAATTTAATAGGTAATGCGATAAAATGATAATCTTTAAATAAAATCTTATTTCTTTACTTCACTCACATTTCTCATAATTCTTTCAACAAACTGTAACATTTCTTCCATTTCATCATTACGTTATTTCTTACTTCAAAATATGCTCTCGTTCGCATCTGTTAATTCAATATTATAATGCTTCACAAATTCTTTCTTTACTGTCTATTCAACAAATTCTAACACTTTCAAAAAATACATTACTTACAAACTTTCTTCACTAAATTCGTTTCATTATTTCTCAGTTCGTGACTTTCTCTAGATCTCTACAATAGATATTTCGAAATTACATTCTTTGACATATAATTCCTTTCACATACTTGGAAAACATTTCCACTATTACATTTATTAATAAAACATAAATATTGTTCGATTTAATACACGTTTGAACTTTACAATAACAATTCTGAACAAACTATAAAATCCTGAGCTAAAGTATAAAATCTGAATTAAACTATAAAATCTCCCTTCAAATTTCGAATATCGCAAAAATTGAAAAATCAAAATGAAAAATCCCTAAAATTCCGAAGTCGTCGAAAAATACTATCAAACATCCGCATGATGTTTTTACAAATATAACATTGAAAACTGCAATAAACTAATAAACAATATAGAAAAATGGCATTCAACAATAGTTGTCGGATATTCAAGATCTACAATTCTACATAGTGGGATATTTAGCGTTGGTCCTTGGTCTACCTTGTGCTGGGTTAGAGTTGACATGAAGTGGACTCCCTTTGGTTACCCATTAGAAACGGCATGTTTCTAGCGGCTTAAGACTGCGTGTTGGTCAGCATTCTTGTCTAAATCTCCCTCCGAATATATCGTGCGGTCAGGTACTGGGATTCGAACTCGATCAACATCGTGCTGCCTACTCCTTCCGCCGATGACTCTTCTGATTGAGATGGGATAGCCCTTTCTCTCTTCGGCACCGGGTAATTCCCTGGTCGCCCTCGTACATGAATAACTTGCAGTCTTCTTCCCCCATAGTTCCCTGTAGATCGTCATTTGAGATGGTAAAATGACTGATGATTGTAGACTTTCTATTACGGGAGAGATGAGATGTTAATCTCCCCCGAGATGTTGATGTTAAGTCCTTTCGGATGTTCTTTATGCCATCATAGCGTTGTTCCCATAATTGTTTAAGCGTTCATCACGACGCCTGTAAAATCTTCATGAAATTCCTCCCTCAACTTTTGAATTTTTATCATCTTGAAGCTGTAGCTTTGTCGTATAAATTTAATATTGTTTCCTCGCTGAATATCTATGTTAATATTACATGCACATTACTGAGTGCCTTCGATGAATAATTCTATCTCTTTCGTTCAACTTGGAGACTAGTTCGTTGTAACGTCCTTCTACTTCGAAGTCGTGGTAGATAAGAGCCTCGCTTCCTCTCGTCTTTTCACCGCGTCTCTTTTCCAAAAACCGCGTCCTTTTCAATCCATGGCTCTGATTGGTTGCTTATATTAATTGATCAAACTCTTCATTAATAACTTAAGAACTCGGCTGTAATTATATTCAATCGTTCTTAATTATCATTTAACACTCTTCATGATGGTTTAATGCAATAACGTTGTCATAGTAATTATATGTGTTAATTACTCCGTTGGTGTTAATTTTAATAGGCGGCTTCCCATTGGTCATGGTCGCGTGTCGGCCTCGCGTCGGCTCCCCTCTTCTTTCTCTTGCCAAACGCTTAGTTCCTCTCCCCATTCTTTTTCACTCGGGCGTCCTCGTGACTGCTCGGGTTCTTAGTCATCCTAGCGAAGCTTCTTCCGAGTCCCCTTGCGACTACTAATTTGCTATTGGCCGGCCGAATTAACTCAGTTAATTCACTCTCTAACCAAACCAGTTTTGTGTTCGCTTCCAGCATCGATAAATTTTAACATGGGCTAATTTAGAAAACTTTCCACTACTTGTATAATTTTCTGTCTCGTCTCCCCAAACGCGTACAGTACCTATGGATAGCAACAGCGTTGGGGCAGGTATGGCACTTGTAACCCACTGTCAGCATCTTCGAAGCTGCAATGGGATTAACTATGACACCCAGTGTAAGCTAATTAAATAATTGATCTGCCCGTGGTGGTGAGACAATTCGTCGTGGAGGAATCATGGTGATTCCCTACCATATTCGTACTCGTGCAGCGGGAAAACAATGAGAAACCCGACTGACACCCATTTAAGGGCCACAGATTACATCTTTAGGACGGCAAAGCTAATGGAAATCCATTCCTTGCTAAGAATATTAATTGAGAGCCATATTGAGCCAATTAAAGACCCTAAATGTAGGAGTTAAATAATTAGATCGATTCCATTCATTAAATGACACATCCAAACCCTCACCTCTATGGAAGGAGGGCAACCTTCATGGCTTTGTTTACAAAAGTTTAAAGTCTGTCAGTGAGACCAGACGTTGTAGTGAGAGAAGCAGCCATTTTGAAAGAGGGTGGAGCTGAGCGAACCTATTGTTCACGCATCAGGGGTGCTAGGCTGACCGCCGACCCTTTAAATTACTACTGGAACACTGAAATCTCTAATCTCATCTCTTGAAATAATTAAATAATGGTTGATATTATGGTATAAAATTAATTACACGCATCATATCCGTGCGGATATGTTGTTGGATCGTAAAAATCGGATAATATTTGGCCAAGTTAGTGTCTTGTGACATTTTAACTGCGCTAAATAATGAGATACGCTTTTAAGGAGTAATTACCCAGTTAAAGCTAATTTACTCAGACGGGTAGCAGTAATGCAAGGAATGGCACATTTGTAACGTTAGTAACGACTCGATTAGACCTAAAAGATTGTTGTATGGTGATGCTAAGTCATTAATTATTTGTGTTATGGAGAGAGAGGTTACTCATAAATGCGTTTGAAACACATGGGAAAGAAAACGACTGTTCACACAAACAACGCAAGATTAAGCAAAGAAATGTAACGAGATTAATATTGTAGAAACATAAGTAAAGTTAAATGTTCCGATTCAGAACGGACAGTATAGTCGGATCAGTAATGATTGCATTTAAAGATTATTCAGTGATAACTTGTGTATTTAGTAATTTGTTATGTTGTGATATGCTAATGAACATTCGTCAATGTCAAAAGTATACATTTTAGGAAGTGTAGGGTAGATTTGGGTGCGGAAGAGCGCCACACATAATAAAGACTCACAGTAGAGATGTTGCAGCATGCCTGAGGATGTCAGTGCATTAATATTGATCGGATATTGATCTGCAAGTGCAGATGAATCAAATTAGGTTTTATGTGATTATGTTTAATTATCATCTGTGCACCCCTATTTATTTGTGTTGTGGGAAGTAAATGTACATTATTTGTGTTTTTGTTGTATTTTGCCATGATTTTAGTATCATTAAATTCAGTATTCAGGAATCTGTTGTGTTTCCATGTAGAGTAGTCACCTGGTAGACTCAAATCCTGAGCATGTGGTCGTACAGTGGATTGGACGTACCATACCTCGAAAGACCGTGAGCAAGCTGGGATACGAATACGAGCTCCACATAATGTTACAAGGGTACAGTATTTAGTTTCAAATCCTCAACATTAATAGTTAAGTAATTAGTGTACCTTTTGCTTAATGTTTTCTTTTAATTCATTAATTGTAAGGTTGGTAACAGTGAAGGATATTGCTTTCTCAGTAACAACTACTTTGTCTTATAAAGGGAGTATCAACATGTTGAAGAACTTTCATAACAATTGATCCATAATTTTGGCTGGTGTGAGCATATTAAGAAATTGAAGTGTCTTCTTCAAATATTCAGATAACGCCACTTTAACTAGCAATAGTTCCAAGGTAGGGTTGGCGAGTAACAATATCATATTTCCTGTCGACCTTCCTTGGTCATTTCTTGTTCTCTTTCGACCCCGATTGTATTAGGGTATCTGAGGCCTAGGGAGTATTTCCCTTTTCCGCCTTAATTGGCCCTTGTCTCATCTTTCCTGATCCCTCCTTCTTTAAAGGGTCAGACCTCTTGTTTCTCATTTCAAGATATCTCCTGCCAACTGCCTAAGGCCTTTAAGGAGGCAGGGTGTATGTAACCCCACCTGTTATGGTGCTACACCCTCAAGGACTCAGGGCTGGTGAGTTCGGGAGTTGGCAACCCACAGGGATTCCTGAGCTGGGTCCAGTTTTCCCCTTTTGGGGCGGACCCTCTCCTCTTTCCTTTTCCTGTCTACCTTTCATGGCTCTATTTCCTTCCAGGTCCCTTAAACCTCATCTTCGAGAGTTGAGGGCATTTCTAATCACTGACTTTTATTTCCCTTATCCTTTTTTTCTGTCCTCATCTTCTTCTAGTAAGTAGGCCTAAGTTAGTTGTAAGTTCCATGTTATCTTTCATTTTGGCGGCTTCGCTGGCGTAGTTGGTAGCATGCTATGCCCAAGGTCACGGATTCAAACCCGGCCGAAGTTGTCGGATTTTTTAAGAGCGTTAAAAATCCGTCAGTATGCCTTTCTTCGGAGGGGAAGTAAAGCCGGCGGTCACATGTCATAGATGTATGGCATGAAAGAGAACCTTCCCCTAACTACACTTGTGTGAAGCCAAAATTTGCAGGTTAGAATTGATAACGCTCTAATAGTTCCAACGTTCGCCGCCAGGTGGTGACTGCGATGCCATCTACTAGCCAAGTCCGCAAGCTAGTTGTTGTGGACGGTAGCATTTGGTAGCAAAAGTAGGAACTACTTGAAAATTCTTGTCTGCAGTCCTTACTTGTATTAAAAAACAGATAACACACACTAATACAGCCATCACAATTAACACCGGTTATCAGACAGATTCTACACACACCCAAAGTACACGGGGCTACATGACCGCGTTGTCGCAGCCCGTAAACTAAGGAACCAACCATTACTTCCGTTTCTATGGGGGGGTCGTGATTGAGGTGGTAGTCTAACGTTTAGTACATGAAATATAATATGATTCAATATAAGACTTTGCTAGAAAAATAGTGACAACCTCATGGTGTAGCGGCTAGCATTCATGGTTGTTGCAACGGAGGTCCGAGTTCGATTCCCGGCTCTGCCAAGAAATACAATACTTGTCTGAGGGCTGGAACTGGGTACACTCAGCCTCGTAAGGCAAAACTGTAATAGCCAACATGTTTCAAGTCCCTAAAGAGGTGGGAATTGACCCCGATTTTCCGTGGTTTCCCACTTCTACTGCCGAGATGGTTCCAACCTCAAGACCAAGGTCCCCTCCTTCCTAATCTCATATTAGTTACAAATACACCCAAGTACACAGGGTTAAATGATCACGATGCCCTTCTTCTTCATTTCCCGTTTCCAGCTTCCTGGGTCGGGTTGTGAATCAAGGACCTCCAACGTTGCCTGTCTCTCCACCACTCCTCTCCCCCTTTAAGTACATCTTCAGGTTTTCCTCCCTTCTTCTCCACGCACTCCCACACTGTATCTGCCCATCTCTTTCGGGGCCTTCCGCGCGGTCTCTTCCCCGAAACCTTTTCCAGAAAAGCTTTCTTTGGCACTCTCTCCTCTCCCATTCTCATCATATGTCCATACCACTTTAACTTGGTTGTTTCTATCCTGTCCTGCAGCTTCAAGATTCCTGTCCTCCTCCTTATCTCCTCGTTTCTGATTTTATCTCTTCTGGTCTTCCCTTCTATACCTCTTAGGAATTTCATCTCCGCTGCTTGTATTCTACTCTCCTCTCTTTTTGTAGTGATCACGATGCCCAATTCCTTCAAATGAAACAACATAGGTCCATTGACGGAAGTATCATGATATTCTAACTCTCTAAAGCTTGTGCTCAGTGCAAACAGTTGTTCTTGTTGATTCATTTAGGGTCTTTGCGATATCGTGGTCTTGTAGCCCCGTGTACTTAGGTGTGTAGAATTTGTCTGATAACCCGTATTATTATGATGGTTGTTTTAGTGTGTGCATTTTCAGGGGCCGCTCGTGAGTTAGTACCGGTGTACCAATGTGCCCTCTCAATAACAGTGTGAATTAAATTAAAATTTCAAGGAAATAGCAAGCATTATCTTATCCTGCATTCATTTGAACGAGCGCGCGAAATGACATACAGTACGCTCTGCCGGTGCTTTTCTGAATGAGTGAGCCAGGTCTCACGGGCTCCACCTCCGAAAATCAGACTCAGTACCAATAAGGGCTAATTTGGCTTGGCTTTGCATTTGTTGTATTGTGTTGTGTTGGGCCACTGATTATACCGAGGTAGAACCAACAGCCACATGGCGCATTCACCAGAGTGCAGCTTGTATTCTCAGGTTCGTTAACTTTTTTGGTGACATTGCGAGTGTTTAGTAGTAGCCTCGTTAAATTATTCTTGTGTTTAATCTGGTGCAGCGGGTATCCTTACCAAATTTATATAATAAGGTAGTGTTGACAGTAGGACATCATGTTCGTTTTATTTTATCTGTTTATTTCACGGTGGCAAATGAAACTGTGTCAAAGTTGTATTGTGCGTCTCGTACAATTACACAGTTAAATACTATGATTTTTAGCCTATTTCCATTTATGAAAAAATAGGCTTATGAGATCACCATTTTTCCGTGTGTCGGTGTGTGCGTGTGTGATTCGTGTGTGTGTGTGTGTGTGTGTGTGTGTGTGTCCTAATAACTTCTAAACAGCTGGAGTGATTTCAACGAAACTCGGTAAGTTCGTAGCACTATTCCAGGCGACCCCGACCGTGCCCTTCAAATTTTGTTACGTCTCACCTATCCAACATGGCGGCTGTGCGAAATATTTCACCAGTATTCAATATCTCGAAAACTATCACCTATATCTCCCTGGAATTTTGTACGGTGATAATGGAAACTACTAGATGTTTACCAATGTGACTTTTGAAAACCTGGCAACTACGAAACCAACATGGCGGCCAAGCGAAGTTGCGAATGTAAATAGACGTTTCTCGCGATTTAACCAACCAAACGCAATGAAATTTGGTGAAGTATATGTTTATATACATTGTAATGCGCCGATATCTAACTTCGTTCAATTGTTTACATAACATCAAGATGCCGGCTGTGCGAAATATTCCACCGGCATTCTATATCTCTGAAACTATTACAGGTATCACCATGAAATTTTTTACGGACATAAAGGGCACTACTGGAAGCTCATCTATGAGACTTTCAAAAACCGGTTAGCTACAAAACGAACATGGCGGCCAAGCGAAGTTGAAAGATTTAAATAGACTTTTCTCGCGATTTAATGATCCGATCGCAATGAAACTCGCTACTACAAATGTTTATACACATTGTAATGCACTGGTATCTAATTTAGTTCAATTTTTACATAACGTCAAGATGGCGGCTGTGCGAATTTTAAAATTAAGTTTTTAATTCTTTTTGTCGTAATCATGCGATCGAAGTCAAAGTTTGAATAATGAACCTACCCAATAATTTTCCTTTAATGGTGCATGACTCTACGGCCTTTACATAAAACAATCCAACATGACGACCATCCGAATTATTTAGCGGTAATTAACATAAGTAGGTTATATGAAAATAGGCTTTAGTTCTTCACGGAACTACTTGTTAAACTTAGGCCTATAGATAAAATATACAGTGTCTATACTTGCAACGTTTCAAGGATTTGATTGCAATTTTTTAATTTGCTGGCACCACCAAGAGACTTATTACAAGCCGCCACTGTGCATTTGTAAGTCAAGTGAGGATTGGGAAGTAGACGGCCGTATCCTTCAGTTAGGAACCATCCCGGTATTTTCTCAGAATAAAAGGGAGGAACCACAGAAAATCACTTCCGAAGTGACGGAGGTGATATTAGAACCCACCTCTTCTCTCTCAGTTTTGCCAATCAAGGCTGAGGGAGGTTTCAAAGCCTCCATGTTATCTTTTATCTTGGCGGCTTCGGTGGCGTAGTTGGTAGCACGCTGACCTTCTATGCCCAAAGTCGCGGGTTCAAACCCGGCCGAAATTTATGGCATGAAAACGAATCTTCCAATAATTACACTTGTGAAAGCAAGGATTTGTAGGTTAGTTTGATAACGCTCTATTAGTTCCAACGATCGCCACCAGGTGCTGACTGCGATGGCATTTAGTAGCCGCGTCCGCAGCTAGGTGTCGTGGATGGTAGCATTTGGTGATGAATGTAGGAACTACTTGAAAAAATTAATCGTCTACAGTCTTTATACCAGAATCACAGATAACACACACTAATACAGCCATCACAATTAACACCGGTTATCAGACAGATTCTACACTCACACCCAAAGTACACGGGGCTACATGACCACGTTGTCGCAGCCCCTAAACTAAGGAACCAACCAACCAAAGCATTAAGCACTCGATAAATAACTATTTAACCTACTTTAATTTAATATCTATAACGTTGCAAGACTGAGAAATGGCGATTCCATTCGCAAACAGTATCAGTAGGCTGCTGAGCCAAGTGTTTCAAAATGTTATTACAGTTACGTTACTGAAGCATGGGTGGTGTTGAGAAATGGCATTCAGGTCCAATGATGCTGTTGACAGCAACGACAAACTACCCCACTCCTCACGTCACCTAATACGCCTCAATATAGCAATACTTGTACATAACTCACGCATGTGCCTTTTATGGAACCAACTAGCGTCTGAGCTGATATCTTAACAGATACGAGTAGATTTGAAGTTGTTTCATTTGAGGGGCTTGGACATCGTGGACATGTAGTCCCGTGTACTTGGGTGTGTATTTATCGTGTTGGAAGCAAATTTTTAGTTTTGCTTTAGTAATCGAAATGTAATGTTTTTCGGTCGTTGAACACGATTGTACTTAATTGTAAAGGGTGGATCCCCAATCCTGGAAAACAACATTTACATGAAACTAACCTTTATTATTTAGTTAGTTAGTTAGTTAGAGAACACAACTTGTAAATACTTCACGACCTCTGGCGTGATTACAGATAAATAATGTCTTAACCTTTAACTGGGGGGTGTTGGGTGCTGAGAACATCCCGCGTGTAATATTCGCTTGTTTTTTTTTCTGACAGAAGTTGGCCACACTGTTGAGGAACTCAGTACTTTCTTTAATAAGCTTCGACGACATTTGCATTGTTTAACGTTGTGTCTATTATTGCCGACAATAGCATTTATAGGCTGGGGAGCCGTCAGCACGCCGCATACCCAGTACGTTACACATCGTGTCTACTTGGTTTCTACCTCGCAAATTGAGCTGTCGCTCCTGTGTGAAATGAATACTTCTTTAGATGAAACGCAGAAACGGATCAGTTTACATATTTGTGTTCATAAAATATTGTCTGTAAGTGATTAAGAATTGAGCATGAAAATTTACATGCAGTACGAAACCAAAATATTAAGACTTTGGGATTGGAAATCAGTAGGCCTAAGGTATTTATTCTTATAACTGTGCCCTGTGGTGCCAAATATCTTATGATAACATTTTTAAGGTAGTAATAAAGATTGAATTTGGTATGTTTGGTCTTTATTTAACATTTGTAAAAGAATAGTGCGAGATTTAGTTGGGGTATCGTGAACACCCCACCTATCCGCTTACGTAACTCTTATCCACATACCTAATTAATAAATACACTTGAATGATTAGATTCGATGGTCAAGCGATCAACATCAGATCCTTTACACTTAGACTAGGCCCTATTAAATCTATGTCTACAAATAGACCGTATGAATTATGATTATGGTCATGTAATATCTTTTTCAGGGTTAGTGAACCACCATTACAATAGGGATGTATACAACTTGCACCAACAGAGCGCACTGCTGTTGTCCTGGGTAAGCGCACGGCTTACCTGTGTTTTCATGCCGCTAATATCCACGAATTTAAGTTCTTTAATTTGTTATTTTCATTACTATGCCGAGCTATTGCAGTGTTCCTCTTTGCAAAAAAACAAACAGAGAAGCCCGTTTTCGTTTCACCAATTTCCACAAAATAAAGAAATGAGGAAGAAATTATTGCATGCTATTAGAAGAAAAAATTTCGGTTACAAAAATCTGACGAAAATATTGAAGTGTGTTGCCATCATTTTCAACCCGATGACTTCACACGAAAACTGTGTTGGGTAAGTGTGATTTACAAAGGGAAATAATTCCTATTTTGTACCTATAAACTGATTAGACATTTCGATAACAACCACTGAATTTATGCGTGTGTATTTGAAGGTGATTGTGAATGGTTCTGCTCGCAGGGATAGTACTGCTGTACTGACTCAGTGAGGAAAGCAATGGCACAATACCTCACTCCTCACCTTGCCTAGTACACCTCATTGTAGTGCTGCCTCGGTTTTGTGGGTTTCTACCACGTAACCTATGGTGGTGCTATTTGAGGATCCAGCCAACCTCTAGGCTGACCACGTGGCAGACGGACAGAGCAAGATTAAAACCGGGCGCTGTCCATCGCTTTTTCGGTGGACCACGAACACAACAAAAATAAGGAAGAGGCCATACACAAGAAAATTGCCGGATTGCCACGATAAGCCTACAATATCGGAATCTGCAGAAATCATCTCCATTGAATGACGGGAAGACATCATCAATATACACGAAGAAGTGAATGTAACATTTGTGACTCCCATTTTCAAAGACATCAATACTCGGACAAATACTTCAAGAATAAATATCTCAACATTAATAGTCAGAAACGTATTATGGTTGGTTTCTTGAAATCAGAATTAGGCTAATCGTCAATGATGGGAACACACTTCAATATTTTCGTCAGATTTTTGTAACCGAAATTTTTTCTTCTAATAGCATGCAATAATTTCTTCCTCATTTCTTTATTTTGTGGAAATTGGTGAATGTGGTAGCGACTGACCTCTACATTCTTGAGACATAGTCAGATGAATGAAAACAGTTCGTGGCCCTAAAGCAGGGATTCTCAAAAAATTTTTAAATTGTACTCCTAAGTCGTTTCCAAGGGGTACGGGAACGATTCTTATTGAGAAATCGACAAAATGACAAAAGAACCAAACGTTGCGATGAATTTTCGAGGTATACGATACCGGTATCAACTTTCTTTGATTATATTTGCTTTAAAACATGATAGTTTCATGTAAGCTATCAACCTAGACATCAAGCTAGACATGAATCGAAGTCTATAAGCAAGGGGAGCAAGTGAATATCTCTATTTATGATATGTCTTATGGAGATATATTTATCAATATAGGTCTACAATACTCAACTAATTGTAATCTTTAGGAGAAAGCATGCTGACTCCTATTCATTATTTGAATAATAAAGCGTGTTCGAATTTTGTTACTACCGCTGTATTAATTATTCTTCCTTCCTCCCGCTAGTTTTAGCGCCTCTAGTCCGTAGCTCATTTTGCAGCTGTTTAACGCTTGAACGCTAGAAAACGTCCATAATATATTAGGGGATGTACATATAGAATTAATTAACATAGTCTTGGAGTAAAATTAGAGAAGATATAATTTACTTTAGCTTAGAAAACTCGGTCACTAGGCCTATCTATACATTCCTCGCAGCTGACTGGGAGAAATATAAGACGATCGCCTCGCGCTTACCCAGTAGTACACGAGCGCTATCTAACGCGAACTTTCTCCGGCTACATCCCTATTGGGTAAAATCTTGTTGACCGACTGAAAATAACAAAATTTCGATTACTAGGGTGTGTGTAAAATTATCCTGTGGTATTGTGGTGGCTGTAGTAGTGTGCGTATTCGTAATTCTGGGAAGGAGGCGGCCGTGGCCTTAAGTTAGGAACCATCCCGGCATTCGCTTGGCGTATAAATGGAGAAAGGCGGCTTCGGTAGCGTAGTTGGTAGCATGCTGAGCTTCTATGCCCAAGGTCGCGGGTTCAAACCCAGCCGAATTCGTTAGATTTTTTAAGACCGTTAAAAATCCCTCAGTATGCCTTCCTTCGGAGGGGAAGTAAATCCGGTGGGCCCATGTCATAGATTTATGGCATGTAAATGATTTGACTGACGCTCTTATGTTCCAACGTTCGTCGCCAGGAGCCGACTGCGGTGGCATCTAGTAACCAAGTTCAGAACTAGTTGGTCATTGACGGTGGCGTTTTGGTAGACAAGGTTGGAACTACTTGAAAATCTAATGTCTGCAGTCCTTACTTGAATTAAAAACAGATAACACACACTAATACAGCCATCACAATTAACACTGGTTATCAGACAGATTCTACACACACACAAAGTACACGGGGATACATGACCGCGTTCTCGCAGCCCCTAAACTGAGGAACGAACCAACTAGAAATGGACAAATCACTTCCAGGATGGCTGAGATGGGAATGGACCCCACCTCTTCTCAGTTGTGCCTCATTAGGCTGAGTGTACACAGTTGGCAGCCCTTAGTGCCGGGAATCGAAACCGAACCCTCGGGGCGACAGACAAAATAAACTACTTACGTAGCACAGGTTAGGCATGTTTGGTCCACGGGTTGTGTCCTGAGTGTGGCCGTCAAGAGCAAGCACTACGAGAAGGGATCTTATCAGAGAGTATTTATACCTGAGACCAAGCGCTATAGCAACAACAGCTCCATTACTGTGGACACTCAGATAATACAGAGCCAATCTCTTATACAGGTTATGGAGAACCATAAGTGGCAAGTTTACCCCAAGCACAACCTATGATAACCCATACTGACATATGCAGCTGTGACCAGGGCCGCCGCGTGGATTTAAGGGACCCTATGCAATGTATTGCTCGCCCCCCCCCCCCCGCCCCCCTGAAATACGTTTAATTATTACTATCCACAGCTATTCTGGAAGAGCAATGCCATTCTGAGAAAAGCATCTGATGCTCAGTCATCATTATTATTTCAGTAGTATGCATCCCTCCTGCGGCGCTCACAAGCGACCGTTCGTGACAAATGAGCATTCAAATGAAAGAGAATAGACATTAGCAGTGACAAATTGCACTTGAATTTCATAAATATCTATAATTTCTCTAAATAATAATAATGTTATTGGTTTTACGTCCCTTTTAACTACACTGGCTTTCTCTAAACAATCACTTTAAAAAGTATACAAATTGTGCGATGTGCAGATACTGTTGCTGTAGGGAAATACGCTCCATAATTGCTGTCCACTTCACATTTTGGCCGCTGTGACGCCTGTTTCATGTTATTTTAATATTCTGAGGTATTTCCTTTATCATTTTGCATGGATTTCAGAAACAGTAAATCAAATTAATGAGTACTCAAATAATTTCATAAATATCGAATAACCGGTGAGTGTTATGATGATCCAATTTTCAGTGATTGCCTTCTTATGTTAGGGAACGTAGAACATGGAATTCTAACTGAAATGTAAATAGTGTTCTATAATCATTTGGTTGAAATAAAAACATAACAACCTTTCTCCTTAATAAGTCTCTCATTATAAACTTATTGGGGGATTTCTCGCACGGGCCCGCTAGTAATTTTAAAATAAGGTTATCACACATACCCAAGTACACGGGGCTGAATGACCACGATATCCAAGCCTCTCAAATGAAACAACATCAATAGAGCGTAGTTGGTGACTGGCACTCATTTCATGAACTGACAGCTTATTATACAGCTTACGCCAAGAATGATCTTTTTGCCGGCGTTCGTCAGTAACTAAAACTGACTTAGGAAACTCAGAGTTCTGACCAAGTAATCTGCAAAGAAAGGAATATATTGATTGATTTGTATCCCTCCATACTAACCATTCTCTACGAACACATTGTTCATTCTGTAGTTTTGAAAATCAAACTGTTCTAAGGAAGGGTCTTGTCCCGTCACTTGGAAGGTTATTACGCATTGCAGGGGGACCTCTTCGAACAATATCTCCAATAACACCTACAATTATTGTCGTACCAGGTTTTAAATTAATATAAATTTAAAATAAGTAAAACAATATTTGTAAGAAAATGTAAAGAATCACAAACGCGCCATCATTGCTCTTGCATTTGCTTCCCTTGCCATCCCCCCGCGCCCACTTCTCGCCGGCCCTGGCTGGGACATGGACGACGACTAAAAGGGAAGAGAGCAGGATACAGGCAGCAGAGATGAGGTTTCTAAGAAGCATCGAAGGAACGAGAAGGAAAGATAGAGTAAGGAATGAGGAAATTATAAGTGCGACAGAGTCCGTAAACTCCAGGATAGGATAGAAACAACTAAACTGAAGTGGTATGGACACATGATAGGAATGAGTGAGGAGAGAGTACCACAAGAAATATTTTTGGTAAAGTTAACAGGAAAGAGATCACGAGGAAGACCCCGAAGAAGATTGATGGATTCAGTGGAGGAGTGTGTAGAGAAAAAGGGAGGAAAACGAGAAGATGTACTGCAAGTAGGAAAGGAGTGGTGGAGGGTCAGGCAAAGATGGAGGTCCTTAGTTCACAACCCGACCCAGAAATAGACTGGAACCGGGTAATGATGATGATGATGATGATGATGATGATGATGAAGACAAGATGGGAAGGAGTTGTCATCGCCCAGCCATCTTTGTCTCAGGAATTACCCTGGTACTCATCGCTAGGGACCGGATATTTAAGCACTAGAAACGATTAAGATATGCAAGCAATTATGGTCTAAAAATGTAGAAGATTTGCGTCAAAAATTGAAAAATATGCAAAACAATGCGCCAATCTTCTTCACTCTTCTTTCCCTCTCTTTGCCGGAACATGTGCGGTCGTTTTTGTATGTTGTTAAATCTCTTTTCACATTTCACTTCCATCGAGCATATTTGGCAATAGTTGGATAATCACCAATACCTGACACCCTCTGATTTAATAAATACTCTGTGCTGCTCTTCTCTTTATGCATTTTGAGCAAAGAATATGCAGACTAAGAATAAGGTTTGTTGGTTGGTTCCACAGTGTATGCAGGCGCTGTGACAACGCGGTCAAGTAGCCCCGTGTACTTTGGGTGTGTGTAGAATCTGTCTGATAACCGGTGTTAATTGTGATGGCTGTATTAGTGTGTGTTATCTGTTTTTAATACAAGTAAGGACTGCATACATTCGATTTTTCAAGTAGTGCTACCAAACGCCACCGTCAACGACCAACTAGTTCTGAACTTTGTTACTAGATGCCACCGCAGTCGGCTCCTGGCGACGAACGTTGGAATCTAAGAGCGTTAGTCAAATCTTAACCTATAATTTAGCTTCACACAGGTATAATTACTAGAAGGTTCTTTATCATGCCATAAATCTTTGACATGGGACCGCCGGCTTTACTTCCCCTCCGAGGGAAGGCATACTGAGGGATTTTTAACGCTCTTAAAAAATCCGACGGCTTCGGCCGGGTTTGAACCCGCGATCTTGGGCATAGAAGCTCAGCATGCTACCGACTACGCCACCGAAGCCACCTGAGAATAAAGTAGCACCTTAATTGAAGAAACTCCTCACTAAACTAACCCCGGGCTACTGGCTGTCGAGATGGTGAAAGGAATGTCCCACCCCATTCCCTTCTTGAAATAGCCAGGCTTAGAATATTGTTACCGCGTTATCTGTTGCTCAGAATGTTCCTTACCAGGGTTGTCCAAACACGCAGACAAAACCAATTTTGTTCAAGATGTTTTAAATTATACTTGACATAATTTGAAATATGCTAAGAATATGCAATAAATCCTATAAAGCCCCAAAATATGCATTTTCAAAAAAATCGATCCCTACTCATTACTATTGAAGGGAGGGAGTCCATTGTTGCTCACCTCAAAGTACCCTACACGCGAGCCCTGGCTGGTGCTAAGCGGCATATCTCTTTCCCGGTCAATAATGAACATGGAATATAACCAAGGAACCGCCAGTAACAACGCCGTCAGAACTTTATCAATTTAAATAGCTGCTTCTGTTTGGCTTTTTAAAGTAGCAAGACGCCAAAACTTCAAGTTGGAGGGTATACTTATTGGAGTGCCTTTGTGTGAATTAATGATCTTTAAATATAAATTTAAGCAATATATGTTTGTTTTGTAGCTTTAAAATGTGTAAAACCAAATTAATAGCATGACTTATACTTTGTCATTTGTTGAAAAAGGGGAAATTCAAAAAAGATGTTTGCAAGGATATGCTATTGTGAACCTACTATTTATTCTGTGGAAAATTACATATTGTATCTGTAAAGCCACACGCTAAATCTATATATATAAAGCTCAACGTCTGTCTGTCTGTCTGTCTGTCTGTCTGTTATGTATACAAATCCACACCGTTTCACCGATCTGAACCAAAATTTGTATACTTACCCTTCGGATCCCTGCGGGTAACCCTGTCCACTTGAAATTTCCGACAGACCACACCATTCCCTGCATTTAGGCCCTTTGTCCCAAATCTACACCGTTTCACCGATCTCAACCAAAATTTGTATACTTACCCTATGTAACCCTGTGAATAACACTGTCCACTTAAAATTTCGGACAGACCACCCCATTTCCTGCATTTAGGCCCTTTGGCAAACTTCTACACCGTTTCACCGATCCGAACCAAAATTTGTATACTTACCCTTTGCAACCCTGCGGGTAACCCTGTCCAATTGAAATTTCGGATATACCAACCCAATCTCTGCATTTAGTCCCTTTGGTCCAAATCTACACCGTTTTACCGATCAGAACCAAAATGTGTATACTTACCCTTTGCAACCCTGCGGGTAACCCTGTCCACTTGAAATTTCGGACAGTCCAACCCAATCTCTGCATTTAGGCCCTTTGATCCAAATCTACACCGTTTCACCGATCAGAACCAAAATTTGTATACTTACCCTTTGGTACCCTGCGAGTAACACTGTCTGCTTGAAATTGCGGACAGACCACTCCATTCCCGGAAAGTGGACAGGGTCCGTCCCAAAGGCAATGGAAAAAAGGGTAAAACCGGACCCGCTCAGGAAACCTTCAGGGTTGCCAGCTCCTGAACTCACCAGCCATGAGCCCTTGAGGATGTAGCACTATCCAGGGTGCACCAGGGCTACACACACCCTGCCTCCTTGAGGGTCTTGAGCAGAAGATAAGAGATATTAAGAAAAGAATGAGGCTATCAGGAATGATTAGACAAGGGCCAATTAAGGCGGGAAAGTGAAAGAGTCGCTAGGCCTCGGATAACCTGATACCATCGGGGTCGGAAGAGAACAAGAGTTTGACCAAGGGAGGCTGACAGGAAAGAGAACTGAAAGGTGCCCGGCACCAGTAAGTAGAAGCAATGCCGGACTCAGCTGGGGTACCGTGGTCGCAAACCCACGTCCCACAAGTTGTGACCCTGGTGGGTGGAGGGGGGAAGAGGGGGCAGGGGTGAGAATAGCTTGCTCATTCATCGCGAGGTGACATGAGAAAAATGTCCAGACCCCGCCGTGTTACCTGTTATTGCTGACTATGCTGATGTTCATACAGGGTCTTTGCTCAAACCGCTGTAGTGTTACGAAAGAATGAGTGATTCACCGGTCAATGTGAATAGGACCGGGAAACCCCCCCCCCCCCCCCCCCGAACGTCTGTCATCATATATCGTCATCATCTGCGATATTTTCAGCTACGTGCAGCTTGGACCCGAGCAGTACTCGATAAGCTCTTTCACTACACGCATCGAGTATAGGCCTAAGCCAGAATATAACGTTCATACTTTGGAAGACATCGAAGGTAGTAATCTGAATTACCTATATCAGATTTAAAATTACACCATGTTCGTTTAGTAGTCATTTTTCATTACCTTATTATTATCATAAGGGCAAATGACCTAGATGTTACACCCTTTATACCACTAATCACCACACACAATAAGTCTTCATTGCCTGTGAATTTTGAAATATTTCTTTCTATCACGGTAGTTTGTAAGTTTGTCGTGTCAATTCAACAGTAGTTTTCATTACCATCCTCATCAAAAGGGCAAATGACCTAGATGTTACGTCCATTATACTACTAAGTAACACCACAGTCTTCATCGCCTGTGATTTTTAAAATGTGTATTTCCATTAGTTTGTAAGTTTGATATATCCGTTCAGTAGTAGTCGTCTTCATTATCATCCTCATCAAAGGGGCAAATGACCTAGATGTTACGTCCATTATACTACTAAGCAACACCAGAGTCTACCTAGCCTGTGATTTTAAAAATGTGTATTTCCTTTAGTTTGTAAGTTTGATATACCCGTTCAGTAGTAATCGTCTTCATTATCATCCTCATCAAAGGGCCAAATGACCTAGATGTTACGCCCATTATACTACTAAGCAAACCAGAGTCTACCTAGCCTGTGATTTTAAAAATATTTATTTCTATTAGTTTGTAAGTTTGATATACCCGTTCAGTAGTAGTCGTCTTCATTATCATCCTCATCAAAGGGGCAAATGACCTAGATGTTACGTCCATTATACTACTAAGCAACACCAGAGTCTACCTAGCCTGTGATTTTAAAAATACGTATTTCCATTAGTTTGTGAGTTTGATATACCCGTTCAGTAGTAGTAGTAGTAGTCTTCATTGTGATCCTCATCAAAAGGGCAAATGACCTCTCATTCCTTTAAAGTATCAATTATTCCCATTCGTTGATAAGTTACATGTGCCAGTAGTCGCTTCTATGTTCATCATCACTATGTAGAAGATGTTTTGCGTCAGAAGAAAAGACAACTGGATGCTCAGGAAGGTTAACGATATATCGACTGCGAAATCTGGAAGCTTCTCTTTGAGGAATTGCTTCAGACATTTATCGTACAGTTTAAACCTTAACAAGACGAAACTTTTAACCAGATAGCGATCTAAGTGGGAGCACTTTGGCAAAAAATAAACAAGTCTTTCCCGAAATGTGAGTCCTAAAAATAACTTTTTCTATTATTTTCTAAGTTTCATATGTCAGTTTATGTAGTAATTTTCAATATCATCCTGATCAGTAGGGAAAATTACCTAGATGTTACGCCCTCAACGTCATTTGGGGTAAATGACCTAGATTTTAAGTCCATTATATTTCTAATCACCACCACATAAAGTCTTCTACGACTGAGATGTCACGAATTCTGGGACCGCTAACGACATATCTCGACTCGGACTGAAGACAAATATCACGAGAATGATCATTATTTTACAGAGCCTTCCCATAGTGACTTAAGTATAAACATTGTCACTGGGTTTGATAATGTAAGAAATGAATACATAAATAAATATAATTTATGACGTTGAGTGTTAAGGAGACTGAAATATTATCATCTTTCCACCGGGCGAAGCCGGGTACTACTGCTAGTAAATAAATAAAATAAAAAATAAATAACACTACGGTATTGAAGAATGAGCTGGGTCGTAGAGAGCGATCACGGGTCCGAGCAGTAGCGTAGCCAAGATTGACCAATGGGAGGGGTTATGGTAACTGGGGGTAACCGTAATTCGGGGAATCGCAGGACATAGTAATATGAAGCAACTCGGGTAACTCCTTCAAGGAGTTAACAAAGATCTCCAAATTAGTGTCAATGTGCTCAAAGAATTTTCTAGGACGACTAGGACGTATGTTAAATTAAAACTAGATTAATTTATATACAACTTCCTCACGCTAAGATAATAAAGAAAGCTAATTGTCCCGCCAGGCGGGATTTAAAAGTAGCCTATCTGGGGCTAGGCTCAGTTTGAAAAAGGAAAAGCGGGGATAAATATAGAGTGGCAACCCTGGGAGGGCGGAGTTATGGCTTGTCATGAAGACGTGAGTTTCCGGGCCGAAAGGCAGTGATGCAGACACAAATCACAACCATACGATTTCCCACAAAATATGTTATAGACTTATCTGCAAGTGCCATTATTTAACTTAAGAACTGTTTATTTAGCTTATTAATTATTATCATTTTCTGTTATTTTTGTTAAAATTCCAAATGGGATGGGGGATGGGTATGTTATAACCCTCAGTAACACACCCCTGACTACCTCACTGGGCCCTAGGACTAGTTCTTCCAGGCCCCTCCATTTCTATTCAATCCGGGAAATAATTTTGGGATTACGGTATTAAGCTTCCAAATTTACCCCCCCCCCCTCCCTGAAGGAAAAGCTAATCGTTGTTCCACCCCTTAAAACATCAATCATCATCATCATCTGTGCAATTTAGCTTGCCCAACTGATTTTTAAACTACAGTACTTTGTTTTTAGTAATTCAGTCACTCTCCTTCTATTTCTGGCGGCTTCGGTGGCGTAGTGGATAGCATGCTGAGCTTCTATGCCCAAGATCGCGGGTTCAAACCCGGACGAAGTTGTCGGATTTTTAAGAGCGTTAAAAATCCCTCAGTATGCCTTCCTTCGGAGGGGAAGTAAAGCCGGCGGGCCCATGTCATAGATTTATTGAATGAAAAAGAACCTTCCACTAACTACATTTGTGGAACCTAAAATGCGTGGGTTAGTTTGATAACGCTATATTAGTTCCAACGTTCGCCGACAGGTGATGACTGTGATGGCATTTAGTAGCCACGTCCGCAGCTAGGTGTCGTGGACGGTAGCATATGATGGCAAAAGTAGGAACTACTTGAAAAAATTAATCGTCTGCAGTCCTTCTACGTGAATCACAGATAACACACACTAATACAGCCATCACAATTAACACCGGTTATCAGACAGATTCTAAACACACCCGAAGTACACGGAGCTACATGACCACGTTGTCGCAGCCCCTAAACTAAGGAACCAACCAACCAACCGTTGTTCCATTACTTCAAGATTTTGATCACTGTGCATTAACAATTCCATTTGCATTGTATCTGAAGGTGTTCAGACACCACTTTCAGAAATGTATGAAGTAAAGAGTCAGTAATTTTAGCCTATTTTCATTTTATGAAAAATAAGCTTATGAGATCACCTTTTGTCCGTGTATGTGTGCGTGTGAGTGTGTGATTCGTGTGTGTATGCCCCCCTCCCTAATAACTTCTAAACGGCTGGAGCGAATTCAATGAAACTCGGTAAGATCATAGCATAGCACCATTCTGGCCAACCCCGACCGTGTCCTTCAAATTTTATTGTGTCTCTCCAATCCAAGATGGCGGCTGTGCGAAATATTTCACCAGCATTCAGTATCTCCGAAACTATTACTGATATCACCCTGAAATTTTGTACGGTGATAAAGAGCCGTACTAGAAGTTCACCTATGAGACTTTCAGAAACCTGGTAACTACAAAACCAACATGGCGGCCAAGCGAAATTGAGACTTTTAAATAGACTTTTCTCACTATTTAACCATCCAAACGTAATGAAACTTGGTACGGCAAATGTTTATATATATTGTAATGCACTGGCGTCTAATTTAGTTCCATTGTTTACATAACCTCAAAATGGTGGCTTTGCGAAATATTTTATTGGCGTTCTATATCTCCGAAACTATTACAGAAATATCACCTTGAAATGTTGTACGGTGATAAAGGGCACTGCTACAAGTTTATGTATGTAACATTCAAAAACCTGTAAATTACAAAACGAGCATGGCGGCCAAGCGAGTTTGAAACAGTTTAATAGACTTTTATCGTGATTTAACCATCTGAGCGCAGTGAAATGTGGTACAGTATTATTTTTCCGCTGCACTGGCATCTAATTTAGTTCAATTGTTTACATAACCTCAAGATTGCGGCTGTGCGAAATTTTATAATTAACTTTTTATTTCTTGTGTCGTAATCATGCGATCGAAGTGAAAGTTTGAATAATGAAGCTACGCAATAATTTTCCTTTAATGGCACATAACTATATGGCCTATACATATAACAATCCAACATGGCGATCATCCGAAATATTTAGACGGTTCTCCATATCTACGAATCTATTATAGCAATCAAACTGAAATTTTGTATGTTGATAGAGGCAATTAACATGAGAAGGATGTATGAAAATAGGCTGTATAGTTCTTCACGGAACTACTTGTTTTAGATTGAATTAGAAATGCAAAGAACTCTTGAATATAGGAACCAACCAACCAACGTAGTTAAATGGAACGTAAAACCAATAATATTATTATTACTAACCCTTCCCCCTCGTCGTAGTTCTGTCGACTACAATAACACAGTGCGCTGTCACGTAAGCTATACCGTACAGTTCTCAGAGAAAGGATGGAAGCTAGTGGTTTATTGTGACCGTTAATCTCACGATCATGAGCCACGGGACCTCCATTTTTACTAGGAATCCGAACCACAGGACGTGATATTTCACTTGGAAAATCCCAAATGCATTGACCGAGAATTGAACCCATTCCACCTTGGTGAGAGGCGAGCAGTAGTTCTCAGAGAAGGGGAATCTCCCCAAGAAAACAGGTCAACACTCTGCCTTCTAACCGTGCTACTCATTATAGCGAGGAGACTTGTGACACAGGTTCGTGTTATCAAACCAGAAACTAGCACAACAGTGGCAAATAGTCTACTCATTTAAGAAAATTCATTTACGAAGTCATTAGCTTTATCTACTGAACTGGCCATTAATGTAAAAATAGCTTGTTGTCGTCTTCACTCTGAGAATTTTCTTGGGCACTCAAACAGATACTTTTCGCTGAGGATCAAACTTGGCCACTAACGCTGCTTAAGCCAACCTTTCTATATTTATTTTTATCGCGTGTTCAAAGCCGGCGGAAGTCGTCGGACTGTTTAAGAGCGTTGAAAATCCCCCAGTATGCCTTCCTTCGGAGGAGAAGTAACGCCGGCGGTCCCATGTCATAGATTTATGGCATGTTAAAGAACCTTCCACTAATTACACCTGTGTGAAGCTAAATTATAGCTTAAATTTAATTTTAAACAACGTTCTACGGTTCCAATGTTCGTCGCCAAGAGCCGACTGCTGTGGCGTCTAGTAACCAAGTTCTGAACTAGTACTCGTTGACGGTGGCGTTTGGTGGCAAAAGTAGGAACTACTTGATAAATTCAATGTCTGCAGTCCTTACTTGAATTAAAAACAGATAACACACACTAATACAGCCATCACAATTAACACCGTTTATCAGATAGATTCTACCTACACACACCCAAAGTACACAGAGCTACATGGCCGCGTTGTCGGAGCCCCTAAACTGAGGAAGCGACCTTTCTATATTTTATGGGTCACTTGAGTATGAATTACCCTTGGAATTTGACGAACAATTTACGCCATTATTTTGCAACACCACGAGTTTAATTAAAAGGGAATGCTAAAAATTGTTAGATTGTGATCATACGGGGTTGTGAAATTTGGTTGTTGCTTATTGTGGGGGCTGTGACATTGTGGTCATACAGCTCCGTGTATTTGGGTGTCTGCGTGGAATTTTTGTGATAACCTGTATTATTGTGATGGCTGTATTGGTGTGTGTATTTGTATTAGAGGTAGCCTTGGGAAGAAGGCGGCCGTGACCTTACTTTAGAAAGGGAGGGGGGTCGAAACCACGGTAAACCACTTCCAGGATGGCTGAGGTGGGAATTGAACCTTCCGCTTCTCAGTTTTGCTTCACGAGGTTGAGAGTTTAAAAGTAAAATTAAGAGTGCGTTTCATGGTAGCAAAAAGACATTTTATTCCCCGTTATGTTTGCAAATTCCTTACCTCAAATTAAATGTACAACGCGGTTGAGTCGTGCCAGTTATATTGAGCACCATGGCCACGTGGGCAGCTTCAGGACGTCCGGAGGTTCGAATCTCGGCTATCCTGAGTGTGGTTTTTCCACACTCCCTCCAGACAAATACTGGGATAGTACCTTACATCAAGTCCTTGGGCACCTGTCTCAATACAGTTATGCACACTACTACGGTCATCACAGAAATACAGCGTAATGGACGGGGTACAAGGAAGGTGCCTCCCCGTAGATCGTTCCGCAGATAATATGCCCTTACAGACGATCGGGCGTACCCTGGGCAACGTTAGGAGTTATCCTAGTGGCAGATCCTTCCAGCACCAGGACAACGATAATGAGTCCAAAAGGCTTTTTATTTCAAAGCCAGCTCTGATAGTAATCTCCATTAATATCGAAGGGATATCGTATAAAAAAAGGTTTTTTATCAGACATATGCAAACACACAAACTGTGACTTTCTTTTGATACAAGAGACCCACAGAGGCCCAGATGTTCGGAGGCCAAAGGTAAACGGAATGAACCTGATCATTGAAAGACCACACGCTCAGTATGGGAGTGCAATAATTGTAAAACCGGACCTTCTTATTCTATCCACGGACTTATCCGCAGAAGAAGACTTAGAAATCCTGACTGTTGAAGTCCAGTCATGCACAGTAACATCAGTGTATAAACTACCCAAGACAGACTTCAGTTTCAAGGAACCAAATAACTTCTGCAACAAAGAAACTGGTTATGGGTGGCTTCAATTGTCACAGCTCATCATCGGCATACAGGGAAACGGACAAGAATAGAGAAGATCTTGAAGATTGGGCCGAAACCATGGAACTGAAGCTCATACATGACCCGAAGAAACCACCATCTATCAATAGTGGGAGGTGGCGCTTTGGATATAACCCCGATAACATTTTCGTAAGTGAACATATAGCACACCAGTCGAAGAATGATGTTATGGAACCAATACCACGCTCTCAGCATCGACCTATTATCTGTGTTGTGGAAGCAGCTGTGGTACCACAGAGAGTCTCATTACAAAGGCGATTTAATTTTAAGAGAGCGCAGTTGACTAATTTCGCAGATGATCTGGATAGTGAAGTGGAAAATGTGGAACCTCTCCCAGAAAAGAATGATCGGTTTGTCGACTTAGTGAAAACCATCTCACGAAGACATATCCCTAGAGCCTGTAGAACTACATACATTCCTGGACTTGACAACGATTCAAAAGCACTGCTGGGGAAGTACGAACAACTATTCAATGAAGATCCCTTCTCTGAAGAAACAATTCAAACAGGTGAACAGCTGATGTCTACCATATCTGCTTCCAGAAGAGAAAAGTGGTGCAATCTGGTGGCACAGTTAGACATGAAGCATATAGAGAATGGGTACGAGAGAGGACAGATTACAGGTGTAGCATTCGTAGATCTAACAGCTGCGTATGACACAGTAAATCATAACAAACTCGTAAGGAAAATTTATACCATCACCAAGGACTACCGATTAATGCAGTTCATCCAATATCTACTACAAAACAGACTGTTCTTTGTCACCTTGAATAGCAAGAAAAGCCGATGGAGTCCAGAAGAACTGCCTTCCTCAAGGCAGTGTGCTGGCACCGTTGCTATACAATATCCACACCAATGACCAACCTGTCGGAACGAACACAAGATCTTTCATTTATGCCGACGACACAGCAGTTGCAGCCCAAGGATGTACGTTTGATGAGGTGGAAACGAAGCTGACTACAGCCCTCGAGGTCCTGGCAGAGTACTATGACAATAACCACCTAAAACCTAATCCAACCAAAACACAGGTCTGTGCGTTTCACTTGATAAATAGACAAGCTAGGAAGAAACTGGAAGTAACTTGGAGGAGAAAACAACTACAACACTGTACCACCCCTACATACCTCGGAGTAATGCTCGACCGCTCACTCACGTTCAAAGATCATTGCGAGAATATGAAGCCCAAAGTCTGCAGCAGAAATAATATGATACCCAAGCTCACTAACAGCACATGGGGGGCTCAACCGAGTGTACTACGTACGTCTGCTCTTGCTCTATGTTTCTCCATTGCAGAATATGCAGCACCAGTCTGGCAGAACTCCGCACACGCCAGGAATGTTGACACCGCTCTCAACGAGACAGGCCGCATTATAACAGGTTGCCTACGACCAACTTCAGTTGACAAAATCTACCATCTTCTAGGCATAGAACCTCCGGATATCAGACGAAGAACAGCGGCAAAGGTTGAGAAGAGGAAACAGGAAAATGTTCCTAGGCATGCCATGTTTGGAAGTGAAGCATCACGTCCCAGGCTGAAGTCGAGAAAGAGCTTTCTTCGAACAACTGAAGCAATTGCAACAACATCTTCCGGTCGCCGTATAGAACTATGGTGAAACAGGACACCTGGAAGTAATGGTCAAAACTGAAAGGAACAGCCGGCTGCTGGTTTTCAACTACCTTACCAGACGAGGAAGACTTTGAACAGACTGTGAACTGGAGTGACGCGGTGCAAACAAAATTTGAAGCGGTGGAGCTACATTACTGAAGATGCAACCTGCGAATGTGGAGAAATTCAAGTTGTCCACCTCTTGGTCTGCCCGAAATTGCCTGAAGCCTGAACGCTGGATGACCTGGTTTCAGCAAATGCTCCTGCAATCAAGACTGCCGAATTCTGGGCCTCAAAATCAATTTAATATGTACACAATTTGTGTGCATACGGTATTGAAAATATGTTTTAAATTTGTTAATAACTGTATTGTACTGTCCTGGATCCGAATATATATATACAGCGTAATAGACAGGTTCAACACTCACCCAACTACACGGTGCTGATGACCAAGATGCTCTAACCAGGGCTGGCATGCGAAATTAAATTCATGGCTGTGGGGACGAAAATAATTTAATTTCGCCGTAAGCGCGATATTCGGGAACGAAATGATAATGATTGTCGGCGCGTAATTAAATCAAAGCGAAACTTAATTCGAAGCGAAATTAATTTCGTTCCAGACTTTTAATTTCGCTCCCGGCGCGAAATTAATTTAGTTCTAGACTTATAATTTCGCTCCCGGCGCGAAATTAATTTCGTTCCACACTTTTAATTTCGCTCCAGGCGCGATATTAATTTCGTTCCAGACTTTTAATTTCGCTCCCGGCGCGAAATTAATTTCGTTCCACACTTTTAATTTCGCTCCAGGTGCGATATTAATTTCGTTCCAGACTTATAATTTCGCTCCCGGCGCGAAATTTATTTAGTTCCAGACTTATAATTTCGCTCCCGGCGCGAAATAAAATTCGTTACAGACTTTTAATTTCGCTCCCGAGGCGAAATAAAATTCCCAAACGGCATTAAGTTTCGCTCTCCGACGTGTATTTAAAATGCATGAAACATTTAATTTCGTTGTTGAAATTAAAATACAGTATATTCGTTTCGAGAGTTAAATAATGTTCTGTACGATGTTCAAAGTCCTGACGTCTGTCTGTTAGGTAGTCAGCCCGAAGGCTGGTTGGATCCTCAAAAAGTACCGCCGGTAGGTTATGTGGGTAGATACCCACAAAAACTCAAGGCAGCGCTATAGTGAGGCGTACTAGACAAGATGGGGGGTGAGGTAGTTTGCCATTGCTTTCCTCACTGAGTCAGAACAGCAGTACTAACCCTATGAGTAGAACCCTTCACAGCATCCACAGGCACTGACTGCCCTGAATTTCATTACTAAGCACCACCCATACCTCTGTAGCTTCCATATAATCACAGCCATGTGTAAGACTGGGACATCGGTGAAAAGCCACATTTTATTCTAGCCCGTGCCAACAGTCAAATGCAAATGAGTCGTCCAGTTACAAAACTCGTTTAATCAACTTGTGAATAAGGATCATTTTCATGAGAAACGTTTCTCTGGACTTTGCCTCACGTATCTTTTGTGTTTGTTGTTTTCTACTTTTGGTTGGTGTATTTGTGTTTGCTTTGTGCTTTTGCTTTTGAATTTGACTTATTGCTTTTCTTTCTTGGTTTTGTGTTTGTGCTCTGCTTTTGCTTTTTTGAATTTTGCTTTATGTCATTTGTTTTTTGTTTTCTGCTTTTGCTTTTGTTTTTGAATTTTGCTTTTTGCTTTTTGCTTCGTCTTTTTTGTTTTTGTTTTGTGTTTGTTTTCTGCTTTTGCTTTTATGAATTTTGCTTTTTGCTTTATGTTTCTTGTTTTCTGATTTTGCTTTTTTTGTTTGTTCTGCTTTTGCTTTCTGCTTCGTCTTTTTTGTTTTGGTTTTGTGTTTGTTTTCTGCTTTTGCTGTTTTTGAATTTTGCTTTTTGGTTTGTGTTTCTTTTTTATTCTGCTTTTGCTTTTGTGTTTGAATTTAGCATTTTACTTCGTGTTTTGTGTTTTTTGTTTTGCATTTGTTTTCAGGGAAATCAAAATAAAACAAAATCAACAAAACAAAATAAAAACAAAAACAAAATAAAACAAATAAAACAAGACAATTTAAAACAAAATAAAACGAAATAAAGTAAAACAAAAAAATAAACAAAACAAAATAAAGCAAAATAAAATAAAACAAAATAAAATGAGGTAAAATAAATAAAATAATTAAATAAATAATTTTACGACATGATCCTTATTCACAAGTGGATTAAACGATTTTTGCAACTGGACGACTCAAATGTAGTGCACGGGGTCGTTGGAATGAGGGAGATGGCTACCTGGGAGGCTTGTCGTAGTATAGTATCTATGTGTGCAGTATATGCAACGACCGTCGTCTGGTTATCCAGTGGGAGATGGTCCGCACGGAGGTGATTGTTGACGTAGGCGCGGTATTCCTGCCAGTTTGCTGTGCAGAAATTCTGGACCATCCTGGGAGGTGGTAGTGGGGGAAGAGGGAAGTTGAGTAAGACGGGGGCATGATCACCTCCTTTGAGTGGCAGGACAGACACGTCAAACAGATGGAGGAGGGAGTTATGAGCAATGACTGCGTCGGGGTGGTATTGGAGGAAGGACGGGTAGATTCTGGGAGATGGACGAGGGTGGCGTCGATGTGACGTAGGTAGATGTCTAGGCTATGAAGTTCTAGGGCCGAACGGGAATGAAGGTTGAGGTCGGCCATTAGAATTAAATGGGGGAAGACTTCAGACACGTAGGTAATGCAGTCTTTGGGGATGGGGTGGTAGGGACGAATGTAGATGGTGGCTAGGTGTAGGACGCGGGAACAAATAAGGCTTTCGGGGAAGAAAAGAAACAGATTTCATTTCAGAAACAAAATGAAAAATGTTCCATGCATTTTAATTTCAGGCCGGAGGGGGGGGGGGGGGGGGGGACTAAATGCCGGGAACGAAATTGATGGTCGTTAGCAAATTTTATTTCGCGCCAGGAGCGAAATTAAAAGTCTGTAATGAATTTAATTTCGCGCCAGGAGCGAAATTAAAAGTCTGTAACGAATTTCATTTCGCGCCGGGAGCTAAATTAAAAGTCCGTAATGAATTTAATTCCGCGCCAGGAGCGAAATTAAAAGTCTGTAACAAATTTCATTTAGCGCCGGGAGCTAAATTAAAAGTCCGTAATGAATTTAATTCCGTGCCAGGAGCGAAATTAAAAGTTTGTAACGAATTTCAATTCGCGCCGGGAGCTAAATTAAAAGTCTGTAACGAATTACATTTCGCGCCGGGAGCTAAATTAAAAGTCCGTAATGAATATAATTTCGCGCCAGGAGCGAAATTAAAAGTCTGTAACAAATATCATTTCGCGCCGGGAGCTAAATTAAAAGTCCATAATGAATGTAATTTCGCGCCAGGAGCGAAATTAAAAGTCTGTAACAAATATCATTTCGCGCCAGGAGCGAAATGTTATTCCATTGAACAATTTTATTTCGCGACGCTAAATTAAATTGATAATGCATTTCGTTTCACATGCCAGCCCTGTGGTCACCCCCGATGAGTGGGAGGACGGTGACATGCACCAAATGGAGTAGCGAGTTATGCGCTATTACGGCGTCTGGGGTAGTTTGGGAGGAGGGACGTGTGGGCTTAGGGAGGGGAACCAGCGAGGCGTTAATGTGGTTGAGATATATATCCAGACTGCGGAGTTCCCGGGCCGAGCGGTCGTGGAGGTTTAAGTCTGCCATTATGAGGAAATGAGGGAAGGTTTCAGCCACGTGAGCTATGAAAACTTTAGGTAGGGGATGGCGAGGACGGGTGTAAATTGTGGCGAGATGGAGAACTCGGGATGGGAAGTAGACCGTGGCGATAAGGCTTTCCGGAAAATGGAGGGGGGATGGGGGGATGTGGTGTCTGATGGGATAGCGTGGGATGTAAGCTAGGGCGGATCCGCCTCGACCTAGGTTGTGGGGGCGATCAGCTCGAAGGAGAGTGTAGCCCGGGAGGAGCGCATGGTCAACTCCACGGAGGAAGGTCTCGTTCAAGAGAGCGACGTCGATGTGATGAGTGGCGAGGGTATGGCTAAGTAAGGTACGACGTGCGTGAAAGGAGCAAACATTAAGAAAGAGTATGGAGATATGCCGTGGAGGTCGTTGTCTTGTCGGTTGCGCTGCCATGTGGGAGTTATACGGCGGTGACGCGGGGGTGGGGGAAGAAGGTGAAGTGGGCTAACGGCCCCGAGAATGATGGCTGGAAGCATACTCCGAATATCTGCTGAGCCGCCATCTGGAGTTGTGTAAGAATGAGTGGTCGTTGGTAGGGGAGGATGTTATAAATGGATACCACCATGAAGCGGATGAGGTCTTCTATGGAGGGGGAAGGGAACTGTGATTGCGCTTGAGAGGTGGGGGGATCTATAGACTTAATGGGTGCAACTGTTTCGGGGCGGTTGGGAATGGGAGCGGGTTTCGACTTGCATTTGTGTGAATATGTGGGGTGCGCCTCGTGACATTGGTGGCAGCGAGGTGGAAGGGCGGTGTTGGTGTGAGATGGCTGGGAGCAGTGGCCACAGCGTGGGGAAGCACGACATTGCTCAGTGGTGTGGTCATTGTAGACCAAACAGCGGTTGCATCGCAAGGCTACTGGGGGGGGGGGGGAGCTTTGGAAGGTTCCACACGATGGTGGTACCGGTAGAGGTAGACGCCATTTGTTAGAAGCCTGTCCACTTCCGCTTGGGTCACCAGGAGAATGCGAACCATCCACGTGGGACCGTCCGCATTCCTGATGCGAAATGCCTTGCGTGCATCGACCTGCTCCAGGTGGAGTTCTTGCAAGACCGCCTCCTCGGTCAGATCGGGGTCGACGCCCCGAATCACGCACGAGAAGTGCGGGTTGCGTTGTGGAGGAGGAAGGGTAGGGGGATTTTGTCTGGCCCGGAGAGGTTCCGCGATCACCTGTGGGCCGAGTTGCTGCACCACTTCCGGGCTATGAAACACGGCGACGGTGGCGTCGTCGTTCGTTTTCACGTAGACACCGTTCGTGGCTGCAGTGGCGGAGAAGTTGGAGTGCCCAAGTATGCGGCGAAGTGCATCCGTGAATTGGTATTTCGTGGAGAAGGTGTGACCACGGAACAGAAATATATGTTTATATGGTGGCTCGGAGGCCTTGGAGGCGTATGTAGGTAACGATGAAGGAAGGGATGGTGGTGCAACTGTAGCGGGGGTAAAGTTGGGTACGGGTCCCGTGACGGGGAGTCGGGGGTCGTTGGGTGCAGGGAGAAAAGGAGTAGTGGGCGGCGGGCTACAATGGCGCCTGGAGGCGGTTTGAGATTCGTTCATGCCCTCATGGACCCGTTGACGAGAGCGGTGAGCCCCCCCCCCCCTCTGCGTGTCTGAATTGTCGGACCCTGGGCGTTTCTCGGAGCGGCTGGGAGTTTTAGGGACCAGCGGTGGGAGATTCAGATGCGTCCCCAGGGTGGTTGAGGTAGCCGGGTTAGTAGAAGTTGTTGTTTTAGGAATGGCACCTTTGGTGCTAGAAGAGGAGCGGATGGGTGGTTGCTTAGGGGGAGGAGGGATGGGTGGAGTGGTCTTGCCCTTGCCTTTGCCCATGGCGAAGGAGAATATGGGTATTTATTGGTATAGTGGGTAAGGCCAGTGGCTATGCGACACACTGTATGTACAATGGAAGATGGAAAGAATGAAGGAGCGGGCGAAGCCGGTGGCCAGGCGTGGGGATGTATGAGGAATAATGTGGGTACCGTTGCCGGCGAAGCCGGTGACTAAGCGGAGCAAACGGTGTGGTGAATGATATGGGGTTCACTCCTTAAAAGAGCGGGCGAAGCCGGTGACTAACAGTGGAATGAATGTGATGAATGTAGTGGGTAGAATGTATGAGAAAGTCAGGAGAGAATATCTCCAGACGAACAGTGTAGAAGGGATGTATGAGTGTGTGAAATGAATGTGATAAATATAGTGGGTAAAATGTATGATAAAGTCAGGAGAGAATATCTCCAGACGAGCAGTGTAGAATGGATGTATGAGTGTGAGAATGGAGTACGAATGGTGACGTCACGCGGCAGAGAATGAAATAAAGTTGAGAAGTACAGCTATGACAAGCGGTAGTCAGGTACGATAACCACTTCAATGCAGCACGAAAGTGGACGCCGTGTAGTTTATGAGCCCCACTCACAGGCAGTGCAGTAGAACGTGCGACGTGAAGTTGGAGTATTGAGCTAGTATGCCTGGCTATTGTGACGACTGAAGTGGTGATGAGAGCCTGAGCGAAGTAATGACTACTTGCAGGCGATGAAATCGAATTAATGTTGAAAACCAAGTGAGCTGCGATGAATGTAGTCAGCAAAATGGCAGCCAGGCTCCAGCACGTGGTCGAAGTCACTCTGACGAGACTCGAGGTCAGGTGAGGTGATGACGTCAGACCGGCTTGAAGAATGTCGCTCGTGATGGACAAGATGTTCTTGAAGTATTTTTTAACGATGATATATGATGCGCTGTTCTCGATGGAGATTCGTTCCGAATTCACTATTAAGAAGAAGGATCGTGTGTATAAAATTAGTTATTTTCTTGGCATATCTGCGTGGATTTATTTCTGTAGAAACACTTCGTGTTGGTGGTTTTTCATTACTCGGTCATATTTCTGTTACATAAAATTTGTCTAAAATTAAGTTAAATGCCATTTAAATGTTCTTTAGATGCCGTATTATTTGAATAATTTGCTTTTTCGCCCTTATTAAAGGCATCATATACAATTATTTTTGAATAATTGGTACATACAAATTAGTGACAAGTCGAGACATCTAGCGGAATTTTCTGAAACCTCATTTTGGGCCGCAGTTCTGTGCTACATTTCCCGGCCTTGTATGATATTGTTGCCAACGGTGTGGCGACTCAGACAGACACGCACACACAGACAGACTCACATACAGACACACGGACAAAAGGCGATTTCATAAATAAAAATAGGCTAAAAATAGAGGAAACAGGTGATCGAAAGTGAAAAAGGTTCAATCTAAAATCAATTTGACCGCCTTTTCAAATTCTCACCACGGTAACTTGGTTTTCTTTTTTTTTATCAAGGTAAGGTCCATCACTTTTCCAAACTATTTAAAACTGCGACGTATGTAAATAAAGACGTGACATCTACAGTAAAGAGATCATCTCTTGATCTTCCTCAATATTAACATTATCAATCCGTTTCTTAAACTCTAAACTGTTCTTGACTTTAGTTTTCGGAGGTGGTAAGCTGCTAGTCAACAACTTGGTTACAAACTTTGATAAATTGTACAACGGTGAATCTACACAAGAAATAATAGGACGTAAAGGGTAATCTTTCTTATGTACTTTGGGAAGAGCATAAAACTTGGGTAAAATACTATACGTTGTATTAACAAAATTATACTCTTGCTTACCAATGTAGTTCTCATCTTTCCATTTTTTGCACAAAGAATGTAGCTGTCTAGTGAGTTTACCAAGGGGGTTTCTGTATACCGGTGGCCATAACCAACCAATCCTAGCCCCCTTTCCTTGCCATTGTCAGGCTCTAATATGTTCGCACCAATCCTACATACAGTTTGTTATAGCCGTTTCATGTGCGGGCTTTGACTATTATGTGTGTATACAATTTATATGTTGTGTGTTTGAGCCTTCAGTCCTTAAACTGGCTTGATGCAGACCTCCATGGCCCCCTTATATGAACTAATTGTTTTTTCCCCACACCACTAAGACACTCTATTGAACCCTTGCGAGAAGCTTTTTATGAGACTCTTTTCTTCGGGGAGTGTACGGTCCATAACGCCGTTGTTAAATACGCTTTTACAAGGTGCAAGGTAACGTAGTCCAAATGTATGACAGAAAGAACAAAGTGAAGCCAGCTTAAACAAAAACAAATTTAATATCAGAATAACGAATTAACATAAAACACCACAAACAACACGAGGGAACACCCTCTTACGTTACACCCATATTTACAGTATGAAATGCAAAATAACTTATCTCATCAGAGATGTCAAAAGAAAAGACAGGTCCCGAAATACGGCCTGTTTATCCTAAAAATCATGTGTGCGTGTGATGTGACAAGCATGCGATATGGAAGAGTACTTGATGCGCGATTTGTTGCCATCCTGCGACTGCCGTCAGGCTACAAATCCGCATCTGTGATACCTTAGCGGTGGGAACTAAACACTACTAAATACTATCAATACACTAAGCCGACTCTCGCTAACTTTAATTATTTACAACAAACAAAGATTTCCGTCGAAATCTTGACCAAAGTGCTACAGCACAACATTACTGCCTCATCACAGGACTTGTCAATTAAACACAGGAGTGAGTAACGTGACCATGAAACAACATCAAAGAATGACCGCATGTCATCTTACACTGAATTACACAACAAGGTGTCAACAAAAAAATTACATTAATCAAGAAAAATTAAAATAAAACACATGCTCAGCAGCACGACAATTAACTATACAAGAAAAACATTTCATTTGGACGTCAAACATGGTAATACGGCTCAGGCGTGGCAACCTAAATCCCTGAATATCATATCGCTCTTTAAATGAACAAGCAAGCTATCTCTTCAATAAGTAGGTCACGGCAAGGTCGTTCCCCCTTCCTCACACACACAGGTGTCCAGAAATACACCTCAGATCAGCGCTCAGTGTGGAACACGTTATCAATGTCAAAATCACCCCTGCGTGAACATGTCCCGGGCCAACACTAATTGCTTGGTACCCAAGATCCACGAAGAAATATAGCTGTCACCGCAGCTCAAATGTGTGTGTGTCATCAAAATCAATATCTCATCAATTCCCCTTGGAATTACAAGACCAGCATAGGACTGGTAGAGGTCCCTGCGGGGAACACTCTCCATCCTAAAAACAACATTGCAGCAGTCAGAGGACAAGCCAAAAACTAACCTCCCGCGCAGATAAAATCACACCATGTGATACGCGTAGACACACAGACACACACAATATCACGCGCTAGCGTTTTTTCAAACACCTAAAATAAAAGTACACAAATATATTTTCCACACTCACACGCGCCTGATCTGGTATCCTGACCACAGAATTAATTACTCAAAAAGCAAACATTAATGAAATAAAAGAACGGACGGTTCTTTACAAAATCATGTTTCAACAAGGCAACTCAAAGTCCTAACAACACAAGTCTTCCCCCCTTTGCTATTTTTAACTATAATTACGGCAGCGCCACTTGTCACTGGTGCCGCATCCATGTATATGCCAAATCAAATATATGCGTACACGAGTTCACAATTAAAATACACAAATACACTGAATCAAACTAATGGTCATGCGTCCTCACGCATTTACACAATTGAGTGTCGGTACACTACGTTAATCTAAGTAAAAAAAATGTAACAAGAAAAATATACACACAAAAATTATTTACAAAACTTGTTCCCATGCCAAAATATCTAGAATATGAATAATTCAGTATTAGTACTCATCCAAATCACTTGTCACGTCAGCGGGCATCCTGCGCCATGACCCACTATGGATCTACTCAGCCACCTCAAACATCTTAGTTGGTTGCAGGTACGTCACTCCAACGGCCGACCCAAAGTTCATCATCTTGCTGCTGACTTCGGCGATGAAAATATACAGTTCAAAATTAATAATCTTTCCTATTCCTGCTATAATTGCAACAGAGCTACACAATCACTCTTTGTCCTAGGCAATTAATTAAACGTCGACACTTTCCCTAAAATAAGCACTTGGCTGAATTCTCACGCAAACATATTAAAAAATGTACAAATATTTACACTCGGCTCTCAACAGAGTCCACACAACTTTAAACATCTCACTTGAGATCGACGACAAAAGTACTTTAAAACGTTAGTAGCGCTTGGCTATACCAAAATATGAACTTGAACAAATACGTGTAGTACCTCCCAGGTACAAGAACAGTAGCGACGTGTAGTAGCCTCGGCTACATCAGCGATAGAACGTGGTCGCTAGCACAGACAACTAATTTATACAATCTCGTCAAATGCGTAGTAGTGGGGACGTTAATATTTTTATAATTCGAAGCAGTCTTCGTAGAAACTTGCGGGTGGTGTCAAACTTCATAATTTCTTCTGAACGTCAAAACGATGCCTCGCGGAATCGAATCGCATCGGTGATTTATTAGATACTGCATTGGCGGGCTTTTCTTAGGGTACGCCACGATGATGCCGAGCTTGGCTTGGGTGTTCCTGATTCGTCAATCCAAACATAAAATCGTTGAGTAAAGTAGGTCGCTTCCCCCACTTGTCATCATCAAATATATCTCTGTCTCTTTCTTTCATCACCACTTGGTCTGGCTAACAAAGACTGGAGACGCGAGGTCAGCGATCGTCGACCCCTTTTCCAGGAATATGTTTAAATATATCTGGCGCGCTCAACTGCCCTACCTATTGCAACACACAGCTCCCAAGTTGCTTCAACTGACTGCGGCCTCAATGCAGTACATAAAATAAAATATGAACAATTATTCTATGACATAAAGAATACGGGTTCACTATATCCGAGACAATCTGTTTACCCCTACAATCCACGTTCTCATCACTTCCTTCCATAACTAAGATTACTATTCCTGGGTGGCTTCAACCTATCTCTTCTCTTTTCCTCATTCGCACTCGCCAGAAATATAATTATCTCCTCCCACATTCGTCTTAATACCTCTTCATTTGTTCCTTAATACGAGTATACCCATCTTTTCTGCATCATTTCAAATTTCAAATTCTCTTCTTTTCTGCTGCACCAACAACATTTATATAGTCTATGTAATTGTAATAGTTGTAGTAATCATCCTAAGGCGAGGTTGAGGCCCATGGCCCGGAGATTTTTTTTGTTTGTTTAGATACTTAAACATTATTTTTGATTTTCAGTCCTATATGGTGACGCCACCATATACGAATTGTGTGAATTCATTTGCTAAAAGACATATACTGGTGGCTATAATTCTGTAAATTTTGTAAGATATATTTATAGTATTTTTCATTTTTCAAGCACACGATTTAAAGAAACCTGCAGTATTTGCAATAGCACAAAAATCAAATAAACAAGCATAAAGTGAAGTATTGAGAAATATTATTTATTATTATTATTATTTAAACTTAATGATATTAGAAATAATGTACATTTAATGCTCAGTAAGTTTTGATAGGCTTCTATTTCAACTACTGTTTTAATTCTGCAGAGAATAGTACTCAAAACGTTACAGAGCTTCTTGTTACAACCGGAAACCAGTTGTTGACAATGGGTTCAAAAAACTAAATATTGATGCTTGGATTTATTTCTGACACTAAAATTATCAGTTTTGACCAAAATATTTTAAATCAGATTAAGATCTGGTCAATTCCCATGCCGCCTTAAACCCATTATCTTCTTAACCTAAAACCACAGCATAACACGTTTGCCAGTATTTCATGATAGGCCTACGGCTGAAAGACTACTCGTCCGTCCTCCAGCTCAAGGTACGTGGCAAGAATGCAGCGAGTCAGCTGGCTTCTGCGTGAACGACAATGGTGCCAACCTCAGATACTTATGCGCTCTACTCAGCACAGACTGTGTGGCAAACATGGGTTTTGTGTGTGTGTGTGTGTGTGTGTGTGTGTGTGTGTGTGAGTGTGTGTGCATGGTTTTGACACAGCACAGTGAGATTTCCAAGTAATATTATCGTACTATTTTAGAAAGTGTACCACGCTTAGATTAAAGATGAAAGCTATGAGGTCGCTGAAAATAGTGAAACATAAACGTTATTCAGTTCATGCAGTTTAGGTTATAACTAAAGCCCTGTGTGGATCCGTGGATAAACCCGAGGATACCCACAATTTTTTTCGCCATGCAGATATAGTTTGCATGGCTGTGCGGATAGCAGATAAGCTGCGGACAATGTTTGGAATAAATTTGCGGATAGTTTTTAGAATACAATCCGAACTTGTTGAATAACATTACCAGGACCCGGATGTTTATGACATATCATGTTTTTCCATTATGTTTTTTTTCTCATTACAAATGTAAGATGATTTTAACGCTCAAGTAGGAAGAGAGAAAAAGTTTAGGAATATAGTTGGAAACTATCCCGCACATAAACGAACAAACAACAAGTAGTTCCGTGAAGAACTATACAGCCTATTTTCATATATCCTAGTTATATTAAATGCCACTATCAACATACAAAATTTCAGTTTGATTGCTGTAATAGATTCGTAGATATTGAGAACCGACTAAATATTTCGGATGGTCGCCATGTTGGATTTTATATATGTAGGTCCTAGAGTTATGTAATGTTACATGAAGATTATTAAGTACGTGTAGCATTCAAACTTCAATCGCATGATTAGGACACAAGAAGGAAAACCGAGATTTTAAAATTTCGCACAGCTGCCATCTTGTGGTTATGGAAACAATTGATATAAATTAGATGCCTGCGGATTAACATTCGTAAAAGGATTTACTGTACCAAGTTTCACTGCACTCAGATAGTTAAATTGCGAGAAACGTCCAAGTGAATATGTATAATTCGCGTCGCCGCCATGTTGGATTTGTGATCACCAGGTTATTTAAAGTCCTATAGGTGAACTTAAGTTCATAGCCCCTATGAACATTAAAAAATTCAGTTTGATTGCTATAATAGATTCGTAGATATTCAGAGTCGTCTGAATATTTCGGATGGTCGACATGTTGGATTGTTAAATGTATAGGCCATAGAGTCATGACCATTAAAGGAAAATTATTGCGTAGGTTCATTATTCAAACTTTCACTTCGATTGCTTGATTACGACACAAGAAATAAACACTTAATTTTTAAATTCGCACAGCCGCCATCTTGAGGTTATGTAAACAATTGAACTAAATTAGATACCAGTGCATTACAATGTGTATAAACATTTCCTGTACCAGATTTCATTGCGTTTGGAACATTAAATCGCGAGAAAGGTCTATTTAAAATTTTCAAATTCGCTTGGCCACCATGTTCGTTTTGTAGTTAACCGCTTTTTAAAAGTCTTATAGATGAACTTCCAGTAGTGCGCTTTATCTCCGTACAAAATTTCAGGGTGTTACAGCTAATAGTTTCAGAGATATAGAATGCCAGTCAAATATTTCGCTCATCCGCCATCTTGTGGTTATGTAAACAATTGGACCAAGTTAGATGTCGGTGCATTACAATGTGTATACACATATACTGTACCAAGTTTTATTGCGTTTGGTTGGTTAAATCACGAGAAACGTCTATTTAAAAGTCGCAAATTCGCGTGGCCGCCGTATTGGTTTCGTAGTTACCAGTTTTTCAGATGTCACATAGGTGAAATTCTAATAGTTCCCTTTATCAACGTAATAAATTCCAGGGCGATGTCGGTAATAGTTTCGGAGATATTGAATGCTGGTGAAATATTTCGCACAGCCGCCATGTTGGATTGGTGAGACGTAACAAAATTTGAAGGGCACGGTCGAGGTCGCCTGGAATAGTGCTATGGACTTACCGAATTTCATTGAAATTGCTCCAGCCGTTTAGAATTTATTAGGGGGACACACACACACACACCTCACACACACACACACACACACACGCACACACACACGGACAAAAGGTGATCTTATAAGCCTATTTTTTCAAAATTGAAACTAGGCTAAAAATGGCGAACGGCTGATTGACACCTGCAAAAATAACAACCTAGTTCTGAAATCTACTGCGTTTAAACATCTTCCTCGGAAAGCAAAGACATGGAGACATCCAAATTCACTTATGGGTGAATTTCAACTGGATCATGTTGCAATATCAAAAAAATCAGATCGTGAAATACAAAATGTGAAGGTCCTGCGTAATGCGAATATAGATTCAGACCATTATCTGTCCCTTTTTTAAAATGAAAGGTATTCCGTTTAGGAACAATAGAGTGAATGTTGAAAAGGGAATGAAAACGCAAAAGTACAACATCGGTGGTCTGAAGTCAAATAACACATTTGCAGAAACACTCCACAACAAACCAAAAGATGGAACATGGTCTACTTTAAGGAACGCCATTGTTACTGCGGCTTCGGAATCCATTCCTCTTGATAGAACGCGCAAGCACCCTTGGTGGAACGATCAATGTGATCACGCAATAGAGGAAAGAAGAAAAGCTTGGATCAAATGGAATAACAAGAAAGACGATGTGAACCTTGAGAACTTTCTCTGCATCAGGAAAAAAAACTTGTAAAGTTTTAAAATTGGCAAAAAGAAATTTCCACAAATCACAAATTAATCAAATTGAAGATGATTTTCAAAGACACAAAACAAGGGATTTCTATCAAACTTTTAAGCACCAACTGTCCAAATACGTCACCCCTACTCTTCACATCCGAGGATCTGATGGTAAACTTAATCTCAATAATAAAGACTGTGCTAAAGCCTTTGGAGAATATTTTGAAACCCTTTTGAACACGGACATACCTACTGAACAACTTGCTTTCTATCCTAGCGTTGCATACCACGACAGTTCACCACCCTCTGTCGAAGAAATAACACAAATCATCAAGGGGCTAATAAATAATAAGGCCTCGGGGGAGGATAGTATTGTGGCTGAATTATGGAAATATGCAGATAATGACTCCATCATTTGTCTCCAGAAAACCATTGAAGATATATGGCATGGTGAAAAATTGCCGGAGGATTGGACTTCCGCTATCATTCATCCTATACATAAGAAAGGGGATAAATCCGACCCAAATAATTATAGAGGTATTTCACTGGTATCGGTAACGTACAAAATATTTGCAAGGGCTCTTCTGAACAGAGCAGAACCGATATTAGACCGTCAGTTAGGGGAATATCAAGCTGGTTTCAGGAAATCAAGTTCCTGTCCTGAACAAATACATTACATTAAGACCATAATTTCCTACTGTACGGTACGATCAAAACCTTATGTTGTGATTTTTGTGGACTTTCAAAAGGTTTATGATTGCATTCATAGAGACACAATAATTAACACCTTAAGTGAGTTTGGCCTAGACAATAAATCAATTATTTTGTTCAAAGCAAGCTTAGAAAACACCATTTCCAAGGTCAAATTTCGTGGTGAATTGTCCGAAGCCTTTGCAATCAAGACTGGCTGTAGACAAGGTGATCTGGGATCACCGATGCTGTTCAACTGTGTCTTGGAAAAAATTATAAGAGAATGGTTAACAATCTTACCAAATAATTATGGTATTCGAATTGGTTATAAAAAAGAAGACCTGAATATAAACTGTCTCGCTTTTGCAGATGACATTGCTTTGTTCGCTAATACAATGGAAGAGGCCACTGACCAACTTAATAAACTACAAACCATAGCTGCTAAAACTGGACTTAAAGTGGCCTTCCATAAAACTAATTTTATCACAAATGTCAAAGATGCCTCAAAATTCATCACGATTGGTCTGCAAAAAATCAAAAAAGTTTGAAAATTTAAATAACTAGGGGAATGGATTACCCCTAATAATTCAGAAATAGCTGTCATTGAGAGCAGATGTAACAAATTGGAAGGAGCCTTTCAAACCTGCAAAAACATTTACAAAAGTAAAAACTTGTCCCGGAATGTCAAACTTTGTCATTATAACACAGTAATTAGGCCGTCAGCACTGTATGCCACAGAATGCTTACAGATGACAAACAAAGGTCCATTGAGAAAATTAGAACTTAAGGATCGGAAAATTCTAAGGAAAATATTAGGACCTGTTAATGATATTGGTACTTACAGAAGAAGACATAACAATGAATTACTTGAACATATAGATGATTTGGTGAGTGTAATGAGAAAAGGGAGAATGTCTTTCTTTAGACATTTGGAGCGGATGGAGCATCATCGACTTCATATCGAATCCACTCATCAATATCTAAACAAAAATCCTATTTTAAATGGTCGATGAAAGTTAAAAAGGACCTAACAGAAGCTCGAATCAATCAAGCTCTGGTTTGGGATAGGAACCTGTTCAGAAAGGCGGTTAAATCAAACAGCAATCTACACACTTTAACATCTGTGATGCCTTGCCCTCACTGCAAGTGGACGGAAGAAAGGAGAGCAGAACATTCGTCAAGAATGAAGATCTACTGGCAGACAAGAAAACAAGCATTACAGTGATCATATGAGTGAAGAACATCGTGGTCCATTGATGGCCGAAACGTCTAAAAAAAGATGATAATTTACGCTTATCTCATTCAAATTATGTCAATAAGCACAATTAGCACTCCGAACTGAAAAGGGTTGCAATTCTGGCTGTATAACGTTCATTTTAAACATGGAACGAAAACATTATTGTAATGCCAGTAGATTTGGTTAACAAACGTGCGAATTGGGATAAAAGTCGCGTGGATTTAGGGCGGATACGGATAAAAGTCGTGCGGATGTGGGACGGATGCGGATAACAGCCGTGTGGGTGTGGGGCGGATGCAGATAACAGTTGTGCGGGTGTGGGGCGGATGCAGATAAAAGTCGTGCGGATGAGGGATGGATGCGGATAACAGCCGTGTGGGTGTGGGGCGGATGTAGATAACAGTTGTGCGGATGCGGGGCGGATGCGGATAACGTTTTGTTTATCCGCGCAAAGCTCTAGTTATAATTATCAACGACACACTCACTCACCTCAAACAAGTGGAGTAGCCAGTTCTTCTTCGGAGCCAGACTCACTTTCGCTGCAGGAGGAGGAACAAGATGAATCGCTGCTGTCATCTCCCAGCGAAATGACAATACTGTCAATGATATTTTCAACTATACCGCCTTTCTCCCAGTAATCGTTTTCTACTTTTTCTACATGTTTGCAAAACCCCTGCCAGTCTGTTTCGGTCACAAGTGATACACTCTCAAGCGTTATATCGCGCAATTTCTGTAAAGATAAGTCACCTGTTCCGTTTCTTTCTTTAACTATTCGTTTAACCTTGGCCCAAGCTAGTTCTATGGGATTCAGTTCACAAATGTATGGGGGCAAGCGAACGACAGTGTGGCCCAATGAAACAAGAAATGCATACACTTTAAAAACCTTCTCTTTTGGTTTCTTTGCTTCTATCAGCCTGTACAGATCGGTTTTGCGCATAGAACTGTCACAGTGAACCCCTTTGTTCTCCAACCACAATATCATAGCAGATTTCACAGCACTCTTAGGCGGGGGTTTATCCACCTGTATACTGTGATAAGGAGCATTGTATAACACTACAACAGAACAAGGGGGCAAATTAGGTACCAGCTTTTCGCGAATCCATTTTTCAAAGTTTACATGGTTCATTTGTCTATGATAGTCGCCCGGCCTTGTATAGGAGAAGGGAATTTTCCAGGGACCCGTTTACACTACCTGCATGAACTATTATCAGCCTATTCCCTGCTTTAGTGTTCGTATGAATGCCAAATTCCTTCTCACTTTACCAGCACTTGCCGAATGTGATGTTACTATCTACTCAGCTCTCATCAATATAGAATATAGTTTTCCCATTTTCTCGCAAATGTTTTATTTTAACCAGATAATAGTGCCTCCAAGCCACGATGTTAGGGCGTTCTATAAGTACCTTTCTTTTGTTCTGACATTTCCGCCATTTAAACACGAGCTCTGAAATTGATTTCCAAAGCGAACTTCGTCCCCTTGGAAAATGAATCTTTTCCCGAACAACAGGGAGCAATTTATTAACAGAAAGCACACGTTTCTCAAAGACGTAAAAGTCGTGTACTGCTCGCGTCCAAGCTCTGTGAACTTGCTGGATGAAGGGCAGAGGCAGGGTAGGAGCAGGCGAGAATTGACAAGCCTGTCGACAGCCCACCGTGTTACCTGACATTCTCGTCTATTCCAATACTGCTAACATGGGGTCTTTTCTGAAACCAGTGTGGCGTTGGGAATGAGTGACTGAGTCACCGACTAATGTATTTGCTTCTGTTACTAGGCAAGGACCGAGAAACCGCATCACTCGTCATCACCACTACTAATAGTCTGCGATGCACATCCTTCTCAGGTCCACGCAGCTTAGACTCGAGCAGTATAATTCTCCGAATCACACACCTATCGAGATAATCCACATTCACTACAGTGTGTGCAGGTCTTGTCTTCCGATGTTTCCCTGGGGTCGTTAGAATTCTCTTTTCACCACTTACATTTAGATCTTGCACCTGTTGACGAATTCTTTTAATTGTCGTTTCAGAAACCACTGTATAATCGGCAGATCTTGCAGTTGCCTGACTCGGTGGAAATTTATTACACGTGTTCTTAGCTTCTTCATCTCATCCCTCAATCACTTTCCTAATTATTTCCCTACCCTCAGAATGTATCACACTTTTCTTCTTCACATAACACTACTGACCCGTACGATTTCACAATTGAAACTAAACGCAAGTAGCAGTGATTAAGCATAGCGTGAATAACATAGGTGCCAAGTTGGCAATATCTGCAGCGGCACGTCACTCAATCAACGCAGCTGGAATGTCTCTCCGCTCCCCTTCAGTCCCCTGAGATCATGAGCTGGAGGACGGACAGTACGTCATCTCCATTTGGGGTTAAGTCGGCAACGGATAGGAAGAGCTTCGTTTCCACAATCTCCTGGCAGGACTATATTTATTTATTTCCAAAGTTATGGCCACCGGTATACAGAAACAAACTTGACAGGCATAGGACAACACTAACACTCATGGCCTTTGTCGAACTCGAATGGGAGCAGTATAATCACTCACGCATTGGCCCTGAGTTACATCTGTCGGTACGGCTTGAAGGTTAAGAAACATGTCGGTAGATCAGCGCTAATACCAATGCACTAGGCCGGACTAAAACTGGCAGCAGGCTCATCGCTCCGTTCCTTAACCTCTAACGCTAGCCCTGAGTTACACCTGTTAGTACGGCTTGAAGGTTGAGAAACAGGCCTGTAGGACAGCGCTGACAATTGCTACACACCTGTACGTTCACAAGCTAAACTTCTGATGGGGCTGATAAAAAAAAGTATTTTAACCTAGCAACATGTTTTGTTAAGTCAAAATACGTACTTGTAATTTACAAATCTTTGTTACGCGAGAGCGATTGCTTCGCGAGTTAACTGGGAGAGAAATCAAATTTAAATGCTTTTTAACCTCATCCCTTTTGATCTGGATGATGACCGCTTGAGGTTGAAATGCGTAATCCTAAATTGTCCATTATTTAATAACGATTTTAACTAATACATGTAATTGTTTTTCTTGTCAGCATTGGACCATGATATTCTCTAGAGGGCGCTGATATTGAGGGCGACAGTAGGGGTTAATATTCTACTGTTGTACATAGGTGTTTCATACGAGGGCAGATTGGATTGTAACGCAATTTTCCCCAAAAGTTAAACAGGTAACAAAACCAAACAAAGCACAAATGAACTTACAAAAGTGTGCAAATTATCAGACTTGACGCCACATTATTTATACTTTTCACGGCTTAATGCACTAAAATATGTTTGCAAGGCGGTGGAATTGCTTCCAGTGTTTAAGCAAGAGTCTTAAGTATATTTCCCTTTAGGAAACTCAAAGTAAAATGTATTTTTCGAATTTCCACTAACAGAGGAGCTTTGCTACTGCAAAATACCAGACGTTCGTGTGAATTTAGAGAGGAGGGTTTTGAAGTCATTTTACTGACGATCCCCTCTCGAACTATTCAAATTTTCATGAACTATGGATTGAAATCACCTGACTTAGAGGGCACATTCCAAAATCAATGAAAAAATAGAAAACCGGCGAAGTTCAGGTATCCCACGGAATACCCAATTCCGAAAGTTTGAATATTAGCATCCATCCGTCCGCCATAGGAATGATCGGAAAAAACGAAGCGTCGTAGAACTCCCCGCCGTCCCGCCGAAATAGCGATTGTTCTATTGGAATACCACCACCGTGGCCGGCCACAGGCTCGTTTAAACATAACTAGTACTCACTCTCGACGACCACTCATAATTAAAATTTTAAACAGGTAAAAAAAATGTTTTTTCAACTTGTATGGCGTTAGGCCCTTTGTCAACAAAGTCATTATGGAAAAGGTGAAAGTCGATAAGGAAGGAAACATTACTTAGTAAGGTAACAAACAAGAAGTTCCGTGACGAATTAAAGAGCCTACTTTTCTTAAAATTAAGATTCATGCCAATGATTAATCTACAGTATATGAACCTATCTAGAATAATGACGAAATTAAGTTGGTAATATCGAAATGTCTAATTAGTTCGAAATACACCTGGTATAATGTAGCCTAATAGAGCACTACAGTTGGCAGCCCTGGTGACTAAATATATTCTTAGTTCCATCTCTTAAGGTACAGAATACAAAATTTGGTTGAAGTCCAATGGACGTTACATGCAGTTAAACACTAGATCTATCAGCACGTGTAAAAGCATGTTGGCAACAATGTAATGCGTGTGCTGATCAGAAATAATTTGAAATATTATGATATCTTGTTGTGTCAATTTTGGATGAAATCCATTTGTTAGTATAGAAGTTACATGTATTTTAAAATTGGACCTATCAGCAGACATAGAATCATGTTGGCAGCACTGACTTATATTAATTGCTCCAAATTAATCTAGAATGTCAGGTCCTATACGTGTGCAAAGCATAGAGCTGTTGCCTTGCATACTTTCTGATATATTGATATTAGGTTAAAAACATATAGACAGCATTTATTAACAGTTGGCAGCCCTGATTGCTCTTAACAATACTTAAAGTCATATATGTTATGTTACACATAGCACATACGAAATTTGGTTGAAATCCAACTGATAGTATAGAAGTTACATGTATTTAAAAATTGGTATTATCAGCAAGGTTATAATCATGTTGGTAGAACTGACGTATATAAGTTACTCCAAATTAATCTAAAATGTCAGTTACTATACGTGTGCATAGTTTAAAAGCTGTCGGCTTGCATACTTTCTGATATATTGGTATTTGGATAAAAAATAGACAGAGCAATTATTAACAGTTGGCAGCCCTGATGGCACTTAAGAACTCGCTCAGTCACATCTGTTTATGTGCACATATTACATACAAAATTTGGTTGGAATCCAATAGATAGTGTGGAAGTTATATGCATTTAAAAATTGGACTTATCAGAAGGCTTAAAATTATTTTGGCAACACTGTCATGGTTGGCCTCCTGGAAATTAAACTGAAATTGTATTATCTCTATGTGTGCCAATTTTGGAATAGCTCCCATGCATACCTTCCAAGACATCCAACATGGAGCTCAAATTTCTAGTGCGTTTCTTCAGCAGTTGGTAGCACTGACATCATTTTCGAATATGGACGTGAGCTATTCCGGTATACATCTTTACTCATACTAAATTTGGTTTCGATTGCTGCAGCCGTTTAGGAGTTGATAGGGGGGACACACACACACACAGCAAGACAGACAGACAGAAGGACAGACAGACAGACAGACACACATTTTCCCGGATCGATCTCGTAAGTCTACTTTTTCCTCATTTTTGCAAAATGTGAAAAGTAGGCTAAAAATGCCAGCAGATGGCCTATAAAATGATTTTTAATAAAAAAAAACACCGATTTCAATTCTTTATTTGATTCTAATTATTTGCACAGCTCTGTACAGCTTTGACCAACATTTCTACATAGTTACCAACTTTGTCAACACATTTCTACCTTCGTGGTACCAGTTTCAATATGCCCTGTTCGTAGAAGTCCGTTTGGTTGGAGTATAGCCATCTGCGGGCCGCTGATTTCACTTCCTCATCTGTCGCAAAGTGTTGGCCGGTCAGGAATTATTTCATGGGACCAAACAGACGAAAGTCCGACGTGCTAGATCCGGTGGGTGCTGGAGCACTTACCACCCAAATTGATCGATTTTCTCACGAACAGGAGCAGCGAGAGGGGGCAGGCATTGTCATGAAGAAGTTTGACACGGTCAGCATTAACGTTGTGGAACGACACTAGTTAACCAACATTTTAAGGGGGAGATCCAGCTTCAGAGAGGAATAAAATGCCAATATTAATTCGATTGTTGAACATGCTACAAATATTGTCACTCATGTCACAGTAATGACAAGCTTGTGTCAAATAAAAGCAACTTTTATAATGTCAAAATAATTCTCATCAAAAGAGTTTTTTTAGAAAATGTTTAATATTTGCCAAATATTTTCACCATGCATCATCGTTTCCTTATACGAAGTGTACGGCACAAAATGAAGGACACATTATTCACACGTAGACGAACATGAACATGGGTCCGGAAACCAGATGCAACTCTTTCTCACAGGAGATGTTCAATATGCCTACCGTGCGCATTGATAAATGTATCAACCCGCCGCTGTAGTGAATCATGTATGCACTGATGTAGCCTATTCCTGGAGTATTGCGTACGGTTTCGCAGCCTTCCATAATACGGGCACGGAGACTCTGAACATCTTGTACTGGGGAACGATACACAAGAGCTTTTAAATGCCCCCACAATATAAGTCCAGTGGCTTTAGGTCCAGAGAGCGTGGGGGCCAGATAATGGGTCCACCTCTACCTATCCATCTGTCACCAATTCTGTTATTTACAAGCCAACGGACAGTAACACTAAAATGAGGAGGTGCTCCAGCGTGCATGAAGTAGGCTGAATGTCTTGTCGCATAACTAAAGGCACAGCTGCTAAGTCCAATGGCTAGAGGGCCATGTAAAACAAAAATTTGGCGGTCCACCTACGCCATGACAACGTAACCAGACGTAACCAAGAGTGCATGTTCCCCACGATTCTAACGTTCTGTTCTTGTGTGTTTCCCATGATTAATGAGTTGGAGACAATGAGTTATAACATGGAAACAAAGCGTTTCCAGACCCATGTTCATGTAACATAAATCCTTCGTCTACGTGTGAGGAATGTGTCCAGCATTTTGTGACGTACATTATTTAACTTATCATCAGTTTATGATTTTATTGTAAACATTCCAAAGGAGGAATGGCAGGTATATTGGAATCTGGAAAGTAAAGTCATTGCTGAACTTTTAAAGTATAGCGGGCGTTAAAAATCCCTCAGTATGCCTTCCTTAGGAGGGGAAGTAAAGCCGGCGGTCCCATGTCATAGATTTATGGCATGTTAAAGAACCTTCCACTTATTCCACCTGTGTGAAGCTAAATTGTATAGATTAGGAATGTAAACAACGCTCTTAGGTTCCTACGTTCGTTGCCAAGAGCCGACTGCGGTGGCGTCTAGTAGCTAAGTTTTGAACTAGGCTTAGAAGTGGTTGACGGTGGCGTTTGGCGTCAAAAGTAGGAACTATTTGAAAAATTCTAAGTTGCAGTCTTTACTTGAATTTAAAAAAAAACGAGCCTTACAGTAGTCGCATATGATGTGTAACATCTGACATGTTATTCGATTTTTTTTTTTCTAAGCGTATGGCTTTTAGTGCCGGGAGTGTCCGAGGACATGTTCGGCTCGCCAGTTTTTGTAGCTGCTTCGAGACGGACACCCAATGGGTGAGCTACAAGTACCGTTGGGGAGGAATGTTGGATGGGAGGGTCGAGGAGTTGGAAGGTAGCGGCTGTGGCCTATAGTTAGGGACCAACCCCGGCATTTGCCTGGAAGGAAGATGGGAAACCACAGAAGACCATCTTCAAGGTTGCCGGCGGGGGTATTCGAACCTCCTCGCCTCCCGGATGTGAGCGACTGCCAACAGTCATGCCGCAACGACCTCGGCTAACTCACCCGGTGTTATTCGAATAATTCCATATTACTTACTCGCATTTTTTTTTTTTTAGAATGAACTCACAGTGCTACCTTGTGCCAGCAAACATGAAAGGATTCTCCAATGCATCTGCAGTAGTGACATATACCTGCATCTGTATGCGGGAGCAATCCCCTGCCTTCTTGATGCGAGCTGCACTTTATATCGGTCAGTTAGTGAACCCATGCCAGCGGTGTTATTGAAAACGGCCCCTTATTGCCGATATAGCGCACTGCCAAGAATAGGTGCGATTAAAAATTAGGTGTGCAGTAAGTATATTAAATGCGTTTCTCCCAGTGATACGTTTAGACCAACGAAGTTTCAATTATTGTTAGTAGTCGGTGTTAATATACTGAATTCCTACGTTGTTTGGAGTGTTGGTTGATGCGATATAGCACTCGAGGTATCGAGTGCTAACATTAAATAAGAATACAGCAAAAGTATGAAGATTCAATAAATCGTAATTGTTTTCAGCAAATATGATATAATGAATATTTTCACACCAAAGAACGACAACTTGAAGATGATTTATTGTTGGAATTTCTTTAATTGGGCCTCCAAACCTCGAGGTAAACCGTATGCGATTTATATTCCTTATAGTCACTTGGCTTACAGTACGTCGTTGTACCGATCTCTGCCACCGCGCTCATTGTTTCCGTTCCTTCCACTTCCGTCCCATCCACTTCCGTCCCATCCACTTGCGTCTCTTTTCCAAAATCACTCCCACAAAAATATCCAGACACCGAGTGGGAAGATGTTACACATCAAAAACTGATACACACACTAATACAGCCATCACAATTAACACCGGTTATCAGACAGATTCTACACACACCCAAAGTACACGGGGCTACATGACCATGTTGTCGCAACCCCTAAACTGAGGAACCAATCACCAACCAAAGTATAAAGGTGTGCAAATTATTAGACTCGATGGCAGTTTTCTAACATTCATTTTGTACATTGTGTGACTTAACACAGTGGAAATGTTTTGCAAGGTGCTGAAATTATTGCAAATATTTAATCATTAGTAGTAATAACATTTTTTATGTTCGACCCTGACTATTATGTGTCAGAAAACTGTATCATAATGAGGCTCATTATAATACTTTTTATTATGAAACAGTTTCTCCCACCAATCGGAGCTCATGAAACAGTTGTGAGACCAATTAGATAAGGATACCTTCGCGCATGCGCTCAAAATCCAACATGTCTATATAAATTACCGAAAGTGCATCGTCCATATGTTCGCGTAAACAAACTGGTGAATATGAGACAAGAAATAGCAGTGTACCTTAATATCCCCTAATCCAATTTCTACACAGCGCGTTGTTTTGAAACGACTTCGGTGACAATTTTACTGAATACTGGTGCACAATCTGAACATATGGCATTGAAGCACACAGAGCGCATCCGTCCAGAGAGCTTGGAAAACAGAGATATACTACCCAGCGCAGCACCCGATCACAACATTCTAGTGACTGAACAGATATTTATGAATATTTATGTTAAAACATATAATAAAGTTATAATTATCGTCGAACCTAAACAGCCAGATGCAACTCGCCTATAATGGTAATTAAGACACACGTATGGAAATCGCATACGCTCGTTTTATAAACATACTCGTGTCTTAATTATAGCCATTATAGGCTCGTTGCATAATGTACTATTAAAGAATTTGACAGTAAACAGAAGCCTTGTTAATGCCAAACGTTTTGTTTTGATTACTTTAGTCTATTCTACGTTCCGTGTGAATTTTGACCAGAGAGATTAGAAGTATTTTATTACTGATTGTCCAATCTTGAACCATTCAACCATTCGTGAACAATGGATTGGAATCACCTTATTAAGAGGATACATTCAAAAGTCAATGAAAAATAGAATAAACGGACCCAGCTCAGGTGTCCCTCACAATCTCTAATTTCGAAAATTACCAGTTGCAATTCCTTATGGGAAACGTTGTAAGTCTGCAGGGGAGAAACCATTAAAAAGTAGGGCAATAAAAATAAAATAAATTGATTTTGAATAAAATATTGAGAAAATGTAAATTCACATCCTGCTTCCAGTCGACCGACCAGGCCCATCTAGCTGCGAGGACATGAACTGTTCCGTCTGCCGAAGCCTGTCGCACCTCTCTGAGGCAATGATTAAATGATTGACAGATGAAATGAAATGAGAGTGGAGAGTGGTGCTGTGACAGGGAAAACCGAATTACCCGGAGAAAAAACTGTCTGCCTCCGATTTGTGCAGCACAAGTCTCACATGGAGTGACCAGGATTTGAAACACGGACCCAGCCTAAGACTGATTGAAAATTCTTTTTTCGAGTCCAATAATTTACACACCTCTGTATTTCCAGTGTTGTGCAATTTCTCCCAACTTTCGTAATGCTAATGTCAGCATGGAGCAATTAAGGAACATCAACGCCACACGCCACATATTGCAAACCCTAGGGGCTGTACACGATATGGCCGTGAGGTAATGAGGGTATTGCTAACCTTCTGTCGGTTATTTTCCACTGTTAGTGTCTGCAATGACATGTTGTAATGGAGTGTGTTATCGTAGGCAAATTACTGCCACTCACTGTCGCCGATATGGACTAGCAGGAAACTTCGTGATTTGCTATTGACCTTACAACAGAAAGTGCCTGCAATTATAGAATCATGCGTTATATTCACCAGATTATTCAATCTCTGATGTACACTGAGTGAATCAGAAAAAAATCGTTTACATATGTTACGTAATTGAATATCTCAACTTATAATTTCAATACAGTTTGATTATCAATCTCGAAATATTTTACATATCCCATTCTTATTCTTCTTCTTCTGCTTCGCGAATGGGTCGCTTAGGACCACGCGAAATCAACACTTTCTAGCCTTCCTGTTGGCCCAGTATTCCTTCATTCGCAACGAGTGGGTCTGTTTCCGTTGGTGTTGTGTAGTCTTCTTCTCTTCTTCCTCGAAACCCCGCGTCTGAGGGATTTTCCTGATTTCCTTCCGGACATGTAAGTTTGGTGATCATAATTCCTTTAAGTCTCTCTCTGTAAATTTATAACAATTCGGTCTAGTAGCCTTGTTCTTTAAAAAAATTATGTATCTGGTGTGTCAGTCTGTTCAGGTCCATTCTTTCTATGTGTCCCATAAATTGGATTCTTCGCATTCGCATTGTCTCTGTGTTTTTTTTGTGTTATGTTTCTGTATTAGGCTTTTTGGATAATGTACACCATCCTTTGTTCTTAGTCCAGGGATTTTCTCATTATGTTACGTTCTTTCACTTCTATTTAGTGTTTTAGTGTTTTATGTTGGAGATTGAGTGTCTCTGAAGCATAGAGAGCTTCAGGTTTGATTACAGTTGTACAGTGGCAAATTTTGCAGTTCCAGGAGAGACTCTTTTTTGTTATAAATATGTTTCGTTGATTGAAAAGCAGTTTCCATTTTCTGAAGCCTCGATTCAATTGATTTCATTTCGTTACAGTTTCCTGTAATCCATTCACCTAAATATTTAAATTCGTTTACTCGAAAGATTTTGTTGTTGCCAATTTGAAGTTCATTTGATGCGGTTTTGATGTCAGTCATACATTTTATTTTTTCAAACGAGATTTGTAATCCAATTTTCGCCAATATACTGCACATTAACGATTTTGACCAGCGGATGGAGGTAACTAACAAACAGATTCGAGCAGGTCTATGTTTTGAAGCAAACATTTCGCAAGTGCAAAATTTATTGAAATGACTGATATCTCAGGTGGATGTGGTACGACCAAGTATTTCACACATCCTATAAATATTAATTAATTCTTCTTTTGTGACCTTTCATTTATTTAAATTAATGACGTATTGAAAGGATATCCATTTTCTTCTTTTTTAAGATAATTTCGAAGATTTTTTAGCGCTGACGAAGTTATCATTGATATAACGAAACTTGTACGTGTTAATTTAATTATTAAACTACTTCCTAGTGTTTGACAAGCGGCTTTTATAATTGGAGATTAATAATAATAAAGCTAGAACGCAAAATTCTTAGAAAAATATTCAACCCTGCTCAAGAAAATGGAATTTGGATCAAGAGACAAACTGCAGACCTGTATAGTCTCACAAACACTGTACGCAGGAGACGGTTACATTTTCTTGGGCACATATTATTTAGGATGGACAACAATGGGCTAACAAATAGTTTATCTTATTTATAATACGCTAAGGTGTATGTTTCACAAAACTCAAGCTCCTAAACCAGAGGGAGTTAGAAGGTGTGGTTTGTACCAAAATCTTCCAAATCGTCTCAATAGTACAGGAAAAATCTTGCATTTATTGAAAAGTCAACGGAAATATATTTATGTGTTTATAAGGTGCTTTTAAACAAATAAACAAGTCGATAGCCTCTGGCAGAACTGTGTCGCGTACAGCCGCATAGCACTAGATCTGGGCGGGTTGTCTGTACATGGGGCGCACACAACCCATTAAGTGAGATTTCTCGCACAGGTCCGCTAGTTTTCAATATAAGTAATACAAATAAATCGAGCATAAATTGGCTGGAGGAAACAAGGGGGCGGGGGGGGGGGGGGCTGAATAAGATGAACATTGGAGAGAACATGATGAAAAGCCGAGATATATTCAGAACCTCTGTGAATAAGCACACATTTAGGGTGAAATCTAGCAGCAGGACTGGTGCAAGATGGGCAGAAGAACGCCAGAGGAAACACAGTGAGTTCATGACGTGATTTGGGAGAAGAGGAAGGCAAAAATCATCAGGCAAACTAACAAGTTCCAATGCGCTCTATGAATAGGCGTCACGAAGTCAGTAAGAAAGAAAGAAAGAATGAATGAATGAATGAATGAATGAAAGAAATAATAATAACAATACTGCAGCATCATGGGATTAAAGGCCACCTCTAAGTGGGTAGAAGAGGTCAAGAGGGATGCAACAGAAGTTGGAATTACTCCAGAGTTGATCCACAATAGAAGTGAGTTTAGAAGAAAGGTAGACAGTTTAAAACACTTTATAGGTCCTTGGGATACTATCTTCCCACCATGTTTTTCTAGAACGGTGTTAGGGAGAGAATCTTCCCACCCCTTTCATTTCAAGCAGTTCCACATGCATCCACAAGCTACTGTCGACCAAAATATTATGTGCACTCGAGTTTGAAGCTTGTTTGTGAAGTAACTAATAGACCTACATAGAATCCAATAACATCATCATTTTCGTCGTTCTATTTTACGTTAGTTCATGATGGTTTGGAATTTTTAATTTAGATTTTAATATTTTTTATCGCAATTGAAACACAAAAAGTGCCCGTTTTTAAGCGTGTTTCAACCATGCGTCACATTTAAGAATTATTATCTCAAAAACCCGTCTCCAGATCGAATCCAAATTTTAACACAATATGCATTGGAATGTTGTATAACTGTTTTATTAATTTCAAAATTTTATGTTTCAAGAACGAAAGTTGTTACGGTATCATTTTTGTAAGGTAACTTTTTCTCGGCTCGGGGTCGTTGGAAAATGTAGTTCTTGGTTGCGTTGTAATCCTAATACATCAGAAAGTTATGCTGTATGACTGTGAAATACGTAAATTAATTCACTTATTTTATATCGGTTTGTATTTGTACGGGGAATTAAGACATGGTTCACCAGCTAGCCGCTCCGGGAAATGCTGTACAGCGTTGCTGATATGGAGCCCATCACTTCCGAGCGAGGCGCGCCATGACGTGTGATGGAGCCCATCTTGGCACCGTTGTACAGCTTTTACCGGAGCGGCTATTCAAAGTTTCTTACGTCTCACCAATCCAACATGGCGGCTGTGCGAAATATTTCACCAGCATGCAATATCTCCGTATCTATTCCCAATATCACACTGGCATTTTTTACGGTGATAAAGGGAGCTACTAGAAGTTCACGATTTAATGTTCCATACGCAATGAAATCTGGTACAGGAAATGTTCATACACATTGTAATGCACTGGTATCTAATTTAGTTCTATTGTTTCCATAACCACAAGATGGCAGCTGAGTGAAATTTTAAAATCTCCTTGTTACTTCTTGTGTCCTAATCATGCGATGGAAGTTTGAATGCTACACGTACACAATAATCTTCATGTAAAAGTACATAACTCTACGACCAACATGTATAAAATCCATCCGAAATATTTAGTCGGTTCTCAATATCTACGAATCTATTACAGCAATCAAACTGAAATTTTGTATGTTGATGGTGGCAATTAACATAAGTAGGATATATGAAAATAGGCTGTTTAGTTCTTCATGGAACTACTTGTTTTTGCAATATTGCCCAGTGTGTTTATGCCTTGTAACTACAATGGTTGAACCAATATAGGCTACATTGTCAACTTTCAAATCATGTAATTCATGTCCGACATGTTGGAGTTTGAGTGCATGTGAGAAGCTATCCTTACCTAATTGGTGAATGATTGAAAATATTGAGCTCTCATTGGTTGGAGAAACTGTGTTATAATGAATAGCAGTACTTTAATGACCCCCATTATGATACAGTTTTCTGACATATAATATTTACATATCGACGTCATCGAACATAAAGATACATTTATTATTCTTAAGGACATGTTTCAACTTCCGAAGAAGCCTTCATCAGCGATATAGGCTACTTATTATTCTCATAAGATAAACATAAAATAAAGGAAACACTGCTCTTGTTGCTTTAGGTAGAAGATGAAAACAGGTAATCCTTACAAAGCGTGGTTTAATTGATATGTTTATAACAATTCCTGTGCAATTATTTTCTTCTAATTGAGTTTTGAACATACTTCTCCAGCGTTCGAATAATGGAGGAGTCACACACGGACAGACAGAGGGACACGCAAACACTCCTTGATTGCATTCTTGATGATGATGATGATGATGATGATGATGATGATGATGATGATGATGATGATGATAATGTTATTCTAGGTTATCGGCCCCTAATGGTTTGGGTGATAGTGAAAAATGAGATGAGAATGAAAACTATAACTAATACTAACTACAGTCCTACAGACTAGAAGAAGAAATGGTAAACAAATAAAGGATAAGGCAAAGAAGAAATGCCCTCAACCCTCGAAGAATGAGGATTGAGAAACTTGGAAGGATGGAGGGCAATGAAAGGCAGTTAGGAAAGAGGAGAGGGCCCGTCCCAAGTTCAGTGGAAAAGGGGGACACATCGGGCCCAGCTCAGGAATCTCTCAGGTCGCCAACTCGCAAACTCACCAGCCGTGAGCCCTTGAGGGTGTAGCACTATCCAGGGTGCACCAGAAGTGGTGGGGCTACACACACCCTGCCTCTATGAGGGCCTTGTTCAGAAGGCAGGAGATAAAATGAAAAGAAACAGAAGACTGACCCCTCGAAGAATGAGGGTATCAGGAAAGATGAGACAAGGGCCAATTGAGGCGGGAAAGTGAAAGACTCCCTAGGCCTCGGATACCCTAATTCCATCGGGGTCAGAAGAGAACAAGGGTTGACCAGGAGAGATCGCCAGGAAAGAAGACGGAGAGGAGCCCGGCACAAGTAAGTGGAAGCAATGCCGGACTCAGCTGGGGTCCCGTGGTCGCCAACCCACGTCCCACTAGATGTGAGCCCCTGGAAGAAATTGAATTCTTAATAGAGACAGTCACGCCTGAGGTCGATTCCAGGCCCTGCCAAACATTTTAACTCTGGTCTGTGGGCTGTACCGGGGTACGCTGAACCTTGTGAGTCAAAACTGAAAGGGATGGGTTCGATTCCTTTCTTAGTCATCCTCTAAATGGTTCTCTGTGCTACCTAACTTAGGGTCATGGCCACTTCCTACATCAATTACAAATACACACACTAGTACAGACATTACAGTAACACAGGTTATCATACACATTCTATACACACCCAAGTACATGAAGCTACATGGCCACGATGTCGTTAAGCACCTAAATAATAACAAATCGATAATGATATTTCATTTCTCCTGTTTTGTTCGTATGTGTTTGTGTATTTCTTTTAGTTAGTTATTGGATTCATTTATGTTGCTTCGGAGGCTTAGTCGGTAGCATGCTGAGCTTCCATGCCCAAGATCGTGGGTTCAAACCTGACCGAAGTCGTCGGATTTTTTAAGAGCGTTAAAAATCCCTCAGTATGCCTTCCTTCGGAGGGGAAGTAAAGCCGGCGGTCCCATGTCATAGATTTATGGCATGTTAAAGAACCTTCCATTAACTACAATTAGGGGGCTACGTGGGGCATTTGGTAGAGGCGCTGAGTTTCTAACTGAAAGGGAGTGGGTTTGATCCCCACCCAGGTAGTGGACTTTAGAAACAAAACTACCACTTTCGGAAACGCAAATAACCCTGCGGTTCACTCAGCCTACACCAGAAATGAGTACCAGAAAAATTCCTGGAAGCAAAGACGGCCGGGCGTGGAGCTGAAAACTCCATCCCATCTAGTGCTGATGTCACAAAGAGTGGAAGCCACTACCTTCCACTACTACCAGGGCTTCCATGGCCTGTACGGAGTCGGCTTTGTTTTGCTTTTAACTAACTACAATAATTTTGTGAAGCTGAATTTGTGGGTTAGATTTGATTAATGCTTTATTAAGTTCCAACGTACTGTGCCCATTTCAACAATGAAATATGCAAATCACAGTTCGCCAGCAATGCTCAATCGGGAGTATCGGGGTTCATGGTATGTTCTCCCACTCTGTGACTTACACACTTTGGATTAAGCATAGGATACACTTCCAAAAATAAACAAAATCGAAATCCTACTATCACAACATTTAATTATCCAAAATATGGCGCTACAAAAGAAACAATAAAAATACTGACACTATACTTCACACTTGTCCAAAAAATGAACAAGGAATTCAAATTAAATAATCACAAATAATAATTACTGGTTATCCAGAAACCAAACAAAAACTCCAACTGAGTTTCACTCCCATATGGTATCAATCCTAATTCTATAAAAACGAGCTCCAAATGGCTCGGTAAGGTTTACATGCATTGTGTTAACAATTACACACACATCATTTAATTTTTACATGAGTATATATGGCTTTAATCATAATATCATAATCTGGCTACTCATTAATTAATTTTGGGCTCCCACAATGTTCATCTGTCGCCATCTCTCTTCTCAAGCTACCAACTCACTACCATGATTGGAAAAATTTCCGTATCCTCGAGTTATAGAAAACTACTGACCAAGTCAACTTAAGATTACTCCCAAAATCTTAATATTTTCATAATAACTCGTGAATCACTGAATCATTTAATAATAACGTTAGGGATTTTATTACACACATCAAAAAAAGTTTTGCATCACCTCGGTTCCAAGAGTTCCGGAACCGTTAAATACAAAGGGAATAGAGATCAACACAAACAACATTTCAGCTCGTTTTATTGCTCATGAGACCCACACATTGCATGTTGTACCATCATACAGCTAGACTTTCAGCATTTGTGGTCCAGATTGCAGTACACACCACTACCTCTAATACCCAGTAGCACGTCCTCTTGCATTGATGCATGCCTGTATTCGCCGTGGCATACTATCCACAAGTTCATCAAGACACTGTTGGTCCAAATTGTCCCACTCCTCAACGACAATTCGGCGTAAATCTCTCAGAGTGGTTGGTGGGTCAAGACGTCCATAAACAGCCCTTTTCAACATATCCCAGGCATGTTCGATAGGGTTCATGTCTGGCGAACATGCTGGCCACTGTAGTCGAGCGATGTCGTTATCTTGAAGGAACGCATTCACAAGATGTGCACGATGAGGTCGAGAATTGTCGTCCATGAAGACAAATGCCTCTCCAATATTCTGCCGATATGGTTGCACTATGGGTCGGAGGATGTCATTCAGGTATCGTAAAGCCGTTTCGGAGCCTTCCATGACCACCAGTGGCGTACGTCGGCCCCACATAATGCCACCCCAAAACATCAGGGAACCACCACCTTGCTGCACTCGCTGGACAGTGTGTCTAAGACGTTCAGCCTGACCAGGGTGCCTCCAAACACGTCTCCGACGATTGTCTGGTTGAAGGCATATGCGACACTCATCGGTGAAGAGAACGTGATGCCAATTCCGTGGGGTCCATTCAGCATGTTGTTGGGCCCATCTGTACCGCGCTGCATGGTGTCGGGGTTGCAAAGCTGGACCTCGCCATGGACGTCGGGAGTGAAGTTGCGCATCATGCAGCCTATTGCGCACAGTTTGAGTTGAAACACGACGTCCTGTGGCTGAACGAAACGCATTATTCAACATGGTGGCATTGCTGTCAGGGTTCCTCCGAGTGGCAATCCGTAAGTAGCGGTCATCCACTACAGTAGTAGCCCTTGGGCGGCCTGAGCGAGGCCTGTAATCGACAGTTCCTGTATCTCTGTACCTCCTCCATGTCCGAACAACATCGCTTTGGTTCACTCTGAGACGCCTGGAAACTTCCCTTGTTGAGAGCCCTTCTTGACACAAAGTAACAATGCGGACGCGATTGAACTGCGGTATTGACCTTCTAGGCATGGTAGAACTACAGACAACATGAGCAGCGTACCTTCGTCCTGGTGGAATGACTGGAACTGATCGGCTGTCGTACCCCCTCCGTCTAATAGGCCCTGCTCATGCATGGTTGTTTACATCTTTGAGCAGTTTTAGTGACATCTATGAACAGTCAAAGGGACTGTATCTTGGATACAATATACACAGTCAACGTCTATATGCCGGAGATCTGGGAACCGAGGTGATGCAAAACTTTTTTTGATGTGTGTATATTGTCTTCAAAGACAATTATATCTTAAGGAAGCAACGATCTGAACTCTGCAAGCGATAATAATGAATGTAAAAGGACCTCAGTTCAAATACTGGGTCGTTAAAACAATCTTAAACACTTCCGTGTACCGTGAATCAGACAGCCCGTTCCTGACCTATCTCTATAAGAGAGTGTGTAAGGGTCTGTCTCAAATACTTGGCTGATTTATGGCTATGGAGGCAGGAGAAACTACAGTCTCGCTTCCAAAAGGGACTGGCTATTCAGCTTTACAACCAGCTGCTTCAAATGCGTTCCTTTCAATGACAAGGCTCATAATACAAATTAACAACAAGACAATATTAGGTTCTCTTAGCTTCGGTAAAATATAACTATGAAGTGTCCTCATTAGCGGGTAAGAAAATCCAATAAAACAACAAATATTATGGGTCTTCAACGCGGACGACTCTGAGTTCAATCCTTTAAAACTGCCTCGGGAACCATATCCCAACTTTGAGGACTTACAACATTAGCGACTTAAGGAAGGCATAGCACGCAACCAGCGCTCATAATACAACATAAATTGCACCCTTTTCAGTATTGCATAGTATCACAATTCAACATAACTCATTACAGCAAATAACTGTCCCTCACAATTATTTTTACCAAGCATTTCAACGCCTTCCTAGCGTGACAAATTATTTCAATTGCGTGACATGGCGCTCATACATAAAATAGCCAAGTTGCCCTTCAAAGAACGAAATAAATTCAAATCAAAGTTTGATCTTCGTCTCAAAGATAATATATTCTGCCTTAGCCTCCATCAACAATAATCATTTATAACATTAAGAACATATTGATTCACAACATAATACAATTCATCTAAGGGGCTCTTGCAGCTACCACTTACTCAATATAAAATTCATCACATAAACAATTTATTTAATTATTATTATTATTATTATTATTATTATCGCGCTTGCTTTACCATAGTTATATTGTTTACCATTATTGATATTCCACTGAATATTTTCCACAAGGGATACATTGATATTTCACATATTTATATTTCAATCATATTAATCGTTCAGATCGCGCAACCCTTATTTCACAAGTTTTCAAACATCCATACTTCCACTTATACGCAAATCTTCCCAAAACACATAATAATGCAATTAGTACTCACACGATTTTACGGACAAAGAACGAGTTCTCCATCGATGGAACATTTCACCCACCAATTGCTTCTTAAGCCATATTCATGGTTATATCTACACTTGATAACACTTTCCTAACATCACATAAAACATATACACTGATCACTTTTAATCTAAAGAATACCATTTTTGGATCCATTTTCACTTAAACACAAATACAATTTCACTAAAAAATATTACACTCAAAATCTACACTATACTTGAATTACATAAAATTTTATCACTCTGGCATTAACTATTTGCCTTAACACACGTGATTTCCTTATTCTTTCTCGTTTCCAAGGGCTGCACTCCATGTACGTCGGCTTCCTAATCTGATGAGATGATTGAAAGTCTCGATCGAACTACCCTCACTGGAACGGTTGATCCTCTTATTCTGGGTTTGACTATCGGGTTATTAATTTTACTGCACGATATCGTATCTTGCTAGACGCTAACTTGTTCATCTAATAAAAGTCTGTCACTGACGTTTTACTTTTATGATCGCTCGAACTTGTATAACGGCGACCTAGTAATTTCATTGTCCAATAATCCACACGTGGATTTTAATTTCTGTTACTACGATTCTTGACTTATTGGAGTAATCCCAATGTCTGACTGTTCATTTGTCTACACCTAGACAAAGCCTGGAACCTCGATTCCTAAATTCTATCATATTCCGCTCTAGTCCCCTCAGTTCAGGAACACTAGGCGTTACTATCACGTTCTAGCCTGATCTGGTTATTTAACGTAGATAGAATTGTATATTTCTCTGTCCTTGGGTACTTCGAAATCCTATGATGCGTCGGTTCTTTAACTGAAACTATATAAACTCGAGTACTTATCGCCGGTAATTTCTTAGGTGCACAGTCTAAACTTTGACTGTACTGGTAAAATTTCTAAAGTCTGAAAGTTGATGATATTATTTCCTATAACAAGGATTGTGATGTGTCTTCGCACGGTGATACTATTGACGATACTAGACGGCTACTCCCATACGGGGTGCTCGTCTGCGATACAGAGTAACACGACCTCTCAGAGTCTGGTAAATACTGCATTTAACGATGATTGATCCAGCGTGCAGCGCCTATGCGCTCACTAAGATTGAATTGTTGTTTGTTGAAACAGCACCGTGCCTCCCAGGCACCTATGGTAGACTGAATTGTTGTGATGCAGCACTCCTGCACTAGGAGTCCACTGTAGACTGCATTGTTGTTGGTTGAAACAGCAACACGCCCCTCCAGGACGTTGAAGACTGGATTGTGAAACAGTGTGTCCTCCTCAGAGGGACACCAAGACTGAATGGCTGTTGGTTGAAACAGCAACACGCCCCTCTAGGACGTTGAAGACTGGATGAATTTCCTGGCTCGTCCAGGGTTTATATTGAAATCTGCCACAAAGAGATCAGATCTGCTTCTTCTCCAACACTAACTTCTAAAATAATTGTCGTATAATTTTGAAAAATATGTCTCATGAAAGCTCTCGTTTTAAACGTAAAAGAGTTTCTTTGATCACGAAAATCGATCACACAATTCCAAGATATTAAATAATTGGCTCCTCAGATGCGTGGGTAGTGTGGTTTATTTTTCCCTCTCTCCTATATTTGGGCTCGGGGAATAACTATCGACGTAATGCCGCGTATACACTTATTTCCTGTGCAATTATTATAACCTTTTTCTACACACAAAAATCTCCTTTCCAGAATGATCAACAGTGATGGGTTCATTTCTTACTTAAATGCTTGCAAATGGCTTAATTTTAATTATTTCTCTTCTTGCGTCATTGCGATGCTGCCATTTTATAGCTGAGTAAGACCTTTTCCGAAACTCCTTCTCACTCACTCGCAGTGGAAAGCTACCAGCTCTATTAACAATCATGCGCTAGCTTCTTATCGATGCGTCAGGCGTGATCTCATGCCCGCGTGACTAGTGGTCACATTGTAACAGCCCAGCTTCTTATTAACCCTTAAAATCATACAAATTCACTCTAAAAACTGCATTATTTCCTCTCTTTTTTTACATATAAAGGTATTGAATCGACGCTCGAACCAATCCACATGGGTTCAGTACGTCGTTGTGGTAACATCTTGTTGCCAAGTTCACAGCTAGGTGCTACTTGAAATTGATCGTCTGCAGTCCTTACCTGAATTACAGTTAACACACGAATACAGCCATCACAATTAACACTGGCTAACAGACAGAGTCCACACACACCCAAAGTACACGGGGCTACATGTCCACGTTGTCACATTCCCTAATCTGAGGAACCAACCAACCTGTATTCATTTAACATTCATTCAATTTAATTATATTCCTTATTATCACGGGCAGATGACGCAGATATTTCTCCCCTTAAAACAACAATTGCATAATATGTTGCACTAGGGAATATTACACATCTGAATTAAGATATTGTCGCTTCTGTGGTTAGTCTTTGAAGGTCCCTAAAGCTGTAGAATGCTTTTATTGCTGCGACTGTATGTGAAATCTAAAAGATTTCAAGTTAGACAAACTTTCTACGGGCTTAGCTGATAGTGTCAGTGTGTCTTTTACCGAGCGTTTACCTCCATTCCCGATTTTTTTTTTTTTTTTTTTTTCATTTTCTGATGATGTATTGTGAAATTGTTTCCATCTGCCCACATGTCAAGTTCGTTTATGATCCTTTATGTTCGACTATGTCGATATGTAATTATTATACAACTCCAATTTCCACACATATTGCCTTACATTCGTAAGATTCCACCGACAATTTTAGTGAATGCTGTTGTTGACATAAACAAACCAGAACGTCATGGAGGAAGCAGCCGTATGACATTAGTTCCACGGAAATTATAATTTAGCTCTCTGTTCAGTAAATGTATTTCTTATGCGAGGCTTTCCCGCCGAATGTCATACCTGTTCTATTTGGGACTCAATATTGATTTGCCTTCCGTTGACATTCTATACGCATCGAATTTGAAGAATAACTAGTTGATAACACGATACATTTTAATTTAAAGCGTTTGTAACAGCCTATTTTGTGTTATTTGACCAAAATAACAAAATGATCCAACATAGTACCTGTGCGCTATCTGTTGGTGCTACTTCAGGATAAACAATATGTCAAAGCTTTGGGATTCGTAATTGGGTAGAGAGCAAATGCTGAGCCCACACGATTCCCAAAAAGAAGAATCCAACCGACAGAATCTCGACAGATATTTATGAATATTTATGTGAGAACATATATTAAAGTTATAACTATCGTCGAACATACACAGTCGTATGCAACTCGCCGATAATGGTATTTAAGACACTCGTATGGAAATTATAAAACTCGCCTCGCTCGTTTCATAAACATACTCGTGGCCTAATTATTGCCATTATAGGCTCGTTGCATAATGTACTATGTGCTATGTCGGTTGATCCTATCCGCATTACATCAGTGTAGATGACAATCATTGCAGAGCTGTTTTTGGTGTTTTTTGTGATATCAGCTGTCATTACGTTGAATAGCATTGGACTCATATGATCTCCTTATAGAACGCCACTTGTTAGCCTATTTTTATTTACGAAAAAAAAAATAGGCTTGTGAGATCATCTTATGTCCGTGTTTCTGACTGTGTGTGTGTGTGTGTGTGTGTGATGGTGTGTGTCTCCCCTAATAACTTCTAAAGGGCTGGAGCGATTTCAATGAAACTTAGTAAGTTTATAGGACTATTACGGACGACCCCGACCGTGCCCTTAAAATTTTGTTACGTCTCACCAACCCAACATGGCGGCTGTGCGAAATATTTCACCGGCATTCAATATCTCCGAAACTATTACTGGTATCACCCTGGAATATTTTACAGAGATAAGGGGAACTACTAGAAGTTCACCTATGTGACGTTTGAAAACCTGATAAATACAAAACCAACATGGCGGCCAAGCGAAGTTGCGACATTTAAATAGACGTTTCTCGCGATTTAACCAACCAAACGCAATAAAACTTGGTACAGTATATGCTTATACACATTGTAATGCACCGACATCTAAATTCGATCAATTGTTTATATAACCTCAATATGGTGGCTGTGCGAAATAATTCACCGGAATTCTATATCTCTGAAACCATTAGCGGCATCAACCTGATATTTTGTACGGAGATAAAGGGCACTACTGCATGTTCATCTATACCACTTTCAAAAACCGGTTAACAACAAAACAAATATGGCGGCCAAGCAAATTTGAAAATTTTAAATAGACCTTTTTCTAGATTTAATGATCCAAACGCAATGAAACTTGGTACAGCAAATGTTTATACACAATGTAATGCGCTGGTATCTAATTTAGTTCAATTTTTTTCATAACCTCAAGTTGGCGACTGCGAATTTTTAAAATTAAGATTTATTTTTGTGTCGTAATCATGCGATCGAAGTGAAAGTTTGAATAATGAACCCAGGCAATAATTTTCCTTTAATGGCACATGACTCTATGGCCTATTCATATAACAATACTGAGACCGTTTAGTTGATGTCAACAACCACGATGACTCAACTAACGACACATAAATCGAATAAAAAGAAAGTACCGTGAGGATCAGGCTAAAGCGGCACGAGAGTCCGTAGTCCACAGGGATCGTGGTACATGGTGACGATGGTCATAGACCGCCTAAGGAAAGGTTCACCTTAAAACTAGACTGAGAAAATAAACATCCAGACTCATGTAAAACACCGTGAAAAATTTATTAAAATTCACAAGCCCCTAGCCTAGTTCGGAGGGTTATAATCGGCTAGTCCGCAAATTAATAAATAAACTAAGATAAAGAACAGGTCCCCTACCTGAGAAGTTACTGAAAACCCTCGCGAAAGATCTAACTCACAATGATAAAGCAACAACAGCAACGCTAGGAATATGGCACGACGCAAGTCCCTAGTTCAAGTTACAAGATCAAGCTAATATCTGAATTTACATTTAACAGGGTAGCAAAACAAATCTAGGTTAGGATGGTACCATTTCGACATTTAAATTTAACATTAATTCAACTAGCTAAGTCCTATCAATTAACAAAATTTACGGCGATGACGTCCGTAAAAGAAAACAATTACATCCAAAAGCTAAGTGTACAGCCATGAAAAACAAACAATTTAATTATGCTTAATAACTATGTGCTAACAGCACACAATAAAGTAACATGTAGGGTTTAATACACTTGACATCATAAATTAATAACGAAATTGACACAGTAGTTTTATTAAAAATTCCTGCCTACACCTTGGTTTACTCTTTGTAAACCATAGTCATCTAATGTGTATAGTTACGGTGACGAATGCGCAGTTGAGACCACGTCTGACATCGCATGGCCTGAGCTCCACAAGCTACGAACTCTAGGTTCGCACATGCTTCAGGTCGCTACAAAAATGTCAACTGTCCTAGTCATTTCCTCACAAGGAAATTATCTTCAACTGCACGGCTATGTCAACAGTTCCAGAATGCAAAGAACAAAGTTAGATAGAAAGAATCGTTAGTTAGGCTTGTTTTACAACAATTATGCATTTTATTATTAGAATGTCGGTTTATAGGTTTATCGTAGGTTTATGGCGAATAACATTGACAATAGCCTGGGCACGGAGTGTCTCCAACTGAGATCATTCTCCACCAAAAAGCCTCGACTCAACAGTCGGAATATAATCATCGAGTATAACAACTCGGACACACAATAACACGGGTTACCAGCGGCGCTAAGCTCGCGTTCAATAACTCTGGGATAGGCCTGTACAACAGTTACCTTCCAGTAACATCTGGTCAACGGGATCATCCCCGGACAAAGCATACAATAACATCCTGCTATAACAGGGTAGACTTCACCATCCTATAGAAAACCTTAAATAACTGTACCTGTCATACGACAATACACGCAACAGAGCGCTAAACTAACAAAAACCGATCCATAAAACAAGTGATCAAATACAAGAGTGGAAACTGGTTTCCATAAGCAAAATAGCAATGAAAGGAAAAGCGAATACAAATTGTACTCTGTCCTCGTCTATAGTAGTTTTGTCTCACAATGAAGCAGGCGTGCTCTAGGTCACTGGGTTACATAACCAGTTTATTCAAGGCCGGCGATTTAATCAATACAAAACCTGCACTTGGCCGGTTCATAAAAAACATTACCATGTGTTACGGATCTCTACAGAGTCCGTGTATCAAATGCACGCTATAAATCTGAGTATAGTAATACACTTCCGTCTTTCTACAAAGACGTCTAAATGAAAGTAAACTTACAATAACTGAAGCTCTTTGCTTTAAAAATGCAACTCAGTAGTTGCTAGAACATCAAATAAAAACGTGTCTCACACGACACAAGCAAAATATGATAAATGTGGCACAGATTCACACACTAGATCTGTTTAATGATACGTTGGGAACCGCGTTCGATGCTAGGCAACGAAACATTCCTTCTAGTTGTTAGGTTCAAACATGACCAAGAATAGCTTCTGAGCTTATTCAAAATGAAATATAATGCATTTACAAACTGGTAGTTACTGTCGACTACCTAAATGATACGACCGTTCTAACGACAGTCAGGGGTGTAACAAAGGATGGCTGCGAAGAATGCAGTCAATTAATAACCAAGGCATCTGATTGCCATAACTACAGTCAGCAAAGACTTGAAAATTACCCCAAGTAGGGTTGAACAAAATAGCCTCAAAATGACTACGATCAGGTTCAGCAAAAGGGTAGGCATTGACGTTCCACGACGTTCACCAAGCTGCACCAGGGCTGACCAAAATGTCTGACCCCAAAGGTGTCTCACTCTAAACTGAAATAAATGACATCTAACTAATCTAGTTACATCCCTACCTAGAAAAATGGCTGACACTGAGTGTGGTTGATTCACAAACTACATTATAACTACTATACCACCAGAAACTAGAACAAAGAAGGGGTGTGACAAAAACTCACGAAATGGAGGAGCTCTCACTCAGCTCTCTATTCCACAACAAGGGTTGTACATAAACCTCTCTGGCTCTCTGGATCGGTATCCTCCTCATCAGGATTCCCATCTGGACTCCCCCAAAGACCAGGGTTCGATTTGTCCCTGTCGACATCTTCGTGGATATGCCTGGAAATGGCATTTTGGCTCCTTCCCTCTCGTTCATCGTTCTGGAAGTTCCACCATCATGCTGGTTCCTGTAGAAACGTCACCCCCCCATACTGGGATGGTATTAGCCCATGGTGACTGCTTCAACCATGGTGAATAAAAGTCCAATCACGTGGGTAGCGAAATAAGTTGCGTGATTATTCATCCTCTCACTTCCAAAATTACAATGTCCGTCGTGACTATTATAGGCTTCAATTATAAGATACGACACAGCCTTAATCTTGCAGATGTGGATTAGCATGTGAGCTAATACTATTTTATAATGCTGCACGTGCTAGTGACGCTACTTTTGTATCACGCAGCATCCGTGAATTATACGACGTTTCAAAGATGAAATTTCCACTTTGGCAATTTAAATATCTCATACTATTATAATCACACTTATTCAGGATAATTGTAACACTATTACCTGTATATTTCCACTAGGCATCTGCCCTCCACATACGCGTGGGTAATATGTGATGTCACAGCAATGTTGTGCAATACACTATACTTGCCAATAATTATTTCCCAAGCTTCTTATTTAATTCACTGGACTTCATCGACAGTGAATATTAGTATTTGCTTACTCGATGGCACCTTATAATCACTTTTAACGCTAAACAGCGGATATTCTTCTACGTCTCGTAGGACAAATGTAATTCCACGCCTACACAAGGCGGATTCTCAAGACGCAGTGCTCCGGTACTGGGTGTCTCTAGAAAGTAGGTCGTCAAAACGAAAACGTTGAGCGACTACTTACGTTCCTTTTTGCGTATCTGCAAGGGTATTACCTTACCTAAAGTAAAAATAAACATTCTCCAAAATGTTTTAATAATGCAGCATGACGAAATGGAATATTCTGAGTCTCGTAGGAAAGATAAAAATAATTAATAAGACCTCAGATAATAATTAGCAGTTTACACCAAAGTCAAAAGTGCGATTCACCGCTACTTCAAAGTATCGCGTGATCTCTCAGCTTCACGTGGCTTCCTGGGTGTGTTCAAAAGTACAACATCCCATCATAAATGCTCTGTCATAAAAAAAAATATCACATGAACCATAGCTCAGCGGGTTCATCTGCCTCTCTGTCGTTTCAAATAAAATGTTGGGATAACATTTTTATTTGCTTTGAAATTCATTCAAGAGTGATATTTTTTTAGATTGGCTGCATTAAAGGTTCCAATGCGTTCTCCTGTCCTAATGTCTTCTATCACATAACTTCCATTGTTTAAAGGCTGTCGGATACGACTAGGGCCATAATACAAGGATAGAAATTTCCCATATATGCGGTCTATAGGACTAGAAATTCCGGGTCTCCTTATAAGGATAAGGTCTCCTTCTACTAGTGGTTCTCTAAACCTCTGGCGTCTAGTTCTTCTCAAGCGCTTGGCAGCTTGTCTGTCCATAGTCTCTCTTGCAGCTAAAAGTCTGCTGGCATGTGATGGTTGTAAACAAGGTGGATTTACAATCACACGATCCCATATTCTCAGCGGCATCTGGTTCAAATGCAAGACCATAGGTATTTGACCAGTGCTTTCATGTACTGTTGAATTAATACATTTTGCCATAATAACAAGGACTTCAGTCCATCGCCAGTGTTCTTCTTGACAATATAATCGACAGAATTTTGCGATAATAGACATCACGCATTCTGCTGGGTTGCTCTCTGGATGTCGAATAGATGATAAAACATGACCTATTTCAAGCTCATTCATGGCATTGGCAAATTCTGCTGAGGTGTACTGTGATCCGTGATCAGTCAACAAGAATTGTGGCTTTCCTGCCTCCGGTATCACTTGACGTCTAATCCTCTGAATAATCTGATGTGCAGTAGCTTTTTGAATTGGATGAAGCATCGTATATTTCGTGAACACATCCACCGTTACAACGATGTATCGATTCCCACGACGAGCCTTAGGTATTGGGCCATACAGGTCCTGTGCATACAACTCTCTAGGTTGAGTTGGTAGTATTGGTCTAGGTTGTTCCTTCAGCAAGTGTGACGTGTATTTGTTCCGCTGGCATGCGTCGCAAGCACGTAAACACTGTCTAACGGTGGCTCCTAACCCTTTCCATGTGAAAGACTCCTTGATAGTTGCAATGGTTTTGTCTGTTCCACCATGTCCAATGGATAAATGTACCATAAGAATAACAGATTCTTGGTATCTCCTAGGAATAACTGCACGCAGTTGAGTGTGGTCCTCGTCTACAAACTTGTATAAGACACGATGATAAATCAAATAATCATCTGCAACAGCAGCAATCCTTGCATAATGATCATCCTGTGGATCCATTCTTCGTTCTAGGGAACGAATAATATGTCTGAGTTCCTCCTCACGTCGCTGTCCTTCAGGTAAATGACGAAATCGGCGAAGGTGTTCCTCGCATTCTCCCTCGATGTCTATGGCATTAACAGTAGCTTCAGGATTCCGGCTGAGGATGTCGGCCAACACATTCTCTCTGCCTGGTCGATAAACTATTTCCAAATCGAACTGTTGGAGAAACAGCGTCCAACGTGTGATCCTGTCGCTTGCCAGTCTTGTTCTCAAGATGAAGGTCAACGCATGATGATCGGTTCTCACAATAATCCTCTGACCTAACAGAAGTTTCTGCCAGTATTCAAGTGCGTAAACAATTGCAAGTGCTTCTATCTCGGTCGTGAAGTAGTGAGATTCATGTGGTCTTAAACGTCGGCTTAAGAAAGCGATGTAATGACGTTTCTTCTCATCATCTTCTTGCAGTAAAATGGCTCCTATACCAATGGCAGATGCATCAGTTTCTAGAATAAAGTTCCGAGAGTAATCTGGATATTCTAACTGAATTGAGTCCACAAGCATCTGTTTAGCTCTCCTGAAAGCTATCTCGCATTCATCATTCCAGTTCCACCTGCAGTTCTTTTTCAATAATCCTTGCAGTGGTGCAACAGTTTCGGAATACTTCTCACAATGAGCAGCAAAGAATTGGAGAATTCCTAAGAATTGTCTCACGTGTTTCACACGGGTTGGTGTTGGAAATGCAGCAACAGTTCTAATCTTTGCCGGATTCGGTCTATATCCTTCTCCATTGATTACGTGTCCTACGAATTTCACTTCTTCCTGAAAAAATCGACACTTGTCAAACTTGACCTTAAAATTTGCCTGTCGGAGATTCTCAAAAACAAGGCGCAATGTCTTTAAATGCTCTTCTTCTGTTCCCGAAGCTATGATTATGTCATCCACATAACATATTACTTTCTGCTTCACTTCATGAGTCAGCTTGGCATCAAGTGCTCTGATTAATGCGGCTCCGGCATTTTTCAATCCAAATGGTAGTTTTTGGAATACATAAGTAGTCTGATCAAACAAGAATCCAGTATATTTCTGAGTATGCTCAGATAATCTGATATGGTAATAAGACTGAACCAAGTCTAATGATGAAAATATCCTTTTTCCTTTGAACTTCCTGAGAATGTCCCTAATCTTGGGCGGTCTGTCGTGCTCAGGAGCTAGGCGTTCATTCAAGGCTCTGGCATCAAGACAAAGTCTCAAGCTTCCATGTACCTTAACCACAGGTATTATGGGATTCAAGAAAGGAGTCGGTGATTTCTTGATTGTACCTGCTGCTTCCATCTCATGGATCTTCTTAGCAGCTTCTTCGAGATGTTTCTCGGCAATCGGATAGATCCTTTTCTGGAATGGGGAATCGTCCAGTAATACAAGATCATACTCATAGTCTAATATCTCACCAGGTGTGGTGTCGAATATATCTCTGTATTCGTTCAGTATTGCCTCAAGATCCTCATGTGTGGGTGCTGATAACGATTCTGCCTCTTCGTCGGCATCTAGTGTCGCCTCAATTTCCTTGCCCTTTAATGCTTCGACTACGTCTACTTCGGATAGGAATTCCGGTTCTTCTTCAATTAGGCTCATCTGAATGGGTTCGTTCGGCTTGAACTCTACCGTATTCCGTCCCATGTCAATGATTCCATCATATTTTCTAATGAAGTCTGCGCCTAAAATGGCATCATGATGCAGGCCCTTCATTACGAGAAATTCGTGCAAGTACACGTGGCTCGAAATCTTCACAGTACACAAAATCTGGATTTTGCACGTTACAACGCGGTCAGGTATGACACCTCTGACTCTTATAGCTGAAATGGGCAACTCCGTCACCTCAGAGTTTGCTCTAAGTCTGGCATGGCAATCGGCGGAAATTACACTAATCATCGCCCCAGTATCGATGAGTATGACTACACTGACTTCATTCAAGGTGGCTACAATCTTGGGTAGACGTGTTAATTCATAATTGTGGTTCGTCGTTCGTCGTTCGTCCAACAAGTCTTCTTGGATTGGCTCCCAGAGTAATATAGAGGCAGTTACTCGGTGCTCAACCAAACAAGAATCTATTGATTTTTCGGAGTTTTTTTTTCTGTCATGGCGAGAAGTACTGGGCTGATTTTGCTCCGTTTCCTGCGCCGAATGTCTATTTTCCCTCGAAGTAGGGTTCCGTTCTCCCTCTTCTTGGATCTGCAATTCTCTCAATTGTTGGAGGTACTCACGGCTCTCCCGCGCTCTTCCTTTCCAATCCCTGTCTGGCTGGTATCTAGGGTCTCGATTTCTGTCGTAACCCCCACTATATCGATAGTCTCTACGGATACGTCCGTGTTGCTGATTTCTTCCTTCATTCCCTCGGCGGTTGTTTTCATGACGTCGGTTGTCGTCCGTCCTTCGGTCGAATCGCCGATCCCAATGACTTCGCCGGTCATCATGTTGATTTCGAGTATACGGAGTGTTGTTCCATTCTCTCCTGTTATAACTGTAATTGTTATCACGTCGCCCAGAATCCTCTGTGGTTTGTGTTTGTTGTGGCGTCTGGCTCACTTTATCAACAGTCGTCAGATTCATATGTCTATCCTCGCGCCTATCAGCCTTCTGCTGACGGTGTGTAGGAAACTGTTCTGTGTTAGCGTCCAACCTTCGCAGTATCTGGTCACACTGCTGGAAAGTGGATGCCCCTGCAGCGATTAACACACGTTGTACATCCGCAGGGTACTGCCAAACAATTGTGTTCACCAAATCTTGTTCGGACAATGGAGGCTGAAGACAACGGAGCTTCGCGAGCTGTATTGCGAAGTAATTCGCATAACGAGTAGGTGTATTGGAACTGTACCTTCGAGTGTACATCTCAGCTCGGATACTCTGCTGGATGTCGCTCGACCAATATGTTCTTAATAACGCTTCCTTAAAGTCTTGGTAGCCTGTGAATGAGTATCGGAATGCTCTGAACCAGGTACCGGCTTGTCCCTCAAGCAGTCGCTCTATAACTCTTAGTTCCCTCTCTGGAGTTACCATAGTATCACGTAAGTAGCTTTCGACATTTGCTAGGAATTCCACTGGAGTAACACCGCTCCCAGTTCCCGAGAAGCGAGCTGGTTGCTCCTCTCTTGAACGAATTATGGTGACATTTCCCTGCGTATTCGCGGGTCTGAAAGTATTTTGCATGTAACTCTGCGTAGGAGTGTTAGTCTCATGACTAATTCGATTAGATGCTGGTTGAAACGGGTGAGCGTTAAAGTTCAAGGTCTGACCTTGCGCTAAATTAGTGAATTGTGACGGTTGCGGTTCCATAGGCGCGCTGGGTTGGAAATGGGTAGGCATCATTCCTCCTGATTGAGATATAGGCGTTTCCTGAGATTCTCCCATCTGTGGGTGTACGTGTCTCTCTCTTGGAGTCGTCTCGAGTCTGTCCAGGCGTCTTTCTATTACTTCAAGACCTGGGATGGTTCTGGCTGCGACTTTGTTGCCTAAGTCGTTCAATTGCAGCTCGATCCTGTCAACCTTTCCCTTGAGGTTTGTGTCTACCTCGCGTATGGCCGTCCTAAGGTTATAACTGAGGTCTAACCTCTCGGTCACCGCGACTTCCTCAAATCTCTTTTGTAAGGAATCGATATCTCCTTCAACTCTGGACATATTTTCTTGGATTTTACCCACATCGTCTCTAACCTCGGCTACCTTAGCCTTGACTGTAGCTTCGTGTTCGTTGAGGTCACCTCTCAATAACATGAGATCAATTTTGTGTTCCTCATGATGAACATCAACTGTCTCACGTAGACTGTCTACGGTTTCGGTCAATTCAGAAATGTTTCTCCTGTTAGTGTTAAGTTCCTCTTTAATCTCCATCATGCCATCAACGATAGTCTTCACGTTGTTATTAACGGCATTGGCAGCTCCTCTCATCAAGATTAAACCAACGTTCATGGTTGCCATGTCCTTCTTCACATTTCCGATAAATCCCTCGACGTGATCTAGTCGAGTCCCGAATTCTTCCCTGGTATGTTCCAGATCTGCTCTCATGTCTATCTGGACTTTATTCAAGGTTGTCTGAATTTGAGCTGTGTACTCCTCCAATCGGTTTTGCACCTCCTCCCTAGCTCTATTCATCTGGTCGGTTAAGCAATCTACGCGCTGGTTAGCCTCCTGATGGTGTCGTATGACATCAACCCTAACAGCTGCTAAACCTGTCGTCAGATCATTTCTCGCTTCGATCCTATATGTGTCCATGTCTGCCCTGACTTGAGTTAAATCAGCCCTAACATTATTTACAGAGTGAGTGTTAATTTCTAAGTCCTGTCTTACATTGTTTATAGACTGAGTGTTAATCTCTAAGTCCTGTCTTACATTGTTTATAGACTGAGTGTTAATCTCTAAGTCCTGTCTTACATTGTTGACTTCCTGTCTAACCTGGTCCACATGACCACTGACATTGTTGACTTCCTGTCTAACCTGGTCCACATGACCACTGACATTGTTGACTTCCTGTCTAACCTGGTCCACATGACCACTTACAGTATTTACAGCCTGAGTATTCTGACCTAAGTCAGCAGTAATCCGTTGAAGATTGGCATTCACACCTGCCATCATCTCTCCAAACACACGACGAATAGTTTCCTCATCCATAGATAAGAAATATATGAGAAAGTGAGGGATCAATTTCTACTGGAACTTACAGCTATGATTAGTTACTTGGTGGTATAAAGCTTGCTTCATTTATATAAATATCACGAGTACAGCTGGAGTATGCAAACTAAGTGCTTCTACATTTACAAAGACAACGGTGAGCAAAGCAAAGTATTACATTTACTTAGGATGAGGCATCATCAAAGAAAATCCTATCCTTCATTTATCCAACACTAAAGCCTCACCCCATGGATTTCTATCAAACATGAATGCCATGCGGTCAATTGATCTGCAGTACGACTTTCTAAGTTCGTCCCAGTCCTGTCAATTTACCATTAATCAACATTAGGATCCTCAAAAAAACAACATGGTACTGAGGGTCACCACGTTAGCGTCGGCACATGAGTTGGGCGCCATTTTATGAGACCGTTTAGTTGATGTCAACAACCACGATGACTCAACTAACGACACATAAATCGAATAAAAAGAAAGTACCGTGAGGATCAGGTGACCTTCCATAAAGGCTAAAGCGGCACGAGAGTCCGTAGTCCACAGGGATCGTGGTACATGGTGACGATGGTCATAGACCGCCTAAGGAAAGGTTCACCTTAAAACTAGACTGAGAAAATAAACATCCAGACTCATGTAAAACACCGTGAAAAATTTATTAAAATTCACAAGCCCCTAGCCTAGTTCGGAGGGTTATAATCGGCTAGTCCGCAAATTAATAAATAAACTAAGATAAAGAACAGGTCCCCTACCTGAGAAGTTACTGAAAACCCTCGCGAAAGATCTAACTCACAATGATAAAGCAACAACAGCAACGCTAGGAATATGGCACGACGCAAGTCCCTAGTTCAAGTTACAAGATCAAGCTAATATCTGAATTTACATTTAACAGGGTAGCAAAACAAATCTAGGTTAGGATGGTACCATTTCGACATTTAAATTTAACATTAATTCAACTAGCTAAGTCCTATCAATTAACAAAATTTACGGCGATGACGTCCGTAAAAGAAAACAATTACATCCAAAAGCTAAGTGTACAGCCATGAAAAACAAACAATTTAATTATGCTTAATAACTATGTGCTAACAGCACACAATAAAGTAACATGTAGGGTTTAATACACTTGACATCATAAATTAATAACGAAATTGACACAGTAGTTTTATTAAAAATTCCTGCCTACACCTTGGTTTACTCTTTGTAAACCATAGTCATCTAATGTGTATAGTTACGGTGACGAATGCGCAGTTGAGACCACGTCTGACATCGCATGGCCTGAGCTCCACAAGCTACGAACTCTAGGTTTGCACATGCTTCAGGTCGCTACAAAAATGTCAACTGTCCTAGTCATTTCCTCACAAGGAAATTATCTTCAACTGCACGGCTATGTCAACAGTTCCAGAATGCAAAGAACAAAGTTAGATAGAAAGAATCGTTAGTTAGGCTTGTTTTACAACAATTATGCATTTTATTATTAGAATGTCGGTTTATAGGTTTATCGTAGGTTTATGGCGAATAACATTGACAATAGCCTGGGCACGGAGTGTCTCCAACTGAGATCATTCTCCACCAAAAAGCCTCGACTCAACAGTCGGAATATAATCATCGAGTATAACAACTCGGACACACAATAACACGGGTTACCAGCGGCGCTAAGCTCGCGTTCAATAACTCTGGGATAGGCCTGTACAACAGTTACCTTCCAGTAACATCTGGTCAACGGGATCATCCCCGGACAAAGCATACAATAACATCCTGCTATAACAGGGTAGACTTCACCATCCTATAGAAAACCTTACATAACTGTACCTGTCATACGACAATACACGCAACAGAGCGCTAAACTAACAAAAACCGATCCATAAAACAAGTGATCAAATACAAGAGTGGAAACTGGTTTCCATAAGCAAAATAGCAATGAAAGGAAAAGCGAATACAAATTGTACTCTGTCCTCGTCTATAGTAGTTTTGTCTCACAATGAAGCAGGCGTGCTCTAGGTCACTGGGTTACATAACCAGTTTATTCAAGGCCGGCGATTTAATCAATACAAAACCTGCACTTGGCCGGTTCATAAAAAACATTACCATGTGTTACGGATCTCTACAGAGTCCGTGTATCAAATGCACGCTATAAATCTGAGTATAGTAATACACTTCCGTCTTTCTACAAAGACGTCTAAATGAAAGTAAACTTACAATAACTGAAGCTCTTTGCTTTAAAAATGCAACTCAGTAGTTGCTAGAACATCAAATAAAAACGTGTCTCACACGACACAAGCAAAATATGATAAATGTGGCACAGATTCACACACTAGATCTGTTTAATGATACGTTGGGAACCGCGTTCGATGCTAGGCAACGAAACATTCCTTCTAGTTGTTAGGTTCAAACATGACCAAGAATAGCTTCTGAGCTTATTCAAAATGAAATATAATGCATTTACAAACTGGTAGTTACTGTCGACTACCTAAATGATACGACCGTTCTAACGACAGTCAGGGGTGTAACAAAGGATGGCTGCGAAGAATGCAGTCAATTAATAACCAAGGCATCTGATTGCCATAACTACAGTCAGCAAAGACTTGAAAATTACCCCAAGTAGGGTTGAACAAAATAGCCTCAAAATGACTACGATCAGGTTCAGCAAAAGGGTAGGCATTGACGTTCCACGACGTTCACCAAGCTGCACCAGGGCTGACCAAAATGTCTGACCCCAAAGGTGTCTCACTCTAAACTGAAATAAATGACATCTAACTAATCTAGTTACATCCCTACCTAGAAAAATGGCTGACACTGAGTGTGGTTGATTCACAAACTACATTATAACTACTATACCACCAGAAACTAGAACAAAGAAGGGGTGTGACAAAAACTCACGAAATGGAGGAGCTCTCACTCAGCTCTCTATTCCACAACAAGGGTTGTACATAAACCTCTCTGGCTCTCTGGATCGGTATCCTCCTCATCAGGATTCCCATCTGGACTCCCCCAAAGACCAGGGTTCGATTTGTCCCTGTCGACATCTTCGTGGATATGCCTGGAAATGGCATTTTGGCTCCTTCCCTCTCGTTCATCGTTCTGGAAGTTCCACCATCATGCTGGTTCCTGTAGAAACGTCACCCCCCCATACTGGGATGGTATTAGCCCATGGTGACTGCTTCAACCATGGTGAATAAAAGTCCAATCACGTGGGTAGCGAAATAAGTTGCGTGATTATTCATCCTCTCAC